>BMAO01013261.1:600000-938976 GCA_019973975.1 Trichonephila clavata | reverse complement strand
TGATATATAAAGTGAGCTATCTATTCTCAATGTATAACTCTAAGTAAACACGACTAAGTGAACTAGACAAGGAGAACAAGCGATAATGATCCAATAACTAAATCTGATTCAATCTTAGATCCTCAATCTAATTACTTCCTTAACTCGCGCTATATTTGTGAAATACACAATGAAATATTCTAATATTCTCACCTATATATCACCGCAATAGCTCTCCGGCTCCTTCTATCTTTACATCTACAAAATCTAAACTTTATATAGTCAAACTAAATTAAATATCAGGGTTTCTTCTTCAGAGGCTGTGAGTGAACACAAATGCTAGCCCCTAAGTTACCCCAAGAGGATTAGTGGAATAATGACGTGTCACAAATTATCTATATAGATAAAAATGTAAACGTGAGTTAGTTCAAAAATATCTGAAAGTTCTTCACCAATTCCTCTGAAATTTTGACGCTACGTAGCATTTGCATCCGGAAGCGTGCTTATATAGTTATTATTCCGTAATTCGGTCTAAATTTTTTAAAGTTTAATTTTGATTTTTTTTTTTTGGTATTAGGCGCTGTATAATGTCACACATCTCTCTCTGAATGTTAAAATTAAATCCTTTAAAACATAGTTTTTTTCGGGATTATAACATATTTTAACTATAATATTAATTGATTGTGAAATTTTTCCATTTTTTTGTTGTTGTTTGAGATATAATTACAGTTATTTTTACCATGGTTTTATTAACTCGCTTTCTTGTATGTCTATCCGGGTGGAATATTGTAATTGATTTTAAACTAACTTCCTGATGAGATAAAGACAAAAAGAGTTTTGACTATAACTCAGAAGTGGATGACCATGAATGAAAAGTCAAAAATATAAAACCATGATAGGCTAAATTTTTTTTTTTATTCAACATAAAAAATTATTCTTTCCAACAACTGAAATTTTGTTTATTAATTTTGGCAATATTCTGATAGTTTAACAGCGCGATGTTTATAGTTTGTTTATTTTCTATAAACATACTTTCTGCTGATTTTAAGCAAAATTAATTAATTTCTCAATAAACAAAGATTGTAATTATTTTTCTTCAAAAAATACCATCATTGGCTCATTATGATTATTCCAATTTTTTTAACGATGATTAATGTTAGTCTTGTATTTCTGTTTTCAATTTATTCTTAAGCTTGGGTTATCTTTTTTAGATAGAATTTTTGGTTATATGTCTAATTTGACTTCTGTACACTACAGGTTTTTCTGCGAAAGACTTAAGATTTCTTAAATTTTCATTCGGAACTCCTTCAAGTTTATGGCTTCATTTCTGTTGAGAGTTTTATGAATTATCCAGGCGTTCACCTATGTGTTCCAGCTGACAAAATATTCGCATCAAACATAATAATCTCCAAATTATATTTTTTAGCTGTCCTCTAAATAGGACAATGGGTTAAAGGAATAATATTTTATGTTTATTCATATGTTAAAATCTTTGAAAGGATAATTAATACATATTAAAACTTTAAATCAGTATTGATCTCTATTCCCTTACTCTTTGTGCATTGCTGCAAAAATAGAGTTCAAGTATTTCCTTACTGTGCAGCACCCAGAATCATATTGGTAGACTAGTTTTGCATGCATCAACTAGGCCTGTGGGTGCTGACCTCTGGTCTAGGTTTTAGCTTTCTTACTGCTTTATAAATGAGAATTCATAAAACCCACCACAAGATATACACTATTTTTTTTTTGAAAAAATTGCATAAGTTAAAACTTGATATATACAATGTGTCTTTATAAATATTTTAATGTGATAACGAAATTGATTAAACATAAATATTCTTATGCAGATGGATATTAATGTTTGTGCCTTTAAATTTATTAATATATATTTTAATATTTTGCGTGGTGAATAAAATTCAACTGAGGTATTACTTAAGAAAATAATAGTGTATATATTCTGGAAGAATTCACAAAGGGTTTTTTATTTATTTATTTTTTTTTGACTTAGCAGTAAAAACTTATCTTTTTTAAGTTGTATTCTTTTTATGTATTAATAGCTCCTAGCGCTTAAGTACCTGTTCTTGTATGGGTTAATTAAAAGTAAAAAAATACTTTTTTCTTGATACAATTGCTGAATTCTGAGGAGACTAAAATCCAGTGCAAGAATGACAATGTATAAAATAATGCAAAATAATTTTTTAATGATTGTTCATTGTATAAACGGACCAATCCTAGGGTGTCAGTCTCCCGCTTGCAGCAGCAAAATTTTTTTCCTGGAATGAATAATGAGCTAGATAGTCGAAAAATATTGTCTAAGAGTTTTATCTTTTCTGTTATTATTTTACTTATAATAAAGAAATCTTACTTTTTCAATATTTTTTTTATTATAAATCGATTTGAAAATATTTTTCTATTGATTATTTTAATTTTACTCTAATTGGCCCTAGGTTATCTGTGCATCTCCATGTACTCCAATTTATAGTTTTGTATTTTTAGTTAATTGGAAGTGTTTGATTTTTATTTCTAGAGTGTGCAATCATTTATAAAATACTTCCTGCTTGTTGAAATCCATAAACAATGCTTCAATTTGTTTCACATATTTTTTTGTGCTGTGTCATTTATTTTAAATTTGTCATATTTCAGGTAAAAGGGAATCAGTTTATCGTGAGCTTATTGCTGATATGGAATCTAACAGGCAGACGACCGTGGAAAACATTTTTATAAAAGTAATTTGTAAATTATCTACTCCTGAGTTCTTTTCATTCTTTTTAGTTTGCATTTTACTACTTTTTTTAGTTTCTTACAAAGAAAAATTTGACTTTGGATAAAAAATAGAGATGTTTTGTAAATATAAGTCTAATGCTGCTAATACAGTATTTATGTAGTAGTATGTACATTGATTAAAGTGGTCTATTCATGTGATGTCATACATTCATGATTATTGCAATCTTTTATCTCCAGCCAATTAGTTCATGTAATTTGCTGTTGCTAACTTTTGCATTTTACAGAAACTGTCTTATAATAATCATGTTGGTCAGCAGTACTAATGAACATAGGTAAACAAAATGCAATCGACTTTAAAAGCATGTATAATAATGATTTTTTTTTAGTTTTGAAAAACTTTTCAACAAATTTTAATATTTTAACATCTTACAATTGTTCTCAGTATCAGAATGTCTTTCAAAATAAAATAATCCATTGCCAACATCTTGCTATGTATATTACAGTGAGATTACTTCATTGAATCATTTAGCAAGTTAATTATTGATTGATTTTTAATTTACCTTATTTTCTGAAGCAACACAAGGGCTGTTTGTTATAGAACCTTGTTATTTTGAATCATGTTTAAGTGATGAGAATGGCACTGGAGCTTGCTCCCCCTTCAAATTCCCACACGACACTCAACAGATTTAATATACCTCAGCCCTAAACTTAGGGGCACTAGGATTCGACAATGTCAGCCTCAATTTCACAACCATGGCCACAATTGTTAGTTCATTAAAGATTTGGCTTTTTTAAAAATGTTTTTTTGCAGTTCTGCTAAAAAAAATTTCAACTGAAATTTAATAGTTAACGCAGATATTAAATTCCACTTGAACCCATTTATGTGAAAAGTGTTGAAAATTGAAAAATTTGTTTAGTTATTCATCATGTTATATTGTGTTTTATTGACCTAAAGTTATACCAAATAAAAAATTTAATAAAATTTTGGAAAGCAGATTCTAAACCATACTATCTATATGTGAGTTGCTGATCACTTTAGGGGACTAGGCACCTTTTTGAAGAGTTTTTTTTATTTATGTATTTAAAAATATTTTAGCATATCATCTAATGATTCTATTTCACTAAAATTTCATTTCATATATGAAATGAAATTTTGTTCATATTATTCATACAATTTTAAACATTTAAAATTTTTTTTAAAAAATTAGATAATTTTAAAATGGTAAAATCTTTTTGTATTTTTATGAATTTTTTTACTTGAAAATTTTGTATAATATTCCTAAGAATGGTTTAAACAACTTTAGGGATCAGTTTTACACTAACTTAATTAATTTTGGAGGAAAAAAATGATATGTATGCTAAAATTAAACAAAATCCAAAATCTCCTACGTTTAAATGTCTTTAAAAAAAGTATTAAGTTTTCCAGCAAAATCGATCCCTGATTTTTCTACATGCATTATATATAACACACAGGGGGAAAAAATGGATGGTAAATAATTGTGGAAGGAGAAGCTTTTTGAATGTGAAAAAATGCAAACGGAGAAAAACCATTTTAAAGTTTATAATTCTAAAAAAATAATTATTATAAGTGTAAATA
This sequence comes from Trichonephila clavata, assembly GCA_019973975.1. Taxonomy (NCBI): domain Eukaryota; kingdom Metazoa; phylum Arthropoda; class Arachnida; order Araneae; family Nephilidae; genus Trichonephila; species Trichonephila clavata. The sequence goes on along the minus strand of BMAO01013261.1, from coordinate 934,676 downwards.
AAAATAAAATATCACACTTTAAAATATTAGCTACATATTTTTCTTAAAAATAGTAGCATTTTCAATATTATTTCAACCCATATATTTTATAAATTATCCTTTTTTAGAGAATATTAATTGCATAAGAAAACTCAAAGAAAATGTTAAAAAAATATTTTTTTTGTCATAACAGAAATTTTAAAGGTTTTGTGCTTCACATGATATTGAGAAGTATTATATTTTTATGAAAAACATATGATGAATATGAACTGAAATTATAAAACTATTGATACCAGATGCCTTATTTAAAAAATTTTGTACGTACACATCTCAAAAGAAAGGAAAAAAATTACATTAATGTAATGCTTCAAAAATATCCTGCTTTATTTGTCACACTTTTTTTTTAGTTATTATTTCACTTTTTAAAATAACTTTTCTATATCAAAGAGTGTTTTAGCTTTTTTTATCTGACAAGGGGGCATGGTCGAATTCCCTAATTGTTTTTACATTTTTCAATTGGAAGTTTTTTCCAACTTCTAATTTTCAGGCATACAAAAGTGATATATCAGTTGAAAGGTAGTAATGCAAAAAACATAACTAAATAAAAATAAAAAAAGACTTTTTTAGGTCATTTTAAGAGTGCCAAGTCCTCAAGCCAGTGGCATACACAGATCTCTTACAGAGAAGGATAACATTCTAAAAAACATGTAGTTGAAAGCAGCTAGGGTTAATCTTTACAATAAGAATTAAAATTCTGTTCTACCTCCCCACTTATCTATGACCTCTGTATCAAGCTATGGAAAACTTCCAGGATTTTATATGCAATCTTATGTCAACTTTTTCTCAACAAATTATTGCTTTCAAATAAGACTAATCACAACTTGTTTATCTTGAGAAATCATCCAATGGCTCATTTTGTCAAATCTTGCTTGAGGTATTCTGTAAGACAGCTCCTACAATGACTGGTTTTCAGTGTTTCCAAAAGGATTCTAAATAGAATCATGCAATCCAACAACATATTTCCTTTCTTCAAATGTGAGTTCTAAATTTGTATTACATTCCACAGCATATTTATAGGACTCAGTAACAGTTTAACCATCTTCAAAAACTAATTTAAAAGTCAAGTAGAAGTCAGATTTTTTTAAAATTGAATCTAGATCAGGAGATATATCTCTGTTCTATTCATCAGAGACAAAGTCACAATTATGACATTTTTTGTAAATTTATGCCCTCTTCATTACCACAGTACTTAATTCGTCATCATTTGAATCTAAATCTGATGCTAATTAAATATGAAGCAGGCTTTCAAGAAGATAACTTGGGGTGCTATGGCTGTCTTCCTTACTAGAATCTTTTTCAATAATTTGTCCGACTGCATTTTTAAATGTATCTATTTGTTCAATATATTTATTAGCATGTCTTGGGCCACATCAATTCATGTAAACCTATTTTTCATTTCAAGTTAGCGAATCACATAGACATTTTAGCATCTTACTGGACTTAAAAATTTTGCTTGGAGTTATTCACGTGTTTAATACTTTAATAAATATGCAATTACATATAAATGATACATATATAAGTTATTTAGAGTATTGAATAATGAGTTTGGTTAAGATGCATTTAAATAAAATTTATAGCATTATTGGACACACATATCGAAAATCACTAGCATGCTGTTACTCGCACCAGACTGAATACACATGAGCATCGCCATAATTTATCCTGCAAACCTAGTGAAAAAAACTGGTACGGTTCTAGATGTACTCTGCACTTTCAAGATGCTACCATCTGGTGAGAGAAAATATAGGTTGTGCTACAGCATTTATTGTCATTGCCTATATATACCTGCTCAGATTTGAATTGTGTATTGAGAAGTAGATAAGTAAAAGCTGTATATGCCTAGCATCTTACATCTAGGTCCCTTATTTTTAGTTTCAATATTGTGAGTTCTACAACAAATTTACACATTACTTCTATATACTTAGATTTATACCAATACTGATGATATTATTACCAAAAATATCTATATCATCTATCATTATTGAGAATCTCACCTGAAAGTAAATTTCAGTATTTTTCTGACCATCCAAACATATAATTAATTGTCCAAGCAGCATGTGTTACTTAATCAAATAACTAGGGCATTTGTTTAAGGAAGCATTATATTTTATTGCCTTCTAAATTGAGATATTTATGATCATGTAAGAACTGTTCTACGTTTAGAATAGGTGTAAATGGGTATGTGAAAACAGTTCTCTACCATACATATAAAGGCTGTCCTTTATATGTATGGTAGAGAACTATATATAGAGAACCCCTCCTATAGTTAAAAATAGTGATACTGTACGGATTTTCTAGTATTGAATCTTATAGCTTAAATGAAAATTATGTTTTGAGTAGTTTTTCGCTTAAAAAGAAAAGCTAAGGTAAAATACAGAAAAAATTAGTTTTAAAAGTAAGAAATTCACTTATTAATAGATGCTTTATTTATTTTCAACTTTATCTAAAAAAAACAAGCATATGTGTATGTTTATTATCAATGTTAAATTATCAAATCTACAATGTATTAGAAAAGACCCTATCTCTTAATATGAAGTTTTAAAAAAAATGCTCTGAAAGCTCATTTTAAAAAAAAAAATTTTTTTTCCAATTTACGATTTCTATGATTATATACCTCTTTTTTTAAAATCAACTATTGAAATAAATTAATCATTAACTGTAAAAGGAAATATAAGAACAAACAAAATGCAATTATGAGGAAGAGATAAATTTTTTGTCTAATTAGAGGTACTCTGTTGCTTAGTAAACTACGCTTTGCATTAAGAGGTTATATATGTATAATATAAATGCATATATAACAATATATAGAGAATAAATATAAAATTATCTTTTTAGTATGAAAAAATGGAGGAAGATGACTATTTTGTGGATTTCTCAACAATGACAATTATTTCAAAAAAGAAAGGTAATTATTTTGATATTTGTAATGAATTTGCTCCATATTCACTTTCTATGTGCTGTATAAATTATTTTATATTGCAAATTAAATTTAGTATTTCCCAGCCAATTCATTTAATAAAATATTTAATAATGTTAGATAACATATAATTTATAACTAGGCTTAGTAAATAGACAAAATATAAGTACTTTAAATTATTATATTAATTTTTTTTTAAAGAATATTAAAATTTGCTGTCATACATTTTTGGAAAAGCGAGCCCCAGAATACCTTGACGTCTTCTCAGGGACACTTTGGAATTTTGCAACAGTTTTCCTTGGAAAAATCTTAGTTCAAAAAAGGTTCTGCAAGTTGAAAACGTTGCAACAAACTCTAGACCCGTTCCAAAACTCTAGGTGGCAATGTGGACAGCAAGCTTTTAAGCATTTATTTCTCGAGAAATCTGTGAGTTCCACCAAGGAGCTGTGCTTGAAAGATTGCCGGAGGCAGATGTGTTGGATGCCATCCTGGCCCATTTCTTTTTTTTTCTCACTCTAAAAGTATCAAAGAGTTCAGAAGATTGTCTTTGCCTGAATCATGTAAAAAGTGTAAATTTTTGGTGTATGAGTGTCTTACTTCTGTGTGTGTAAATAAACAATTAAACATCTTTTAAGTTTCATCAATTGAAAATGCTAGGACATTACAGACTAAAACTGGAGGTTCCACCCTGAGATGATTGACAAGAGAGAAAGATATGTGTTCTCCACATTATTCATTTCCAGGCTAAAAATATAATTTATTGGTTATTGTTTATGATAATTCGGGAAATCAATTCCCAAAGTATAAGCACAGTAGTACATAATATTTTTAAACACTCATAGTGTTATTGAATATAATGAGTGTGTGTATTTTCTGGTGTTGTGGGAAAACATTTTCCCATTAACGAAATAATAAATAGCACACCAGTGCATTTCTTTCAAGAAATTTTTACACTCAGAGTAATGTTGGATATATCTAACAAGATTTTTTTTAGTGTTTCCTAGTGCTGTTGGGAAAAACATTTTCCCATTAGAGAAAAAAAATAAATAGCTCATCAGTGCATTTAAATATTAAGTGATATTGTGAGATCCACTTTATAAATTTCAGTTTATTATGTTAAAAGCAAAACAATTATTTAAATTTATTATTTTGTTTACGTGAATTTATTTATCATTGTTTAATTTTTTGTCACTGTGTGAACTGAACAATATTGAAAAAGTATATTATTTTGTACGCTGTGGCAACAAGGAAGTGCTCGTTCTGTTTTGTTTAAATAACAGTATTCCATGAAAAAATTGTCATATAACTAGGTGAGTCTTGGACTCTAGTTGGCATGTTAATTTGTGAAATAAATGAGATTTGGCAGTATTAATAGTTTGAGTATTAATTTTCAATACTAGAAACTTTTTTTTATTTTTATGACAGATATAGTATGAAAAATATATTTTGTTGTATTATCTAAACTGTATACTTATGTGTAATTTTATTGTCAAAATTATATATTTTTTAAACTTCGAGATCCTTTGGGGGAAGTGTGTCGGAATAGAGTTCAAAGAATTAGAGCCAGCACTGTAAAACAAGTTGTTTACATGTGTAGTTAAGCTTGGCCCTACCAAAGCGTGGGTGCATTGAACTTTCCTGGTCCCCTTACATTCTCTGACCACCCACACTTGCTTTTTCCTGCATTCCTCAGAAACCCATTGTTCTTCTAGGGGGAGTATTACTTTGGGGAAACTAAGCGGGTAGTGAAAAATTAAGTTTTGTGTGTCTTCTTCCAGAAGAAAAATAATATTAAGCATTTCTGAAAAAAAAAACATGAGTTATCGAAATTTTTTTCTTTATCTATAAATATAATGTATATATATATTTACTTATTGTAGAGTGTTACATTTTATGATGTTGTTTTAAATGGTTAAGCTTTTTACAAAAACATTTATTACCGTATTTAGATTAGTTGGTTCCGAAATAATCATACAGAATGTTTGTTAACGGAAATTGTGTATTGATGCTTGTGTGAACAAAAATCTACTATCTCGCAGTGCAGGGTGAAAATAACTTATTATTTTGATTTGTTTCATATCTTAATATTACTGAAGGTTGTTTATACTTTGTGTTCTCACTGTCAATCAATTCAAAATGAACGAATTTTATTTTTATTTTTGATCTGCTTAATTTTGTTGAAGTTGAAAAAATTTATTTCTATATCTCTGATGTTTTTTTTTGTACTATTCAGTAATAACTTATTGAGTTCTTGTAGTTACTTCGATTATTTTTGTTGTGTGAATTTTGTATTAACTGTGTTTCCTTTGCTTAAATTATTAGTTTTTTAAAGACTAAATTTTTTTCTGAAAAAATTATGGCATACTTGGGGAAAGCTAAGAAAAAAGGATCTATTTCTTGTTAGGAGAGAACTTGGAGAGATAGTTTCAGAAGACATAAGAATGATAGAATTAAAACAAATAATCATAGGTAGTAAAAATTATGATAAATTCATAAAAAATTACTAGAAAGTATTATGAATGAAAGAATAGAAAATAAAAATTTAGAAAAACAAACATTAGACGAAACAGAAAAGGAAGCGAAGGAATTTCAAATATTACAACAAAATAAAGAAATTGAAAATTAGCGATTAGAGCTAGAATGCCTTAGAGTGAAACAGATCACTGAAGTTACTAAATCTATCAGTGAAACGGCATTTAATCAAAATTTTCAGAAACTAATGTCTAAGTTCAATTTAAAAAATGATGATGTAAGTCTGTTCCTCGAACTTTTCGAGAGGCAGGCTAAAGTTCTACACCTGCCCAAAAATCAGTTGGTGACCTATCCATCGGTCAGTAAAACATTTTTTAAAAGCATATTGTCATTTTTTAAAATCATTTTGTCGTGTGTAATTTATATGTGTATGTATATATATATATTTTGAGTTCATCATGTATAATCAATTAATTATTAGTTTTATTTGATACATTTTTGTGTTTTTGTGCATGCATACTTTCTATGTTACTTTTATTATATGTATAAGTTCTTTTTATGGCCTGTTCATGAGTGGAGAATGCTTCCAATAGCATTATCAAAAATTATCTAGTTAACTCTTTCCCTGGCGGCAGGGGGTACTTAAATCCTACTGTCGTCTGGCAGGCAATTTAACAATTAAATGGCTGAAACGCATGCATTAAAATAAAAAATTCCTGTAACTGTGCATTTGTTAGTTAAGAGTTTAATTAATTAATTATTGTTAAAAGTAATTAATCAATTAATTAGTTAAATACTTAATTATCATCATTTTATTATAATTATTATTAATTACTTAGTTATTATTTGTTAATTACTTAGTTATTATTAGTTAATTATTATTCATTGCTTAATTAATTATTGTTGAAATTAATTATTAAAAAATTCCTTTAACTGTGCAATTGTTAGTTAAGAGCTTAATTAATTATTGTTAGTTAATTGTTGGTTAGTTAGTTGGAGCAAACAGGGGTGACTTGAATGTTGGTGCACGTCAAAGCGTGAAAACACGCCGTTGCCAGGTAAGAGTTGGATTTGTCTCGGCGTGTTATCACGCCTACGCCAGGAAAAGAGTTAATGTTGAACAATTTGCATTTAATATTGAAAAACTGAACTAGAAGAGACTCTTGTTTCTCCTATGTCCGAAGAAAGCAAATTTTGGTGGCGGAAGGTGTCCGTGATGAATTTCTGAATAATTTCTTGCCTTAGAACTGGAACCAAAAACTTTTATTTCTCCTGTGTCCAGAGAAAGCAAAATCTGGAGGCGGGAGGAGTTTGTAACGAACTCTAGACCCGCTCTGAAACTGGGTGGCAATGCGGACTGATTGGAGGTACTGCGCTTGTGCGAGTGCCCCACCAGACATTCAGTGTTTACCTTTCGTCGAGAGCGATTGTTGAGCTCTGCCAGTGAGCTTAGTGTGGAGATTTTTTTCGAGGATTGTCTTGCAACGAGAGAATACGGTATGCTCCACCAGTGAGCATTTGAGTATTTATCTCTGAAGGAGAGATCCGTGAGTTCCACCAAGGAGCTGTGCTTGAAAGACTGTGTTTCTGCCAAAGGCAGATGTGTTGGATGCCATCTTGGCCCATTTCTTTTTTGCTCTCTCTCTCTCTCTAAAACTGTCAACAAGCTCAAAAGATTCAGTATTTACCTGAAACGTGTGAAAAGTGTAAATTTTTTGTTTGTGAGTGTCCTATTTCTGTGTGTGTAAATAAAATAAAATAAACATCATTTAAGTTTCATGAATTGAAAACGCTAGGACATTATGTTTGAAAACCACTGTATGCATGAAATAGAGCATTTTTGCTTAACAATTTTAAAATAATCTGTCAAAGCAAAAGTGTACTCATGAAACAATATCCAAAAACATTTGCATGGAAATTATAAATGGAATAATATTTCTCTAATTTTTGGAATCAAAGGTATAGCTATTCCTTACTTATTTACTGCTTTTTGCTCTTCTATATAAACAAAAGCAAGTGATATCAAACAAACTTACTTCAAAAAAGCAATTCATTTTTTTTAAAAATATTTAAATGCTATATTGCATGAAATTTATTATTTCCTTTTACTAGAGATTTTTAACATAACAATTTAAAAATTTTGAAAATATCCCTTGAAAATAACGAGAAAACGAAATCTTAAGACTCCATGTCATACCTTCTTTTAATGCAGGATAATTCTAGATCTAATACAGCGTATGGAGTGGTCAGCATGCTTTTCTGATCTTATCCGATCGAGCATGTTTCTGACACACTTAGAGCAAGATGGCAACAGCATTGATGCAAGATTAATTCCTCCTCTTTCATTCCAAGACTTGGAGATCACAATTTGGGAAACATTGACAAGTCTCACCAATCTCAGCAGTTTGGGAAGGGGGGAGGGACCACACACCCTATTAAACATCCTGTATCAATTCTAAGTAATCAGTTATTTTATTTATTGTCATTTACATGTAACTAAATTGTTGGCCTGAAGTATCAATTCATGTTCTTTATACCATTTCCTATTTTATTAAATTCTATTTAAATTATATTCTAATATTTATTTTCTATTTTATTTTCTTTATATTAAAATAAATTCTCATTTTCATTGGGTTAACAATTATTAAATTGTATTCTAATATTTATTTTCCATTTAAGTTTCTTTATATTAAAATAAATTCTCATGTTCAGTGGGCTAACTTTTTTAAATAAATTTTAAGTAGTGGTCTCCATGGTCAGTCGTCATTGATTTGTTCCTAATCAGTTCTATACATGAAAGCATTGTATTCTGAGTATGCTATAACATTATCAAAATTAGGTGTGGGATTGTTTGTCTATTTATTTTATCATTAATTTTATTTATGTAATTTTATTTATTCAGATGTGTATATTGTATCTTATTCGTGTTGTAAATAAATGTATATATAATGATTTTTTTTTGTTTATAATGTGCTTTTATTTCATTGAAGATATATAACTGTCCTTTTTTACTTATAACCTTGTACTTTTGTGTAATATTGTTTGGGAGTATATGTGCGTATGATGTGCATTTTTCACATAATGTATAAAAAATCATTTTGATCTACAGCAGAAGTATCTAACATCAATTCTTTCTTCACTTTTTTTTTTTAAAAAAAATTCATTTACCCTGCTCTGTATTTATTGTTTTATTTTTATTGTTTGTACTGTTTTGTTTAAGATTTCTTTTTTATTAGTTTAGTATTATGTAAAAATTGTCTATGCAAATGTACAGTAATGTGTATTTATAGATTTTAATGTTATCAATTGTAAATTCTATACATTTAAAAATAAAGAATTACCTAGTCTTTAAATTTGAAATTGTATACTGTCTTGTATATTCTAAGTTATTGAATCTTTTCATATAAAATTACAATACTTAATGATTTTAAACCATTTAAAATTATATTAGGATTTCAACACAAAACGTGCAAAATTTCGTATTATATGAGTAATTCCAGGATGCAATTATTCATAATTTGGCCATAAGTAATAAATTAAAAGTTACATGATGAATATAAGTAATGAGTTAATATAAAATATGCAGCATTTCTTAGTATAATATTTATGAATATTTTTTCTATAAAAGTTAATTCCAGGATGTAGATTTTATTATCTGGGTTTACAATAATAATGAACAAACAATAATGAATTAAAAATTACTTAAAAAATAAGTGCTTTAAAAAACTTTTCAAAAAATACCTGGAGGTTACATGTGTAAACAAATTTAAAGTAAGCATATAAAATTAACAATTAATTGTGATACTAAGGTTATTATAGTAATTTAAAACATCGAGACTGTTTTCAAATGTTCTTAATTGATTTAGAAAAAAATTTAATGTTCATGATTGGAGAAATGAATTAAAAAAATCCCAAAAACTTCTTAAGAGACTATTCAAAAAATACCTGGAGGCAGTAGCGCACACAGAAATTTTTCAAGGGGGGGGGGGGAGTCCATGGTCGTAAGACCCCTAACTCATTATACCTCAAGAAAACACCAATTGATTCTTCTGATTTTGTTAACAAAAAACAGTAAAAAATAAATTATTGAATTAATAATTAGCAATATTTAATAAAATAAATTGTTAATTACAAGTACTTAATTAAATTTTACGTTATATATATATATATACATAGGATTATCATCAATCGAAAAAACTCAAGGGCCACTGCCTTGAGGTTATATATGCAAACAAATTTCTAGTTAGCATATCAAATTAACAATTTATTGTGATACTAAAGTATTATAATAAATTAAAACATCGAGACTAATGTTATTAATAGCTTTAGAAAAAAATTTAATGTTCATGATTGGAGAAATGAATTGTAAAAATCCCAAATACTTATATTAAGAGCTTTAAAAAACAGACTGAATAGCTTAATAAGTTAAGATTTCCTTAATGAAACACTGAATATAATTTATATATAAATTTGCTAACTAATTATTTGATTTTAATGGTTAATAAAAAAAGTGAATCATTATTAATATGAATTTAATTTGAACATGTTCTTAGTCTTTTAGGAATAGCATTATTGATCCCATATAAAAGCTGTTGCTGTGTTATCTATTTTATTTTACATCTGTGTCCTATATCTCTCAGATAACTTTTATTACGGGACAACACGGACATTAAGGTAAAAGAAGAAGAAAAATATATCTTAGGTTGTGTGTGTGTGTATTATTAGGGCAACCGACCCTTCTCAATTACAGCTTAAAACTGTTCCAAAATGGTAGCTCACACCTCCACTGAACTCTTACACATAGCAAAAAAATTTCGCGTTACAGAGCAGCGCCCTCTGTACGACGCTTTTCAACAATAACTCCCCATATTGAGCCTAAGAACGTTTAAAATGTGCCTTTATTTTTTTCAGATTTTTGTTTATATAATATTTCTGATCAGAAGCGCACACAATTTTTCAAGGGGGCGGGGGGGGGGCAGAGTCGAAAGTCCACTATTCTCGTATCATACTCCAATACGCCGCCCAAGATATTCTTTTGGTTTTGTCGATTTTCGGTAACAAAAGTAGAAAATTAATTATTGAATAAATAATTAGCATTATTAATAAACTTAATTATTTTTGAAACTTAACTAAATTTTATGTACTATATACATAGGATTATAATTAATTGGAAAAAAATTCAAGGGCTCAAGGTTCCAGACCAAGGTATCCTCCCCAGAGGGAGGCAACCTGAGCTCTGACGATGCGAAATGGTTCTAGGAATTTAATTTTGCAGGGAACGCCTAAGCCAAACACACTCTATGAATCTTTAACATGTCGCATAATCATAGACATGGATGTTGTCGATTTTCTGCATCACGAAAATCCATCGACTTGGGCCGGGGTTTGAACCCAAAACCTTAGACGTGAAAACCAACTACGCTACCAGCTAGTATGTAAAATTATTACAATAAAATTTAAGAGGTCAGTTGTGCAAGCTTTTAGTCCTCTTGATGCTTCTCTTTGCAATATTAATAAGCATTCAACAATTAAACTCACATGATCTTTTTCTTTTTTTAAATTTGAAGAGAACGATAATTATATAGTTGCTGTATGGTGAATAGGTGGGCCTATTGGCTGCCCAAAGGCCTTAAAAAGTGGGAGGAGCTTTTTTGTCTAGTTGGGAAATAAGAGTTAAGTAAAATTTAAAGGAAAAATTAAACAAAATTTAAAAATAAAATGAAGAAATAAATTAAAGTATGCAATAAAATTTTATTGCATGAAAAAGGGACGCTATGGTGGATTGTAGGAATCTAGAAGAATTCTCCTAGGCCTTTTAGTTTTATCATGAGCATCATATGGATTTAAGTTTAGCATATTGCTATTATTAGTGTTGTGAAGAAAATTAAAAGAAATTTATTCGTGTTGTGTACCGAGCAAAATCGTACTGTCACCTTCATGGGGGCTCAAAGCTTAGGCTAACGGTAGGCATAGATCTAGCCCGTTGCCATGATGAATTTCGTGGGCCTCTATCTGACTACGTCAGATAGGTGGCATAAGCAACAACAACAAAGAAATTTATTGCAATTTTTTGAATATGTTGTTTGAGACTATTAATTTTAAGAGCATTTCTTAGATGTTCGTTACGCATGTATCTAGTTGCTTTGGTGATCATGCGAATATAAGTATTTTGGACTGTATCTAAAATTTTGATATTTCTGTTTGCAGCGTATCCCCAAACTGGACAAGCATAGGCTATAATGGGACGCATAACGGCTGTTTAGAGAAGCACTTTGTTATCTATATTTAAATGAGAGTTCCGGGAAAGTTTAAACATTACTCTCCGGAACTTATCGCGGGCCTGTGTAATGTGTTGTTTCCAAGTTAGGTGAGAATCGCGCGCGAAAATAACGCCTAAGCATTTAGTTTCTTGAGACCATGGGATCTGTTTATTGTACATGAAAATTGGTGATGGCGTGGAGTGTTTTTTAGTGAAAATGACTGCTGAAAGCAAAGTAAAGTTTATTGAATATCAAGATATATACAAAAGAGTAAATAAAAATATTGGTAATTATTGAATTCACTTCCAGTATGATCAACATATATAAAAACTACCTTATACAACGAATGACAGCGCCGCCTATATGCTACGGAGTGTAGCTCCTCACCTATATTGATAAGCTGTGAGTATTTTGGGGTTAAAAGGAGGGTTGAACTAAGGGACTAACACAAATATGAACCGGAAGAAACTGTATTGCAAGAGAAATTGATTATGGTATTCTTAGGTCCAGAACGATTTATAACAAAGCAAAAATCAACAAACTGTTTTAGACACAATTTATTACTTAAATGCTTGTTAGTTTGTTGTTATGAAGTTCCAAAAACGTAATATAACTGTAAAAAAATTGTTTAGGCTGTAGTGAATATTTGACATCTGATAAAAGTATGTTTTTAAAATTCCTATTAAAAAAAAACTTATGATTTACTTTATTTGGAACTTGAATTTGATTTAGAAATATAAATGATAGATTGAAATGATTAAAAGGAATAATATGCAGCATAAAAGAATATCTTCTCCAGTTGTTGTTTCTTATGCCACCTGATCTCGACTGCATCAGATCCAGGCCCACGAAATTAATCATGGCAAGGGTCGTTGGCCGTAACCTTGAGCACCATACAGATAACAGTAGGATTTAGCTCGGTTCCACCCCAATTCAGAGGGAAAACATCCTAGAGCATCCTTTCTCCATTTTTGATCACTTATGAACAACATGAAAATTTTAAATTCGCATTAAAAGAAAAATCACTTCAAATAGAAGGTGTACACAATGGCGTAGCGTAAACCCCCGCATCTCGGGGAGGGAGGGGTGGATTCTACGGGGCACGAAGCCTGGCTATGTAAGATCCGGCTTGGGGCTACAAACCTGACTTTGCAAGGGAGCCTTAATGTTCTCCTTTACTCGACTGTTTGTACAAATTCATTAACTGTTCAATTGATGCTTAAAAATCCCTTTTTGTTATTCTGTAATTTTTTGTTAAAATGTTTTTATATATGAATCACGCTTTTCAATACAATAGAGTATTGATAAACAGAAAATAGGGTTGAGTCCTAGCACGACCCTATAAAATTTAGCGAAATGGCAACCCTATTCTTACCAGATTTTTTTTAGTTTTACATAATCTGGACAGCGGTCATTTCCTGAAGATGATCATCGACGGTTGTGTAAGAGATTTTTCCAGAAAGCTAAAAGTGAAGGAATGAGTAGATTTTCCTTTTTTTGAAAAGAAACAATGCAGAAAAAATGTTTGTTAGAGAGAAAGGGTGATGCGTTGATAAATTCACTTTGAACGACGTTTTTTCTCACTATAGCATCTTAGAAGCAACGGTTTTTCTGTTTACTTCTTGAAGCCATTTTGGAAACCACGTTTTTCTTTTTAGAAGCTCGACGAATGGATATTTCTTTCTTTTGAATGAAAGAGGTAAGAAATAAATGATTGCTTTGTGAATGAGTGAACAATTCAAAATATTTCAGTATGGTTGTTCGAAGTATGAAAATAATTTATGTTTGAGATAAAGATTTTTTCCCCCGCTGTTGCATTTTAGAGGCGAACAATTTTTCAGTTTTTCTTGTAAAAGCAGTTTTATAAACCACGTTTTCTTCGTAAAAACTCGGCGAATGGATTTTCTTTTGAATATAAGGTAAGAAAGTAATGATTGTTTTTTGTATGAATGAAGGATTGATAGCATCTTGGTATGGATATCCGAAATTTGGCAGAAATTTGCATTCAATTTCTTATTTTCGATTTGATTCTTCCTATGTTGCCCATTTTAGAAGCCTCATTTTTTCGACGTTTTTCGTCTCTAGGCGCCACTTGTAAAAACCACGTTTTTTCATCTTGTTTCGCTCTCTGACGCCATTTTGAAAAACGCAATTTTTTTCAGTTTGGTGCCATTTGGCAAAAAAATCTTGGTGCTAAAAAAGGCAGTGGGCTGTGCTAGGACTCAACCGAAAATAGAATTAAGTTAATTATACGAAATGATATGCTACGTTTCATTTACAAATAAGTTAAACTTTTACTACTAGATGGCAGCACGATCGTCTGTACAACAAAGTGTTGATAATCAAATAAGTTAAGTTTTCACTACTAGGTGGCAGCATGATCTCCAGTCTTGAAAATTTAAAAGAAATTGTTATAAATGATTAATATACGTGAATATAAGAAGGTATAAATGAAACAAAAAAAAATATGTATTTGTTAAAAAAAAAATACTTCTAAAAATAATCTTTGGTTGAATAAATTTTTAAAAATGAGAGATTTTATTCTTTTTTCAGTCGAAATTGCCGAAAGACATGCAAAATGGAATAATGTAAATATTTAAAAATTACCTGAGCAATTTAGCGAAAGTTGTAGTGTTTTGTTTCATTTTATTAGGAATCTTATCTAATGTATTTTCGACTGTTTAGTATTTAACTGAATTTTGTATCCATAATTTATTTTAATAAAATTTAGATATGTCTCATTCATCTATTAAGCGATTTATTTCATATGTTTGTTCTAAAACGAATGAATAAGGGAGGAATAACATTTGAAAAATGTATTTACATGCAATCTGTTTTAGTTCATCCTACCAAAACAGAAAATATTGTTCATAAAAAAAAGGAAATCAAATTTTGTAAGCCAGTAGTAGTAAGCGTAGTAAATCCAAAGGAAAAGCGGGTGTATAGTTATTTAATTACATAGAAACAATCTCTTTATATGTGAATATTAGTATTGTGTATTATAAAGAAATATAAAATAAATACAACGCAATTATAGAGTAAATACAAAAATTTTTAAAAAAATAATTAAATGTATAAAGTAATAATTGTTGTAGATAAATTATAAATAAGAACCTATTTGAAAAATAAGAAGCATTAAACTAAGAAGTTATGATAATTGAAAATTTATCTGTAATTTAATAGAAAAAACTTAGGTATCAAAATTATATATATCTTAAAATTAAACTGCCCGGCCTAGTAATTTATGCAATCGCACAATGATCTATGAAAAATTAACATCATAACATCAAGATGTATCTTTAATTGTTTTTTTAAATGTTAGTTCAGATTAAACGCCGGCTGGGTGGCGTGGTTGGTTTGTCGTTGGCCTTCTGCACCCAAGGTTGCGGGTTTCGATCGCGGTCCATGTCGGTGGATTTTCGTAATGCAGAAAATCGACAGTGGCCCTGTCGTATGATTATACGGCATGTGAAAGATCCCTAGAGTGTCTGTTTGGCTTGGGCGCTCTCGGCAAAATTAAATCCTGGTACAAGTTCGCATCGTCGGAGCTCAGGTGCCTCCCTCTGTGGAGGAAACTGGGCGTCAAAATTACCTGCGGTGATTGGTATCCACCTATATGACGCCGTACTAAAAAGTGATACCAGCTTCCGGGGATGTACTAGGTCTGCAATGGTAAAAAATACCAATCCGCAGCCAATTGGATAAAAAAAAAGTTTAGATTAAGCCCAGTGGCTGAGTCGTAGTGCATCGTACTTCCACATCACAGGTCCGAGATTCAAATCCCGGGCTGGGCAAGATCGACTAAACCTTTCATCCCTTCAGTGGATTGATAAATGAGTACCAAACTTGCTTGGGAATTAACACTGAGGGTTTCGCGTCAGACTGATCACCTGACCGGAACATCTGCTCATGCACCTCAGTGCCCAAGGTCACGTATACTGAAGTGGGCATCGTTGGCCTTGGCCCTCATGGGCTGTTGCACCATTGAGTTAAGATTACAAATCACTTATAGTTCATTTTAAACAAGGCTGAATTAGTTCAAGATGTAATTGAATTCATTTAATTATAGTAGTTATGTTTATTTATTTATTTGCACACTTTTCTATGTACTATTAAAGTATGAGAAAATATATAATAGAATAACGTTTATCATAATTGAACTACATCTAGCATTACCAAACTGTGGTTTTTAAATATTGAGTTTTAAGGGAGCATTACATCATCATATTTATAATTTTTTAAAAAAAGGTCTGAGTGAATTTCTTTAATTTCATAGGATTTGGTTTCTTTTTTTTAAAAAAAAAATATATCACGTATAAAGTAACACGCGTATATTTAACACACACAGTATATTATTTTTTTATATTGAGAGATGTTTTGCGCTAAGTATACAATCGCCCAACTCTTGAAAATAAATAAGTTAAATCTTAAGATCAATAAATTTGTGAAAATTCAATTTTTCCTATCTAATTAAACAAATAGCTTGTATTCGAAGAAATGCGTAAAATACTTTTGTTATATGAAATTTGGAGGGGGAGTATAGCTCTTTATAAAATTACACATGGGTTTGAAACTTTTTTTAGAAGCTTACTTTGTTTCGAATTTATTTTCCTTTGATTTAATTTGTTTTAATCGACATTATTCTAGATCCGAGGTGAGCATTACGTCGATCGCGATCGACCGGTGGACCACCAAGACATTTGGGGGTGACCGCCTAAAAATTTTACCAGTTAATAATTATATACGGAAAAATCAAGATTGGCTGACAGTATGCAGACTAAGCCTTCTGCTGACTATAACAATAAAAACTAACCTTAAATAAAAATGTTTTATTTTTTTGAGTGTATTTTGAATTGTTTCATGATAAATGTATCATTTGATATAATTGTTTTGGGGCTATTATACACTGGTGTGTAAAGATTAAGGACGAGACGGTTTTTTCAATATAACTTTGTACAAAAGCATTCCAAATCAACACATTTAATACCGTAAGATCCCCAATACGTAAGGACATGAGTAATGTAAGCAACACTTACTAAAAGAGAAATCAGAGGGATAAAAAGAAGCTTTATTGAAAAAGTAGCATGGAGCGCAATGCGACTGAAGGCCGAAACATCCCAATGATGGGTATCCAGTAAGAAATATCCGGTCTTTAGTAGGGGATATGATCTCCCCTGACTGCTAGGCAGGTTTCACAGCGTCTGTCCATGCTGAGAATGAGGGTGTCAATGAGTTGTTGAGGCATTGCTGCCCATTCGTTTTGCAGCGCCAATCTAAGCTCCGGAATCATTACTGGTGGTAAGGTAGGAGCTGCCAAGCGTCTGCCTAGAAAATCCCCTACATGCTCGATGGGATTAAGATCCGGAGATCGTGCCGGCCAATCCATACGTTCAATATCCTCACTCTCTAAGAGCTGTTTGGCAGCTACTGTGCGATGACATGGTGCATTGTCGTCCATGAAAAGGAACTGCGGACCCATAGCGCCTCTAAAAAAACGCACATATGGAAGAAGAATCTCGTTACAATAACGGGTCCCGTTGACTGAACCTGCGTCGAAGATGTGAAGGTCTGTACGACTACCAAGCATGATGCCTCCCTAAACGAGAACACCGCCACCTCGATACCTGTCCCTTTCAATGATGTTCGAGGGATGATTGCGGCTTCCCCGCTCTCTCCAGATGAGTATGCGATGAGAATCGCTACTCAGACTGAATCTGCTCCCATCTGTAAAGAGTACTCGTCCCCATTCATTGTTTCTCCAATTCCGGTGTTCCCGGCACCACAGAGAACGCCTTCTCCGATGGGCAGGCGTTAGAGGCACACACCGTACAGGGCGTCGTGCAAACAGACCACCACCGTGCAGTCTTCTGGCCACGGTAAAATGCGATATCGGTCGTCCAGTCGCCTGTGTCGTGTGTCTAGCGATTTCTCCCGCTGTCTGCCGCCTGTTTCT
Source organism: Trichonephila clavata (assembly GCA_019973975.1). Classification (NCBI taxonomy): domain Eukaryota; kingdom Metazoa; phylum Arthropoda; class Arachnida; order Araneae; family Nephilidae; genus Trichonephila; species Trichonephila clavata. Next base: position 917,035 of record BMAO01013261.1, on the reverse strand, counting down.
TCTGGCCTGTAAGGCAATATACCGGTCATCTGCGGGTGTGGTTCCTCGTGGACGACCACTACTGAACCCCCGGATAGCTGTTCCTTTAGTTTGAAATTGTCTCCAAAGTCGTGAAACGATGCTGTGAGCAATTCCGAACTCTGCAGCCACACTTGTCACACTGCGACCTTCCTCCAACTTCCCAATGATTCGACCTCGGGTAAAAGCATCCAGATGTCGTCTAACAGATTGATTATTCGTCATTTCTCGCTGAGGCAGCAACTCCGTGTGATTTTAACTGCTATACGGTGTGCAATCTCTTTGCCAGAAATACTAATCTTACACCGACAACATGCTTTACTACTCAGACACTCCCCCATTACGTCTACCTGCATATCTGCGCATGTGCTACCGTACATCACCTCACTTAATCTCCTGATTGGTCTTTCTGTCCGCTCTGCCTCTTCGTTCAGCTGATATGCTAATTTTTCGACTTCGTCCTTAATTTTTGCACACCAGTGTAATTAAGTTTGTATCTTGCGATTTGCTTTAAACGTGGTTTTAAAAGTGTTGTTTTTTATTTTAATTCTGTAGGTAAGTACATATTCCGCACTTATTATTATATAATAACCTTTTCCTCAAACCTCACCACACCTACGACATTGGGCAGTAGTGTACACAAGAATCTTTAAAGGAAGGAAGTCGAGGGTTGAAGATCTACCATTCTCGTATCACACCCCAATACGCCGCCAAACATGTATATACATTTTTTTTTTTGATTTTGTCAATTGTCAGGAACAAAAAAACAGCAAAAAAATAAATTATTGAATAAATAATTAACATTAATAAATAAAAAAATACTAATAGCATATACTAATTACATTTTACATACTATATACATGGGACTGTAATGAATCGGAAAAAAAGGAAGGGTTATGAGGGAGGGTCCGGACCCGTGGACCCCTCCCCCACCCTTGTGTGCCCCACTGACACTGGGTGGACCGCAACTCCTTGAAAAAATTAGAAGTAGCCCGAACCCTGGAAAAATCTGCCCACCCCTGTTCTAGATTTTCAACGATAAATACTAGTAAGAAATCTAGCCATTTCGAACAGAAAAAACTATGATACGAAATTTAACCATCGCCTTACAAATGTGAGTTGCGAAACATTTAAGAATTTTGCATTTCATTCAATGTCAAAGTACAGTTACTCTTAATGGTTCCTTACTATATCCCACCTTGAATGGCAAGGACACAAAACCTGCAAGCCGCGAAAATTGAGATTTTGTCAAGAATTACCAAAGTTTCACTTGACTGTTCATAAAAATATAATTTCGATTGCCGTGTTTAAGAATATAATTTTTTTTTTGCTATTATTTCTTTAATTTTGAACGTCGCCTGTAGAATGTTCTTAAATTTACCTTAAATTAAATTTTTGTTACAATCCTTTGAAAAAGCAATAACAAAAATATTTCAGATTTATGAAAGTCAAACCTGTTTCCACATTAATTTAGAATTAACACGAGAGTCAAAAAAGTACATTTTTACATATAAAACATTTTAAAACCTTTTAATAATCATTGCATGTGTAATTTTTTTTAAATAAATTTATTTGCGTAACTCCTCATGCTTCACATTGCATAACATGAGGCTTACAGATGTAAATGGTATAACATCATCATAAAATTAAAAATAAAATTAAAAACACATTTAAGGGACAAATATAAAATAAAAGGAAGGGAGGAAATACACAAATATAAAGAAAGGGAGGTACCTATAAAACTTTAAAAATCTATGCAGTAAACAAATTTTCTTAAGACATTAAGGTTTTCAGTACAATTGACCAACAGACAAAACATGTGGCCAGGAAATAACTAAGCGTTTCAACTCCTTTTTAAAATTTTCTCTTTTATAAAAAATATAGGTTACAATACAATAAGACATGTTCCGTGGTTTCAGTATCCAGACCACAAAAACAAATTTCATTACCAATTAAATTAAACCTAGATAAATAGCTCTTAAAATTTCCATGTCCTGTTAGAATCTGTAACTTAAAATCAGTAACAAATTTCTTACATTTTAGTCGTTGATAAATGGACGGAAAAAACTTTTTAGTCCACAATGTTTTAGTCCACAATGTCACACAAAAATAATCTGATTGTTTTTAATTACAATCTTGAATTTCGGATCAAAACTTCTGTGTAAGACAAATTATGTTAAATTTTTGTCAAAATTGAAAATTGACATTGACAATTTGGCTTCACAATTTACATTTGATGAAATTCGCGCCCCAAAACGATAGCTTGCATAAATATATAGACACACACAAAGCTATAAAATAAATAAAATCCCTTAAAAATTATATAAAACGAGCTATTATATAATATTTCATTTTCATTTCTTATTTTATTTTATAGCAAGAAATTATAGATTTGCGAACCGCAGTTTGATAATCTCAGACATTGAAATTACAAAATTGCAGTACAATTAATTATGCATTACAAGGAGAGAGAGAGAGAAAAAAGAGAGACTAGGAGAGAAAAATGTATACACATTTCATCGTTTCAATATAATAAAAACGTTAAAAAAAATCAATGTTAACTTTTGTTTCCTGTTGGACAAATTCAAATGTTTCTTTGCTAAGTTCAGTTGACATTCGTACTTCTTGTAATTTTGTTATTTTTATAGACATCATAGCTGGGCCTCGTTATTCACTGTATTAAATATGCGTAATATTATAGGAAGTATACAAATAATTCTTTTCCTTTTTCAATAAATTCTTTATGTTATATATGTATTCAAATACATGTTAAAAGCCTTAGATGAGAATCCAGTAAAGCGTTAGAAGCATCGAAGCAAAATTGTTGAAAATAAGAGTATCTTTAATGTAAAAGATTGGGTTTTATAAAAGTATTCAATTGTATTTGTAAATCTGCAACAAAAAAAAAGCAAGATATTTCAAAATGATATGAAAACATTAATTAATTTTTGCTTAGATATCGATAAAGTAAGTAGCCAAATTACTTCTCAGTTTAGATGTAGTTGTCATCCTAGCATTTATACTTTTTTTTTTTTTTTTTTTTTTGAGAACCTATTAATTTTTTGTTTTGTTTTTGAAATTTTATTTTTGAAGCTTTGATGTGAAATCAAATTATCAGGTTTACACAGGAAGGCGACAGGAAAAAATTCTTCTTCGTATATGTAATACCATTGTATCAGTGGCTAACAAAATCAACAGGGAGACATTGATGAAAAAATATTCTATTATTAATCTATTATTATTTATAAAAATTAAGCATGCAAATTTAAGATCAAATTGATGATAATAATAAGCTTAAATCGGTATTAATTCAACAAAAGAATAAACAGCCAATTAAATTACAGCCATTAGTCTGCGTATTACGCATTATTCAATGTAAAATTTCAAGAATAGCTCAATCAAATATCAGTAACTGTGATCAGAACTGAGGAAATAGTTCATCATTCTAACCGACATGCCTAATTATTACTTTGATATCCGGCTTTAACGAAACTCGATAAAGATGATAAAAATCGTTCAAATATCGTTCCTTTCTATCTTAATAAATAATCAACCAATCGTAGAGTTCTTAGAAAGCTTCCATCGATTCAAAGCTAATATCAATAATCGTTTCCTGCGGGATTTTTTTCTTTTGTTTGGTTAACTACTTGATGCCAATTTCTAGGAAGGAATTATTCTTTAGAAATCGTTTGGATTGATAACAATGTTTCTACGGCTGGCTCGTATGTGGTCTTTGTAGGTTTCTAGTCAGCGGAAAAAATAAGCTTAAGACATTCATCGACATAAAATGACAAAATGGTGTGTGTTCTTTTTTTTTTTTCGTTCGAAATTGGGGATTTCGGACGTGTGACCTGAATATGAATGAATTAAACGGACGGATTAAATATGATATTATGAGTCATCAAAGCGTTCGGGATGGGAGATGTTTGATTTGATGATTTTTTTTTCCATCTCGATGGTCTTATGTGATTGTCTGAAAACACTGACCAGATAAGCGTAAATGATTTGTTGGGATTTCAATTAGATGAGTGAAAAAACTGCTGATTTATGTGGGATATATTTAGAATCCACCAAGCAGCAGAATCCGGAAAATTTATGCATCACGAATACTAATTTTCAAACATATTTGAAAATGGATACATTAATATTCTGATGTGATAAAAATGTAAGAAAATAATGGTGATGATAAGGTTTAAAAATAAGGATAAAAAGAAGTGATCTTTATTGAGGTAATCGAAAATATCACAAATTTATATCTGATGTCTTTGGAAAAATTGCAACACAACCTATCAAATAGATTTTCTTAAACCTTTCTTATTTCTCTAATGGGGCTGCGGATTGGTTTTTCTACCTTTGCAGACCTAGTACATTCCCCAGGAGCTGGTATCACTTGATAGAGCGGCACCCTATAGGCAATACCAAATGCCGCAAGTAATTTTGAGGCCCAATTTTATATTGAATATTGTGAATGAAAATGTTTTGTATTTAATTGAAAAAAATCGCAATCTCAAATTAAAATGTAAGAAATAATTTATATTCGTTAAATGATAAAATCTTGGAAAAAATGGATCGTGATGTATCTATCTTCCAACATTTTTACTCTCTATCTCTCTTTTTGCTTTTCTTATTTTGAAAATGTTTCTCTTTATTTTTGCCTTTTCGATACAGTTGAAGTAATTATGATAAAAATTTATAATGTTATAGATTTACTACCTTTAATATTTTGATTTAAAAAAATCCTCTTTTTGAAATGCTCTGAACTATCAAAATACAATAAAAACATAATTAATAAATAAAAATAACATTTTTTTCAAACCAAAAACATGTACCATTAAAAACTTTATGTCAGCACGGAGAGCTTAATTCTCTCTATATAAATGCTGAGTATAATAGTATATTAAACTGCCAAAATGAAACCGAAATCGTTTAACATTTGAAAGCTGTATTTATAATTGACAGAGCTAGAGAGAGAGAAAGAAATTAAAATTTTCATTTCATATTTTCCCCACAAACGAACCAAAACAAAGAAATGTGTAAAGCATTTTTTCAAATGAAATCTGAAAAAAAAAATGTCTTTATTACGAACACTAGCTGAAGTAACGCGTCAGACTGATCACCTGACCGGAACATCTGCTCATGCACCTCAGGGCCTAAGGTCACGTATACTGATAGGGGCACAGTGGCACAGTAGACCTTGGCCCTCATGGGCTGTTGCGCCACTGAGTTAAGTTAAGCTGAATTAATCGTTCTTCACACGGGCTAGTTAAAAAAAAATTTCTTGATATACACTGCGAGAAACGATTTTCAAAACTGAGAGCAAACTACTCCACACACACTTTTGAGTACTTCACATTCTCAAAATAGCTCCGATGCACGCTTACTCAAATTTGAGAATCGCATATTCTCAATTTGAGCAACAAGTAAGTTCTCAATTTTGAACCAGTTACGGGATCAAATTTTTGAGAATGAAAGAACAGAATGAGTATATAATGCCCTCATATTTGAATTTGTTAATGTATCAAATATGAGTTTAAAACAATAAAATGAGTATGTATAGCATTCATTTTCGATACTGTTGTATCGAATATGAATTTTTAACAGAAAAATATGTATTAACCCAAATCTTAAGGGATTTAAAAATGTGATACCTGAGTTGTAAATTTTCACTTTCTTCATCTTACATATTATTTTATTTTCATTTCATGAAATTTTTACACTTAACTTCGAAAGCAAAATTCTTTTTACATTTATTGTGTGTAACAAAAAAGTACTCACGTATTATCGCGAAAGTGCCTAAGTCAAAGATAACTCGCCAAATTAGCAGTAACGATTTCGCTTGTGTCGTACGCGTTGAATTAGCAACCATGTACTTCGTTTTATATAATGTCGCCAATACGGTGGCGATAATACGCAAGTATCAACAAAAATATCACATTTCAAAAAACAAAAACAAAATGCTACTATTATTTGATCACAAACTGCATGTCTTCGAACTTATACCGCAAATATAAATCTTTGAAAACTGCAAAAATAAATTCGATGTAATAGTTAAACAAATGTTTATGCATTTTGAACTAGTTCCAGAAGCAATTTGGCTCATTATAAGTTATATTTATGTTTCTAGAAGCATTATATTGTTTCCTTAAAATCATATACAAGCAGAAAATTAACTTTTATTTAAAAAAGTTCAGCCCTTCAATAATGTTATTAGAAATATCTAGGAAACATGATAAATAACAGATTTTTCAAAGTAAAAATTTCAAAACAATGCCAGAAAGAAATAGCTTTTTTACATATTATGTAACCTGAAGAAAAAAAGCTTTTGACTAAACTAACACTCATTAAGCCCAGGTGTGTAAGTACTCTTTTTATCAATTGTTTTGTTTAAATAGAAACACATCCATCAAGATGGAAATAAAGAAAATGCATTGCTATATTACAAATTAAGCTCGTTTTTTGTTAAATCAACTGATTTTACACTCTCCTATCACCAAAGAAAACAATATTATAGTTTTTAAGTTAATGTTTTGTTTTAATTAAAATACTTAAAAATTTCAGTCCTTAGAAGAATGTAAAAACAACTAAAACAGTAGATTTTTGCATTAACAAAACATTTAAAATGCACAAGTTTTTAACCAACTAGAATGAGTTTTTAGAGAAGTTTTAAGCACCCATTTAAAAGAAAATATAACATCATAAGGACCAATAGAATCATAATTTAGCCATTTTATTTCCAATGCCTTGTTTTCAATTATTCACTGTGAACAAGAAAAATAAAACAAACCAAAATAACATTGTTAAAATATTTATTCTGAAAATTGTACACATACATATATACATTAAAAAATAAACAAGAATATAAGTGAGATTTTTGAAACATGTCTTCTTCAATAAGTTATTTTTTATTGATTTTTTATAAACACTATCTAATCTATATTATAGTCAATTCCATCCTTATTTGTACAGAACAGCTGTTTTAATGTAATATACATTGAATTATCATTTTAAATATAGGTTCTAGTGTATAAAAGTACATAAATAAACAGCTTTTTTATTTTTTTTTATCAAATCATGTCTTTGAGTTATGAAATGTGAGTGAAAATGTCTTTCAAACAGTGTTGTTTCAAATAAATTATATGTTAGGATATGTGAGTCATCTAAATTATTTATAGATAGCTGGTTCTGAGAGGAATTTTGAAAGTTTCCTCATAAGAGTAAAATTTTTACAAATGTTGTTCATAATTATATAGTTTTCTAAATGGCTATCTGCAAAATTTAGCATAATACATGTAGTGTTATGCTACGCCCATATGAGTATTAGAACATGATGACAAAGTTTACAATGTGAAACCAATGGTCTATGGCAGAAAGTGCAAAATGTATGAAATTCATAGATTAATTTTTATCCATAATATGTATACATATATAAAAGAGAAAGATTCTCTTGAACTATGTGCAAAATTTAAAATAAATTATGAGTGGAAATATTAAAAATGAAGATTTATGCTAGCAAGCAGAAATGAAACTAATGCAAATTAAAAATAAAGCATTCAAAATTTAGAAACAAGATAAAAGGTTTAAAAAATACAATTTTATAAATATTACACATGAAGGCATGTCTTCTTGAATTTCACATTTATAAAAACAACAGTTCAAAAAATACCACACATTGGAATAATATATATACAGGAACTAATTTGTTATCAGTACACATTAAACACCTTTTAGACGTGGTTTTGAAATTGCTGCAAATAAAATTTTGGCATCCAACAGTTTTCAATCAACGATGAGTCTCCCACTAAGAACTCAAAATGAAAATAATTTAAAAGAATGGCTTATTCCTGGCAAAAAAGGAATTACATTAAGAAGCAAAAATGTAAGTAATTTTTTATAGAAAACCAATTAGAAAAATATGAGTGCCAGGATTTAAAGAAATAGAACACAAGGTATTTAGAAATGCCAAGAAAAAAGCAGGGGAAAAAATAAAGAAATTGAAACTGGAAAAATAATAACTGCGTATAAAAGGGTGGGGTGCTCAATATCAATTGTTATAATTTCTTACTAGTTCTATTCCAAAATGCAGAGTTAGTGTAAAAATGTAGTACAGAGGACCCCACAGTAAATAAACATAAAAATTATACATTAAATAAACATAAAAATTAAAAATTGCTACTTGAAAGTATAAGTGCAGGTTATACGATGGTATGCATGATATGCCAGATTTTACAGTAAGTACATAATTTTTCTCTACCTTTCTTTAATGAGTAAAAGCATAAAATATATTTATATTGTGTTAAATATAAAGAATCTGATATATATTTTTCATTTATTTTCATCCAAATAAACACAACACTATAGTCACAATAAAGGTGTTTTATAAACCAGAATATCAATAAGTTGCGAATTAAAACTTACTTTGACTCAGCTTCTCTCTTTTTTTTTTAAATATCAATTTAATAAGATTTTTTAAATGGTCATAAGAGTATAGCCTTCTGCACTATGTTATAAGATGAATCCAATTTAAACAATGTAGACCAATTATTAATAATACAAAATATACATTAAATATTAGTATTTAAGTAAATTTAATTTTTACATGCTATGTCCCAAACTGAAAATTAAAAAAACATTCTTGAAATATCTTAAGTTCAATTTTACTAACTCAATTTTTGCTCATTTTGTTATTTTCAGTAAATTTTGATTCTTTCAATATTCGAAAATGAAAGTGAAAGGAATCATAAAATAAATGTATTGAAATAGTTGACTCTTTTAAATAATTTCTTTATGAGAACTTTTAAGACATTTTCCATAAGTTTACCAATAAGCTAAAAAAGTTCTTTAAAATTTACAAGAAATTAGTCTCTTAAAAAGATTACTAATTGAAAACAAAAATTTATTTTGTAGGCTTGCCTTTTTCAAGACATGCAAGCCATTTTAAAGTTCAATATGAAAATAAAACTAAAATTATTCCAATGTAGCAAAGGAATACTTAAATTTTTATTTGCCTATAAGCAAGTGCCCAAAAAAATCAAACAATATGACTTATTATGAATCAAGTAAATTTCTTTACAATATGTGACTACCCAAAACTCGCAGTTTTGGTGAAAATTACTTTTGTGTTTTTAAAGCCTATACATTTCAGATTCCAAAAAACACTCTATTTTTGTTTCTACGATATTTAGAAGAAAAGTTATAGCATAATTAGTAAACTGGAATTGGAGTTAACAAAACCAGATGCTGATCTCTACACAAAGTATTTTTAAGATATTGAATTTAAATTTTCAGAACATGTTTTATTTAGTTGTATCTGTGTTATGAATCAAAATCTAATCTCTGTGTATATACAGTGGACCCAAAATGTGTTCGTACACTTGCAATTTCCTATAAAATTTATTGTTTTCAACTAATAAAAATTAATATTTTGGAATTGTAATTTTTTTATATCTGCAACTTGTCCTTGGTGGAATGACATAATTATTTTTTTAAAAATAGTATAACTATTATTTTTAAGAATAAATAATCAAAAAGCTACTGAGAAATTATGCCACAAAAGTTTTCATACACTTAACAAAAATCCCAGCATAGCTTTAAATATTGTATTTCTTTCTTAATTTAGAACTTAGTAGGATATCTTTTAGTGTCCACAACAACTTTTAAACGTCTTGGTATAAGATTTAATCAGTTTTTTGTAATGTCTGCATTGATTTACCTCCATGCTTCTGTGATTATTGTTTTTACTTCCCACTGTGTGTTTATATGTCATGTTATCTTTTTATTTTAAATCTAGTTCTCCCCAAATATGCTCTGCGGAGCTAAATAAATTGATTGAGGAGGTGTTTTCAAAATTTTGGGTACAGTTATAGAGACACCAGTGGTGTACATTGAGAGCAGTTCACTTGGTGTCATTATCCTGTTAAAAAATGAAGTCGTCTGAAATATCCAAATTTTGAGATGATAATTTAAAATTTCTCTTTAGTGATCACTTTTGTCTAGTGGTACGTTACGTGCTTACGAATCCATAGGTAGCGGGTTTTAACCTCCGATACTGAGCATTTTAACATTACATGAAGGCAGGGACGTCTTAAGACTTTTTGAGGCCCTGGGCCGCTGTGCAGAAGTAGACCCTGTCAGTGACCTATAATAGTAGTCAGTATAAAGTAGGGGTGGGCAGACTTTTCCAGGGTACGGGCTACTTCTAATTTGTTCAAGGTGTTGTGGTCCCCCCAGTATCAATGGCACACACAAAGGGGGAGGGTCCACGGGTCCCGACCGTCCTCCATAGCTCATAACTTTTTTTTTGATCGATTATAATCTCATGCATATAGTACGTAAAATTTAATTATTTGTTATTAATATTTTTTTATTAATTAATGCTAATTATTTATTCAATAATTTATTTCTCACTGTTCTTTGTTTCAAACAAACTACAAAGTGAAGAAAAATATATATGTTTGGCAACGTATTAGGATAGCATATGAGAATGGTAGACATTCGACCCTGGGTCACCGCACCGCCCCCCCTTTTGAAAAATTCACGAGTGCGCCCATTTCCCAGGGTCGAAGGTATGGTGAAGTAAGGAAAAAGTCCCCAATATTTATTATAACTTAATAGTAAATACGGAATATATGTACTAACCTCTCCAAGTAAATAAAAAAAAACTTACTTTTTTGAAATCGTGTTTAAAGAGCAAAGAGCAAAATACAAGCATAATAATAATAGCCACGAATATAATAGTATCATATGAAGCATTTGTTATCAAACCATTCAAAACACATTAAAAATAAAACATTTTCATCTAAAGTTAGTTCTTGTAATGATAGTCAGTAGAAGACAGTCTGCGTACTGTCAGCCAATCTCGAATATTTCCGTATACAATTACTTACTGCTGATCTTCCTACGGTCACTCTAAATCAGGGGTGGGCAGACTTTTCCAGGGTGCGGGTTACTTCTAATTTTTTCAAGGAGTTGCGGTCCACCCAGCATCAGTGGCACACACAAGGGCGGGTGGAGGGGTCCAAGGGTCCGTACCCTCCTTCATAGCCCGTCTTTTTTTTCCCTTCCGATTCATTATAGTCCCTTGTATATAGTACATAAAATGCAATGAAGTATTTGATATTAGTAGTTTTTTATTTATTAATGTTAATTTATTTATTCAGTAATTTATTTATTTATTACTACTTTTTTTGCTCCCGACAATAGACAAAATAAAAAAAAAAAATGTTTTGCTGCGAATTGGTGTATGATACGAGAATGGTAGACCTTCTACCCTCGACCCCTCCTCTTTAAAAATTGTCGTAGTCTATCACTACCTCTAAGATTATTAACTCCCCTTCGCGTATTATCTAAATCTGAATGTGTTGAATTCATAATAGATTACTACTTATTCAATAAATCAATCTTATTTATTAACTTTTCTTAATTGAGAAATTACACAAATACTATTCAAATTTTAAGAACAATAAAACACAGTGGAGTATGAGAAGAATTCGATTATGAACGAAGGAATCTTAACTGAATCTACGGCAGTCGACGCGTACAATTAAGCTACACACTTATATTTAATTTGGGAAATTAAACTAACCTGATACCTTTTCTTATGGCAGGTTCTTCTAATTACTTCTTCTATATCTGGATTGCTTTAATGAGCGGCTTCAATCTCAGCTATCTCTCAGTTCTATCCCGAACTGATTTTATGTATACTTTTCAATAGACTTTTCTCCCGACGACTATATTTCCACTAGAAAAACTACTCTCTCAATTTATTCTCTCTTCATTTCATTTCCCCCTTTTATATCTTTTTCGAACTCTCTAAACCCGAACTTATATAAAATATCTCATTTGCATAAGTCACACTTTTGGCTCACGGTGGAGATTGGTTGAAATAAATAAAATATTTAAAGAATGTGAGAGAAGGTTAGTGAAACGCGTAAGCACCCGTCACAAAATTCTTGCGTGCACTACTGCCCAATGTCGTTTGAAATTGGCTTTTCACTTCATAAATAAAAGGTGTTAGACGATTGAAAAATAATAATCATAAGTAATTATATCCCCAAACGGAGAATTTTAAAAAAGTTATAGATTTTTTGAAGTAAATAAAATGTATTGTATTGTAATTTTTTTAAAAATTAATTGAGTTTATTTATTTGCAATTTTTTTAGTAACATTTATTTACCTCAAATTAAAGTTGATAACACTGTAAATAAAAAATTTCAAGTATCTAAGTATTTTTTTTAAAAATTACGTATAACCTTATTCATTTATGCTTAAATCATTAATGCCTTATTCATTATTTTGTTTAAATATTTTTTCAATCATAATCTTTTAAAATTAAATTAAAAATTATCATCTCTTATGTGAAAAAAGAGGAAACTTGAAATATATGTAGGTGAGAGTGTGTATATGTCATTATATATATGCAGTGGCACAAACAATGGAGAGAGAGTACACTTGATAAATTCAACTTTCAACATAAGTGACATATTATCGAAAAGTGCAAACATGTTTTTATTTTTACGCACAATAAATGGTTTAATTGAAAGTAAAAATAAAGAACAAACCAACGAAACACTGCTAAATTAAAAAGCTTCAGAGGCATTTTAAACAAACCTATGCAGATTTTGTCCCCAAAAATTGAGAGAATACACTTACGAAAAATATGTTTAACTGTCACTAAATATTTTCCCCTTAACTGCTATTTTAATTTAATTTTGCGTAACCTTATTTTAAACCGTTTACACCATTGGTTTCCAACCTTTTTTGAACTGGCGTTCCCTTTTCCAGTGAATATTTCGATACCGCCCCCTCCCAGTCTAGAGAAATAAAAGTGTATATTAATACATGGTGAAAACAAAAGTTATATTTTAAAAAATATTCTATTACTAATAGAATATATTTTTTAATTTAATTTTTTTCCAAAGCTCCAATTTTTTTACTTGAGAATCTGAAATAGCTATTGCCACAAATATATTTCAATGAGTAATATTATACAGTTTAATCATAGTTGGAATTGAAACGCTAATGAATTTCTTCTTCACTGAAAAGAATGGAATAAAAGTTTTTGCTTACCTGTGTGTAAAAAGACAAACAGGGGTTTTGATGATACGAAGTGATTCCTAATAAACTATTGCTTTCAAAATAAATATAAATTGACAGCTTCAGCCTTTAAAGAATCACACGTTAATTCCAGATTAACATATTTAATTATGTTTCTTGGATAATGCACGTAATGAAATGCAGTGGACGAAACATTTTTCCTACTGCTTATAAAGACAACACGTGCACTACAGAAATTAAAATGCACTATATCATTCAATTTAATGTAGGTCTGAATATAATGTAATCTTTAAGTTTTTCATCCACTTCCCGAACTACCAAAATATGTGAATTTTTGTATATGTGAATGTAATATAGAAATGATCTAAATACATATAAACAACATATAGTAAAAAAAGTATTAAAGTTTACTTTTGTTAGAATTCATAATCAGCCTGTTTTTTAATCTTTTTTGCTCCTCGAAAAGAAACCAATATTGATGTAAGGAAGTTCGTATTAAAATTATTGAAAAAAGGAAAATTTTATCGTGAAATACCTAAAATTGCTGGGGTAGAAGCCACACTTCTGTCCAGAAAATCATTATAAAACTGTAAAATGATGGATAGATTGAAAATAAATGTGGAAGAGGATGGAAAGGTATTCTGAGTGACCTCACAAAAAAGAAAATTTTGAAATAAATCAAGATTGATCCTAAAGTAAGTGCAGTCAAACATGCTGCAGAAATTCTCAAATCATAAGCAAAAGTGTAAGTTTTGAAACTGTGTGAAATGTAATTAGACAAGTTGGATATAAAAGCCGGGTTGTTAGAAATAAACCATTTAAAAACTTGCAAAATCAGAAAAAGAGTTTGGAAGTTCGGAAAAACTCATCAATTGAAGACCAACAACTTTTTGAAGAAAGTTATATTTAGTACTGAAAGTAAATTCAACATTTCTGGCATTGACGATCGTCGCACTGTATGGAGAAAGCACAATATCACTTTGGATCCAAAAAATTTACGTCCTACAGTTAAATATGGTGATGGCTCCGTCATGGTTTGGGGTTATATGACTTTATCCAGGGTAGAGGAAATTTAGATTTTACATATTGCTTTTTGAACTACATAGTTTACTTGGATATTCTTCGGAACAATCTAAAGAAAGTGCTAAAAATTTGGGAGTAGATAAAATATTCCTTTTTCTGCAGGACAACGACTCCAAACATACAACACGTAACGTCAAAATGTGGTGTCATTTTCATTGTAAACAGCAGTTGAACACACCTCAAAGTTCCCCGATATCAATGTCATTGAAAATCTGAGGGTCACACTCGAAACAGTAGTCCAAAGATATAAAATTAGAGTCAAAACCCATCTAAGACAAATGTTGCAAGAAGAATAGGGTAAAACATCTTCAGATACTAACATAAAGTTGGTCAAATCGGTACCACGATGTCTAGGAACTATTTTAAAATCCAAAGGACATTCAACTAAATATTGACATTGTACATGCGAGATATTACAAAAATCTCATTGGTATATTCTCAATTTTTTGAAGTAAAAATCCGCTTAGGCTTACTTAAAATGCTTCTGAAACTTTTCATTTTGGAAATTTTCCATTGATTGTTCTTTGTTTTTACTTTAAATTAAAGCATTTGTTTTGGGTAAAAAAATAAACAGGTTTGTGCAGTCGACGCTTAAGTGTTATTTAGATTGAAAGTTGAATTTATTAAGTAATAGTAAAGTGTGCTCTCAATTGTTTGTGCCACTGTATATACCTTTTTATTGATTTTCAAAATTTATTTCATTTCGAAACAGAAAGAAAAAAAAAACACAAATCTTTACAGGAGCAAATAATTACATAGATGCATTTTTAGAACGTTTTGCAAGACAAGAGTTTTATTTCATTTGAATAAAGTTATTCAAATTTTTGTTCTCTACACAAACATTTCTTCATTCTAATATTTGATATTTTTTCATATAAGCAGCAATATAAAACAAATTTTGTGGAACATATTAATTTAGCATTTATAAATACTATAATTTATGCTCCACGAAAGATGATATTGCTACAGAAATTTTCCTCGAAAATGTTTTTTAAAAAATATATTTTTTAATAATTTTAAAACTTTTTGCTGATTTTATAGACAAAAAGTCGGCAACTTTTCAACTGTGGCGTGCCGAAACAATCTACAAATACGATTCAGCGTTCCACACAGTAGGACATTTTTGAAACAACTGTTTGATTAAATATCAATTTTGCATCATTTTAAGATATTTCTTAACATAAAAACAATCAACAAAATATATAAATATTTCAGAAAATAATAAAATAAACTAAAATTGTACAAATATTATATATTTTCAAGCATATTTATTCAAACAAGAAATAGACTACATAAAAAACAAGTATTTCACTTCATTATAGTAAAATAAAAATATAAATAAAAAATTTAATGTGATCCTAATGCTACTCTACTTTCAAATCACACAGTCAGGGATGTAGTTGGTGACTTTCAATTTGAGACGATTTTGGAGCATATTCAGTTATTAAACAATTTCTTGCCAAAAATTGACAAATTTTTTTATGATTTTATTTGATGGGCCATTTTATTAGCTTTATAAAAATATCAAGTTTATCATTTTCCGTTTACTAGAACAAAATCTACAAGTGTTTTAGTAAAAGCAGATGCCATTACTTTAAGCAAGATGCCATACCTTAAAACGCGTTTCACTCGAAATTTGATTTTTTGAAAATAATCAAACGGAGTCAGCGATTGCTAAAAAAGTTTTGAACATAATTAACTGTGTGTGAAGTTTTTTCTGTAAGTTTTGTATAATAGTAGAATTGTTTTAACCTTCAGATTTATCAATCACTGTTTTATTACAAAATTTACAGTCCCTTGTGTGAATATAATCACTGTCTTTTTAAGCATTTTCATATAGTAACCGAGATAAAGTGCTCTAGTTTTTGTAAAAAAGAAAACATCTCTTATCCTAAAGGTCATTTCAAAATTGAATAATATAGCAACATATCAGATTGAAAAAAATTGAAAATTTGTTCATAAACCTTTGGGGCAGAATGGGCCACGTTTATGCTATTTTTTGTCAATTTTTACCTATTTTTTCCCATTTTAGTAATAATAATATCTTTTTCTTCTCTTAATTTTAGCACATTTTTCTTAAAATGCACAAAACAAATCTAAAAATAACAAAAAAATCCCATACCTCCTTTTTTAAAAAACAAATTTGTCGCAACCAGTCGGATACCTTAAATGCGATTATAACCGAATTCTTCAGATATTTTTTTGGAGGAGGGGGGGGGGGATATTATTTCAAACAGTTTGATTTGTAAGTGACATTGTTCAGGTGGCTTCGTCACATGGTTGTTGTTAAAAATATGACGTCCATTCCCAATAGTTCGCGTGTTATTTTGAAATATGACGTTAATAAAAGACCAATAATTAAATGAAAGTGACTGAACTGAAAAAAAGGAAAGAAAAAAAAAACTTACCGAAAATATGATTAATGCAGTTCCCATTGAAAAACAATACAACCTCAAATCAACTTTAAATTTAATTTAAGGTATCCGAACACATTGAAAATGACCAAATTCCGTCAAGACAGATATATTTTTTTTAATTTTATTGAATAGAGTTATCTTTTGACTTTACGAAACATACTTTGTTTTGTTTCTACACTACCTAGAGGCCAAGGTACAATCAATCTTATAAAGTTAGAAAAACCGGAAGTGGGTTTTTGATCTACCATAAGTGGGCATTTAAACTGATCAAAATCTATCATGGCGAGTCTGATAACTCACAATATTACGAATGTATTTCTATAAAACTTTTTGAACCTGATATTTATATTTTTCTAGAGAATGCACTAAAATATTTCTTATTGTATGAATACTTTTTGAGTTATGGCTTCTTATTTAAATAATGGTCCCATAAAGAATATAACATTTCTTATAATGTTTACTCAATCAGCTCTAAAATTTTCAAATTTCAATATAAAATTAAAATTTTAGTACATTTTCTAGATAAATGCATCTAATTTGTTTTAGTAATACTTTTACTAATATATGCTTATTACTTTTTTCATTAACTGCTTTGAAGCTTTTCAAAAATATTGCTAAAATTTCACTTATAATTGTAGTTTTTGTAAAATTCAGGTAATTTATTTTAAATATTGATAGTTAAATAGTAATATTTATTGGTATTGAGTCCTAAAAAGCATTTATAATATTTTAGTACGCTATTTTGTTAAAAAGTACTCCGAACGTGTTCGGATACCTTAAATTTCATTTTGAATTGCTGAAAATATGTTTCTTATGAAATTTTCGTGTATTTATTTTATGTACAAAATTACTTTTTTGTGCTTATATTACATTTTTTCTACTCTTTTTCTCTTCTTTTCTTCGAATATCTATAGTCTTAATCTTATCTATAGTCTTAAAATTTTCCTTACTCGGTCACATTACTTTATCTAATTGAATTGTGTTTTCCAAAAGGTAAATTTATTTATGTGTTACATTTAGCACTCACTAAAATTTAATATTTTTCTTCAGGCAACCACAGAGCTACGGTGGCGAAAGCGGTACATAAGAAATAAGCATCTGAATTAAACAACTCTAATTAATTATGTATAAATGTCTCTTGAATGTGAAATATATTTTTTCATGTTTAATCTATATGTATAAAAATGGATGTTTGTATATATGAAAACGTTTCAATCCAACACCGTTCAACTGATCACTTTGGAAATTGGCATGTATATGTATTTTTTTGAGGAGAAGGATTTTGTGTTATATTCTTTGTGGCAGCTCCCCACCAGGTGGCGTTACAGCAAAGAAACTTCTACACCGTTCAATCCATCGCCAAGTTGCCAACGTGGTCGCCGAAAATGACGCCAACTTGGCCCTATCACCAACATTTCGCTAAGCTTCCTTCGAGAATCGCCATTATAATTTAAGGAACGGCGTTGCTTGCCAATATTATAGTTTTAACATAAAATAAATACAACAGAAAATCATATTAACGCATTATACACATTCAGATATAAATTATTTACACTGTTTTAAACGCTCGCCACACAAAATTTGTAACAATGTGTTACTTTTGCTGAGCAGAGATTAGCTTAGGAAGGTGTTTTCAAAAATTGATCCACAAGAGAGTTACAGGGCGTTATAAGTAAAAAAAAACATTTTTTTTATCTGCTATTAGACTCTTAGATTTACAATTTAACAGATATGTTTCTTTTTTATCAGCTGAGATATTGAAAAAGCTTTTATTTATTTTTTTGTTTAATTTGCAATTCATGTAAAATATTAACTCATTAAAAACTTCTTTATCCTTCAATCTGTATTGTTTAATTTTTCAATTCACCCGTGCGAAGAACGGGTGTTCCTGCTAGTTACTGTACATAAGCCTATCCATCCGGCCGAAAATGAATTTTTTCTTCAAAAATTTACTAAAAATTCAAAACCTGTATTTAAGTCGAATCGGGGAAAATTTTTCCTGTAATTTTAAAACATGTCACCATGAGGATACGAAAGTGTTGTGAAACGGGTAGAATATTTTCCGATTAATTTGGTGCACACAAAGTAGTTTTATTTTTATAAAAATTTTATCTGATACTAACACTTTTTTTCAATTCATTTGTTATATTGACATTATTTGTGCTAGTCAAATTTTCTATACCATTTTTTTTTGCTTAAGAAATGAGCGGTAAGAGAAATCTGTATACTGTACGTGATCGTCAATCTACGTTAGATACCCGGATGGAAAAACTCGATGCATGATCATATGCATTCAGATGTCCCTTTGAGGGAGTGAGTATTTGTTTTCGCTGCATTATATAAAGCAACACGAGGGTAATGGAGATAAACCTCAAAAATTTTAACTATGGTTAAGTGCTAAGGACGTCACCTGAGCTGCACCCCTCTCTCCGAACTTCTACACCACGGTAACGTGACGGCTTTGAGCCACGACAAATTTAAAGTGCACCAGCCCCTCTATACATCGGGTATACAGTGGCACTAGATTTAGAACTTATGACTAGAACGGCCACAAGTTAGTAACTGATTACTAGTGTACCGCAGCCACTAGACTTTCTTACGAGTGGATGTGAATTTTACGAATTCATCGAAACTTGTATTCAGACTTTGGGTTTGAAGGATTTATGTGACTTCCATTGGTGCAGCTGCCGCCCCACCTAGTATGGCAGTTATGACACTCGGCTTGCAGTCGAGTGGGCTCAGGTTCGAGTCCCGAATAAGACATGGATGTATCTTTGGGAAAAGAAGTCGGACTTTCGCCTGAAATGGATTCCCTTTGTGACGGATCTATTCGCGTCATTTTCCTACTAATCCTCTTGGGGAAATTTTGGGGCTAGCATTCACATTAATTCACAGCCTTTCAAGAAGAAACCATGATATTCAAATTAGTTTGACTATGTAAAGTCTAGGTTTTGTAGATGTAAGGTAGAAGGAGCCGGGGAGCTGTTACGCAAGTGTGAATATTGGAATATTTCATTCACAAACATAGCGCGAGTTAAGGAAGTAATTGCTAAGAGATTAAATTATTAGGTTGAGGATCTAAAATAGAAGAAATAAGAATTAGTTATCGGTTCATTAGTGCTTGTTCTTCTTATCTACATATTTCATGTAGTCGGGTTTACTTAGAGTTAGTTATTGAGATTTAGATAACGCTTTATATATCACTCCTAGGTTTTCTTTTGTAGTTTCACCTGTGATTGTTTAAGTGTGTTTAAAGATAAATAAACTAATTGTTACTATGGAAGTTGCTGGTGAAGCTTTGTTTCCTCCCACACCTTTAGACAGGAAAGACGGAGAACGAGGGGTGCCGATTAGGCCGACACCCCACACCGTCTCGAATGGAAAGCAGCACTCCCCTTCTGTTCTATGCTGGGATCATCGTTTGTAATAAAAGTCTATATTCTTCTGTGTTTGTATTATATGTTTCTGTTCATCTGTCTTTCGTATGTATTCCTGAATGAAACACACTAAAACAACATTGGCGTAGCTACCGTCATATCAGCCGTATCAATGATGCGGAGCCCACAATCTACAGGGGATCCAACATGTGCCAGCAAAAAATCGTAAAATGCTTAGGACTTTCCCAAACCGATCCCCTCCCTCCTTCCCAGAGAAATTTCGATACAGGGCCCACTCCAGACTAGCTACGCCATATATGTGACTAATTCTTCTTCTTTTAGAATAAAAGTTCCATTTAAAATACTCAACGTTAGGAAATTAAAATCCCTTGTGCATGACTGATGGAAAATGTTTTTTAAAAAAAGTTTTCCAAAAACTACGTTTTTTCCTCCAAGATTAGTAGATCCGAATATATAAGTCGACCACCTTAGTTTAACTTTTAAAAAGCTCCAAACATTTCTCAGCTTTTAAGGACAGAACTTTATAGTAAGGGAAACAAGTAATATAAAAAAATTTTCTTAAGCCAATTCCTACTTTGAATGGGCGAATAGAAAGTATTTTACTAACGATTGAAAATTTGAACAATATATTATATATATATAGGGAGAGAGTGAACTAATAGTAGGATATGAAAGAAGAGCATGATTTGTCTGAATTGTTGTTACAATGCACACTCGGTTTGGCTAGTTTGGCTGAAAAACTGGTTTTCGACGCCAACTTTTGTCATTGTTTTACAGTTACATTGTTACAACCATGGAGACCAGTACCGGTTTACCGATTGGGCGCTTGGGGCGGGTGCCCAGGGGCTCGGAGCCCAGAAGGGCACGAAAGAGCCCGGATAAACAAGACTTAACCAAGTTTTCTGATAGTAAATTTCGATCCACCAATGCGAAGGGGGTAGGTCTTCTGTACCCAGGCCCCGAAATGAGTTTAAACCGGCACTGATGGAGACAAATATAAGTTGGCGTCTAAAAACGGTAACTAATTTAATTTAATTTAATTTAATTAATTAACCGGTAAATAATGAATTAATATTTGAAAAAACTGTATTAACATCAAGCGTCATCCACTACAAATTTTAAAAAATATATTTAAATTTGATTGGAATAGAAAGTATTTTATTAACGATTGAAAATTTTAAAAAGAGAGATATATATTTCTCTCTCTCTCTCTACATATATGAATAGATAGAATGAGCTAATAATAGGAATTGAAAAAAAGAGCTTTGTCCAGTTTAGATTCTGTTCTTTGCATTGCCACAGATGACCTTGAACAGCGCGTAGAATCTCTCTTTTTTAAATTTAAAAAATTACCTTTTCCTTGGCATTCGCAAAAAATCACATAGACTCGCTAGCTTAAGCATTACAAAACATTGATTGAAAGTAGCAAGCATGAGCAATATATTTTACCAACCTCGAAAAACAACAACAACTCAGCACGGTGTGCTGGAGGAATTCTACATGCAACGCTTACTAATCTTTTTTAGTAAGTCCTCAAAGGAGAGTCCACTAATTAGTATTTATGGTCCGGAAGTTTCCGCCTACCTGACTTCAAAGAAATCAAAAGGACAATTCACACACAGGAAGCGCACTATTAATCAAGTATTCATTGAGCGGAACAGGGTTCGAAAATCAAAGTCGAGACGCCGAACCTAGAGTGTGTTTGTCTCTTTATAAGGGCATCGCTGATGCGTTTATCAGAAGGCGGCGAATTCATTGAATTTTAAGTGACACTTTCCCATCTGACAATTACATGGTAGTTTCTCGAAGAGCGGGTTTGTATGCAGATTGCGAAAGGAGAACTGGGTTTAATAGATTTTTCGGAAGATGTATAGTTGAGGATGTTAATTGAAATGCATGATAGTTTGACGAATCGTTGATTTATGCAAATTAGTTAGTGAAATAATATATTTTTAAGGTATCCGAACACGTTCGGAGTACTTTTTAACAAAATAGCATACTAAAACACTATAAATGTTTTCATAGGACTCAATACTAATAAATATTACTATTTAACTATCAATACTTAAAATAAATTACCTAAATTTTACAAAAATCCCAATTATAAGTGAAATTTTAGCAATATTTTTGAAAAACTTCAAAACAGTTAGAGAAAAAAGTAATAAACATAAATTAGTAAAAGTATTACTAAAACAAATTAGATACCTTTATCTAGAAAATATACTAAAATTTTAATGTTTTATTAAAATTTGAAAATTTTAGAGCTGATTGAGTAAACATTATAAGAAATGTTATTTTCTTTATGAGACCATTATTAAAATAAAAAGCCATAACTCAAAAAATTTTCATACAATAAGAAATATTTTTGTACATTCTCGAAAAAATATCATAAATATCAGGTTCAAAAAGTTTTTATAGAAATACATTTTTGTAATATTTTGAGGTATCAGACTCGCCGTGACAGATTTTGAGCAATTTAAATGCCCACTTCTGGTGGATCAAAAACCCACACTTCCGGTTTTTCTAACTTTATAAAATTGATTGGAACTTGGCCTCTAGGTAGTGTAGAAACAAAACAAAGTGTGTTTCGTAAAGTCAAAAGATAGCTCTATTCAATAAAATAAAAAACAAAAGCATCTGTCTTGACGGAATTTGGTCATTTTCTACGTGTTCGGATACCTTAAGTGCTACAGGTTTGACACATAAAAAAAGAATGATACGCGTTAAGTTTATGATTATGAGCGTTTTATTTTAGGTAAAGAATAGCAGTAGAAATACGATCTCCTATTTACACGCTATCTTGAAAATAAGTCCAAATCCTGCCGGAGTTTTATGCAATTTCTTCAGATTATTATACATCTTTGATTGTGATGAGATGCACATTGTTGTTGTTGTTACTAATGCTACCTGATCGGCGTGTGCCAGTTCGAGACCCATGAAAATCATCATGGCAAAGGGCTGGATTGTATGCATGTCGTTAGCCGTAGCCTTGAGCACGATGCAGGTGACAGTACGTTTTGACTTGTTTCCTCCCCAATTTTGAGAGAGAACTCCCTGAGGGCGGTCAGGGGCCTCCCACCTCTCTTCTTCTTTCACCAACCTCATGAGAGGACTTACGGCTCGACGGCTATTTAGGGTACCTCCATGCCACGAAGGCACTCTTCATTCACAAACGTCCATGCCTTCTCAGGGATTCGAATCCAGGACTTACGGCACAGTAGTCAGTGTCGCTAACCACTATATCGGATGGACGACGAGATGCATATTTAATATGAGATAATGAGATTATGAATTAATAAGATATAAACCCCATGTGTGTTAAAAAGGTTTCTACATGGGGTTATACGTTTACAAAAAGAGTGGGACTTTTATTCGCGGAGTAATGGATAAAATGAAATACTTGAGTATATATATTGAATAATAATTTAACACAAGGAATCCAGATATTAAGTTTAGAGTAACTTTTCATGTATCAACAAGAAAACTACCTAAAACATGCAGCGGAAATTCTTTCTGTTTTACAATTGTAAAATGTGCACTGGCGAACCCATGATACTTCATAAAAGGAACATGCCTGTCAAATTTCAAACCGGTAAGTAATAGATCCGGTGAAAACGTGATGAATGAATCTGGTTTTCTCCTTTATATATATATATAGATGGAGTTTCTTTCATTTTAGAGATCTTGGAAATAAGAACGAAAGAGTGCATTTCTAAAAATACGGACGGTACTGCAACAAAAATGAAAATAAATAAATGTTTTACAAATAGAAGTTAATCATTTTTTTTTTGTATATCACATTTTTTCTTATTCCCAACATTAAGATATAAATACTTTTTACATAAGCCAGCAGTGTATTATTATTACCAATTAGTTCTAAAGAGACCCTACAAATACTTAAAAAAAATCAAGATATCTTCTAATTTCTACCAATAAATCTTCATTATGGTAATACAATAACATATATTGTGCGGTAACACTTATACTAAAACCACATTTTAATTCCATTAATGCTTTTCTTTTAAACACTTCCAAACGATTTTCTTATTCTCTCCACTCACTGCACAAACGATCTCGTTAATGCATGCATTTACTTCAAAAACCTGCACAAATCGTTTGCCCATGCCCATCTAAAAACTACACACGCTTCTTTATCTGTAGCTCCTTAAATTTCGGAACCGTCATACTAATTTTTACAGACGATTCTCCGCGTTCCACTTGATACCAGAGACTATCGTTTGCGATAAGCGACAAGCCCTCTCCTCCCTCCCCAGCTTCCAAGATGCATCCGACGACAAATTCCGAAGGAGGTTGCTCCAACGCAAATATCGTTTGTTGCATCGTCTGTGCAGCACGGCCCCTCCCTCTATCCCCTTGCATTTTCTCTTTTAGGAGTAGGTTTTTCGTCTGGGAAGGCCATCTAAATGTTAATTCAGTGCAGACGAGATTTTCGAGTGGAGGGTGGGAGCGAGATGGGGGCGATCCCTTATCGTCCGGAGTCAGGCGTCGTTTGATCCCGGGGTGGGAGTTCCGTTATCGTCCGGAGTCATCTCTGCGACCGGAAGTAGACTCCGAGGCGACCGGACTTTTGCCGGGATCCGGCCGTTTCGAACGTTTTCTTTTAAAAACCGTTTAGCAAGAGGGAATTCCTGAGGTTTATTTTTAATGCAGAATTTTTATGCTATATTTTTTTCAATTTGTATTTTATTTTCACTTTTTCCTCCCCCCCCTCCTCTCCTATACTCGTAAAATGAAAGAAAAAAAAAGATTTTCTTTCTTTCTTTTTTACTTAATGAACAAATGAAGGCTTGTTCAAGTTACCCCTCCTTTTGAGGATCATTAAGAAATTGCGTTATACACATAAAATCTTGCTTCAACTGGAATTTTTAAAAAAATTTCTAAGAAAAATTTGTATGCACATCTCATGTAAATCCTAAATTATATATATACATAATTAGTATTATTATTGCAAAATTATAAGCCTTTATAACAAAAGAATCAGTAATTGATCAAATTTGTGCAACAAATTAAGTGAGTGACAGTTTTGTTAACGTCGCAATTCAAAGCAACAAGAGAGCTATTGGCGACGGACCTCATAATTTTGAGCTTCGGTCAAGTGACAAGGACGACACCTGAGATGGCGCCTCCTTCTCCTAACTACCACATCAACGGGAGGACTTGGAGCTTCGATAAATTTAACGTGCATCGACCCCTTCTACACGGTGTGATTTTCCAAAATTTAGAATAGAGTATAGAAAACAAAGTCCTTCACTATACACTCACTATGCGTCCTATCATTGCCTATGCTTGTCCAGTATGTGGAGAGAGAGAGAGAGAGAGAGATAGAGGCCGCTAAATCAAATATTATTATCATTATTCGGATGCTTGTCAAAGCCACTCGTTGTATGAGAAATGACAACATCCGGAAAGTCATTCCAATCAATAATTTCAAATCTCACATTCAAAAAATTGCTAAGAACATTTTTGATTTTCTTTCCTTTACACCAATAATATTAATATGCTAAATCTTAACGACTACAATGCAAATATTAAAACTAACAGACCGAGAAGAATTCTTCTTTACTCTTATAATCCACTTAAAAAAAAATTAAAATTCTCCTTTTCAGAACTATAATTTTATTTTTAGTGTACATATTAATAGTAAATTTGAACTTTCTCTACTTTTAAAAATTTTACTTCGGGTATCATACTCTCCCTACCTATTCTTATACTACTTTCTTAGAGCCCATGGTCAGCCAATGAGAGTCAATCTCCTCTCATCCTAATAAGAGAGCGGTCACTCAGTTCTCTCCCATATACTCAAAACCATCTCATTGGAGAGGACTTTTTCGAACGATTGGCTCAGACAATCAGGAGCCTCCATCTCTATGCATGAAAAAGACTACTATCGTTTCCATAGCAACCTTTCCAGATATATTACTGGTGGCTTCAATGCCCAGTGATGTTATCGTTTGTTAATCTACACGGTGGGTCTTCACTGGCACTAGGATAGAACTCGTGACATGTCGGCCACGAGCTAGTGACCATAAACAATCAGCGTAGTGGAGCTTTCTTGGAATCAGGATTTGAACCCATAACATAGCTAGATTAGTACCTAGTTAACCACGATCACTTGAGCTGTTATGACTGTATTCCAGAGGTCTTCAAACTTTTTCTACTCACGGAACCCCTAGAACATGAAGGTGTTTTCATAGAACCTTACACATACTTAGAATAGTATATCTCAAAATAATATTTAAAGTAGATCAACATGTTATAGGTACTTTATGTAAAAGCATGCATAAAAAGTATTGCATTTATAATTAAAATATTCTAATATAATTTTTTAATATTATATGTTCATTAGTAATATTAATTTGTGATTCAAGTGTCACCTACCCATGAATTATACTTAGTAACCACTGGCGTACCTAGTCATGAGTGGGCTTTGTATGAAAATTACTCAGGGTCTCTTTTCTGGATCCCTTAATATTTTACGATTTTTTGCTTGTGCATTTTGTAGCCCCTGTA
Source organism: Trichonephila clavata (assembly GCA_019973975.1). Taxonomy (NCBI): domain Eukaryota; kingdom Metazoa; phylum Arthropoda; class Arachnida; order Araneae; family Nephilidae; genus Trichonephila; species Trichonephila clavata. Next base: position 890,535 of record BMAO01013261.1, on the reverse strand, counting down.
ACTGGGGGGAGGGATTGTATCATTGATACGGTGGTAGCTACGCCCCTTTTAGTAACTGGGATCTGAATGGCATTAAAATGTTTATAGCTGTGTGAGAAAAACTATGTATTTTACACGAGAATTCGCAACAGAACATTCAGGATCTGTTCTTGCTTAAATCTAGACTTTCAAGTAGAACATGTCGATATGCTGCTTCCTCTTCTTCGTTATAGGTGGGTTTTTTCCCCCACAAATGCAAAAAGGTATGTTTTTCGTTAGAAAACTATTTAGTTTTGCAAGACATTGTGCTAACTAACGAGTATGAAATTATAATATCTCGTGGAACCCAAGATAGTAAACAATAGAATACTCAACAATCTTGGGTTCTTGGAATCTTGGTTTGAAGTGGAAGTTTGGAATGCGGGTGTCAGCTCAAGTGTTGCCCTCGTCACTTAACCAGGGCTTAAAATATAGAGCTCCGTAGCCTCAAATCAAGATTTTAATTATATACTCAGTCAAATATACCCTCAAATTAAGATTTATTATTAATGATACACAAAAGTTTTTTCTGGATTTTTTCTGTCATGTAGCTCATTTATATTCTGAAAGGCATACACGTACCACAGTTTGAAAACACCATTAATGTAACCCAATGATTCTCAAACTTTCAATATTTGTGACCCATTTTCAGTCATAATTTTCATCGCCCCCCTTTACAATAACAATGTATTGAATGCAATGATAATGTACTTTGACGTAAAGCTACAATACGACTTCAATTATAAACTGTACAAATTTTCAAGATAAGTATTAAACTTTGTATGTAACTAGCCCATGGGTTTCACTAGTACTTAATAAACATGTTTTTTATTTGGTATTGATTAATAAATTATCAAATACTCAGATTATCAACTCAGATGACGTCCTCATCATTTGACCTCGGTTCAACATTGCGATGTCCATGGCTAAGAGTAGTCCTGGAGTAGCTTTTCAGCTTGAAGTTACCAATCAATCAATCTCACATTAGTGTAACGTGGCATCGGATGATTGGTCGTTTATTAACTTAGAAATCAGAAACTACAAGAAATCTTCTGGCGACGGACCTCGTCCTTTCAACCTAAATCAAATGACGAGAACGACATCTGAGCTAACACTCCATTCCTTTGTAGCAGTATCATCTATATAAGCCAGTAATATCCTCCGAACTAAAGTGATCATTTAAGTCCGGAGGTTAAGTTACTCGGCTTCGGATCCGAAGGTCACGAGTTCTGTCCTTCAGATAATCGCCACTTCATTGGTGACCCTGGGGGATTTCTGAAAATGCAACTTTCTGATCTGTCGTGGCGAAATCTACCCGCAAAAAGGGCAGCCAAAAAAACTCGCCAGACTCACTTGGAGCAGCAAAGTCGTCCTACTCACGTGACGCAACTTCTCCAATTACAGCAACACCTGCTCACGCAACATGCTCGACATAACAACTGTATTGTTCGTTCACCTATCCGTTGACTCACTGGTGGGCGAATGTGCAGCGGTGGTAACTATATAATCCAGTAAGAACCTCCGGATTAAAGGGATCATTTTGGTCCAGCGGTATGTTACATGCTTACGGAACAGAAAATTGCGGGTTCTGTCCTTCCGTATAAAAGGGCCACTTTACCTTCAATTTCCATACTGTATTACTGTAAGAGCTTTGAGATTCGATAGATTTAACTTCTGTACCATCCATTCCACGTAGCAGGTCTTAAGAGGTACTAATATTCGAACCCATGACCCCGAACAGAAATTTCGCCGGCTGTGAGTTCGTGACCATGACCACCCAGCTACCGTGGTCACCAGTGGAGATAAAGTTTCAGAGTACGATTACATAATTTCGTTAACTAACTGTAATTTAGAATTAGATGGCTTATATTGGTTGTTAAACGTTTTGGAGTAAGCATGAAATGGGCAACTGAAAATCTTAGGTAACAAACATAAACGAAACTTTTTCGACTAATGAAAATTTTAAAAAAATTAATTCTTCAAATATAATGTTATTAGTGTTTTCACTCTAATTTGTTTTAAAGAGATATCAAATATCTTAAATTCATCTTTTATTTTGAAGATTGAACCTACAGACACTCGTAAGTTGCATTATTATAAGCCTATTTTGCCTGTTGATTCTTTGCTTGTTTTGTGTATGATGCCTCATTTTTTTCGAACTTAAATAGAAAAACCAACCTTAGTTGAATTTGATAATTTTCGCATTAACATAACATTTTTAAGCGATTTTTTTGGAAAGGTGTAGAATTTTTTCAAGGGCTCTTCTTTAATGTTCATTCATTATTTCGCCAGTGAAATAAAACAATTTGAATTTTTTATATACATAAAGAAAAATTCGACACAATTTTTGCAAGAAAATCTGAGGAACATTTATGGCTGAATAATAAGTAAACTATTTATCACCAAAAATATTTTATCGTGTTAAAAAAGGATTTATAAAAATCACAAATGATTTTAGATCGTCTGTTATTTTCTATTTGTAATCATTTGATTAATGTTAAGATTTGATATTAGAAAAATCATATTGTGTAATTATGTTTACAACTCGACGTGAAATTGAAATTAGATTCTGAAATAAACAATGACCTTGAGTAACCTTGAGAAAATGGCCTTGATCTTATTAGCAATCTTACGAGATAAAAATTGGGTGATTTTTATTTATTGATTATAAATAATAAAACTTTACTGTAGTTTTTTTTTTCCAAAAGTTGTTTAAAAGATAAATGTAAAAGTTTTGTGCGAGGAAATACAATGAGGTTGCAGCTTTTTAACAAAACAATAGTTTTTCTAAAGGGGAAACCTATACAAATATTTGATATCGAGAGAAAATTTTGTGTAACTATATCAATAGCTTATCCCCACTCTAAGAAAATTTTGTGTAACTATATCAAACTTATCAAAGTTTGTGTGCAAAATTTCCAATAATGCTTATACAAATGTGTTTAATATAGGTTTCTTAAGAAAAAAAAATTGTCATCTCAGAAAATAATTATGAAGCTTTATTATGTATTTCTCGGAAAATATTAGACCTCTCCATGTACGATATAAATAAAGCTCGAAGTAAAAGGGGTAATATTACGATACATTTACGAAAATCGAGAGTATTATACACATTAGAATTTTACACACATTGATATACGTAATTTCATTTAACATATTTGAAATTTTTCAATTAACAAACATAGTCTTATGAAATTCTTGATTTTAGAGAAAATATAATATAAATTTGCTTCAAGAAAATAATATGCGTTCGTAAAATTGCTGTTATAAATTTAAAACTAGTATATTTCTTTCGGAATAGCTATCATTGGCTTTAAACATGTTATACAAATTATTATTTAAAAAAATTACAATTCAATTTATATACGGAAATAAAAGAAAGTAACTTACCTTGGGATTTCCAGAACTATTTGACCTACATGCTTGAAATTTGGCAGGCATGTTTCTTTTGTTGAGTCCTCCCCTTTTTATCCCCTTAAAGTGGGTTTTGCAAAAAACCCCAAGGGTGAACGAGGAGACGTTTCAAGTTCTGGTTTTTGAACTATTAGGCCAATAGACTTTAAAATTGGCAGGCATGTTTTTTTGTTGAGTAGAGATCCACTAAGAACAGGTTTGGAAGAAAGTCTCCTAAAGAGGAGTATATAGTCTAGTGTCATGGTCTCGAACTTATGGCCATCGTTGTCGAGTCCTGGTGCCATTGACCGCCCACCATGTAAAAAGGCTAATGCACGTTCGATTTGTCTTAGCTTAAAGTTCCCACTTTGGAGGACTTTAAGCTAAGTAGTGGAGTTGGTAAGTAAGTAGTAAGTTTTGGAGTAGTGGGGAAGTTTGGAGAGTGGAATGCCAGCGTAAGTGTCGTACTCGTCACTTGACCATGATTCAAATTTACGGAGTCAGCTCACTAGAACCTCGTTAGTGTGATGTCAGTAAAAATTCAGCCAATCAACATTCAATAGAACCAGCCAACCAAACACAGCTACATTTCTAGAAATACTTTTCAGTTTTTAAAGGAATATTCTAACATCTAGTAAACTCTCTAGGAAAAGATACTGAATAACAGATCCTATATTTGACAAAGGACTTCTGGCAGGCATTCATACTCATTAAAAAACCCATACGTACAGATTAACAAAATAAAACTCAAATAGGCGTAACTAGCTACACAACCTGCATCAAATGTATATACAGAAAATCGCTTAGCATGAAACTGAGGGGACTGAAATATTTGTTTCGTGTTGAAGAATATTGCAAAAAATAACGTATTCAACAAAATTAAGCTTATTAGAGTACACTTTATTTACAAAGATATTTATATATGCATATATTTAATAAAAATCAATGGGGAAAAAAAAACTGCAAAATTTTCAAGGTTTTGAAAAAACAAAACATTTATTGAGATTTTGGAAAATGATCTGATATATATTTGTTTGTATTGGTCTCTTTTAGCATCAAATTGTTCGATGTTGTCCATTTTTTTATTCATTTTACCATTGGATTATGAGTCTAAGTAACTGCGCATACTTTTCCTGATGATCCTCATTTCAAATGACGTGGCATCAGGAGCTGTATTATATTCATTTCATTTTCGTCATTGGGATCTTCATCAATGATATTTCTAGAGCTTAGAACAAACACCAAAATGTCTGTCTGCCATAATTGGGGCTGTACACACTTTATCATCATCTACATATTTCTGATGATACAATAGCAAAATCCAATAACACAGTCCAAGCTCGTGTTTTCCGTATTTTGTTCCTTCCTAGAAAGAATTTTTTCGTGTTAAGCGATTTTCATTTCTTGTTAAGAGAGAAAAAGGCATGAAAATGCATAGTAGTTTATCGAGACCGTTGTGTTACTTCGTGTCAACCGATGTTTCGTTTTAAGCGTTTTCGTGTTAAGGTATCCGACTACTTGCGACAACTTTTTTTTTAAAAAAAAGGAGATATGGGAATTTTTATGTTTTTAGATTTGCTTAGGACATCTTAAGAAAAATATACTAAAATTAAGAAGAGAAAAATAAATGATTATTACTAAAATGGGTGAAAATTTACAAAAAATAACATAAACGCGCGACCCATTTTGTACCAAAAGTATATGAACAAATTTAAAATTTTCAATTCTGATGTGTTGCTATGTTATTCATTTTTGAAATGTTCTTCAGGATAAGAGATATTTGAATTTTTACAAATACTAGAGCATTTTATCAGTTATTATATGAAATTGCTTAAAATAACAGTGATTATATTAACATAAGGGACTGTTAATTTTGTCATAAAACAGTGATTGATAAATCTGATGATTAAAACACTTCTACTATTTTACAGAACTTACACCAACAATTTCAGTTGATTATTTTCAAAACTTTTTGAGCAATTGCTGTCCTAGAGCATTTAAAAAAAAAAAAAACCACATTTCGAGAAACATGCGTTTTAAAATATGACATCTTCCTTAAAGAGAGTAATGACCTCTGCTTTTATTAAAATACTTGTAGTTTTTATTCTACAGAACGGAAAATCATAAGCTTGGTATTTTTATAAAGCTAATAAGGTGGACTATAAAATAAAATCATAAAAAAAATGTCAATTTTTGATTTTGGGGGAATTTACAAATTTAGGGTAGTCGGATACCTTAAACGTATGTCACTATAATTAAATTTCAAAAATAAGAGAAAATAAAATTAAATGTTGGCCAATTCTCATATCGTTTGCACAAACCGAAAAATTATCTGTAAAAAACCAAAACTTAAAAATCTTTTCCACACAGTTCGAAGATCATTACAATCCGAAACCCACCACCATCTAAATCGTTCCCCCCACTCTATCTGCAATTTAGCCACTGATACTATCCTATTAGGGTCCTATCCCTTTAACTGCTTAAGCCATTTGAGATAGTCCTCTTTGCAGTTTATCCTGGTATATCAACTGCACTATCAGATGTATCGAAAACGGGGTTTCAAATCGCAACCAGTGACTCACGTAGCACGCTGGGTGTTGTGCAGATATTATTATCGGAGGAATTGTCAGGGGGGAGTTTAAGTGTTGTCATGGAAGCCTTCGAAATGGAAGGGGGGATGTCGTATTCCGTTCGAAATGGTTGTTTATGAATGCGACTTCTGTTTGGGATGCATTTGGTGGTGTAAAATGAATGGGGATGTGATGTAATAGGGAAGAGATGGGTTGGAAAAATATTTGGGGTCGCTCAGATTTTGACATCTGGTCAGTGCATTTGGGGTTGGGGTGTGGACGTGTCCATAAAAGAAATTTGCTTCGAATACAATCGTATTGTCGAATAGCTATATTTGGGAACTATTACGTTAAATAAATTATAGGGTGTAGAGGTTGGCAAACTTTGTTGGCAAACTTTAAAATAGATCGCTAAAGTATATTGCGAGTAGCTTGTCTTCCTTCTTTCCTCAGTGGCTCGACAGACCAGGGTGGGCCTTGGCCAGGGACGTCTTAACACTTCTTGAGGCCCTGGGCTCCTACACAAATGTTGGTCTCGCCTATGACTCCTAAAAGTAGACAGTACATAGTATACGTTGTCAAATACTCGTACAAGCAACAACCCGAAACAAATAAATGTACATGATTTACAATCGTACACACCAGCTCGACCAACTGCCGCCTTTTGACTGAATGAGTAATGATGTTGTACGGTGGTAGGCCTTAGCTTGTACGTGGACGATGGTCATCACATGTAGTCGGTTGACATATCGTCCGAAATTCCCAGTTTTCGGAGAATACAACCGGAAATAACATTTGATCGCTGAAATTATTCGAATTATGATCTTATTATGGCTGAGTCGAGAACGAGGCGAACCCTGGGCCCAGGCCCAGTTGGCCCATGCCTTAAGACGTCCCTGGTCTTGGCCTTCTCAAGAAGAATTTTCCAGGCCAGCCTTCTTCCTGATAGTATTCTCCAATTCTTAGTTCTCAAAACTATGAGATATTTTTCTAGACCATCAATCCATCTAAGATTTGGCGTGCCCTTTCTTCGTGTGCCAGTTGGTTTGGCATTGAAGACTTTTTAGTGGTGCGGTCTTTGTCCATTTTGACAATGTGACCTGCCAATTTAATTCGTTGTATTTTGAGGAAGTTAACAATGTCAGATTCTTTATATGATTGATAGATCTTCTACGCCACATTCTATTTTCCTGAATTGTTCCAAAAATAAATCTTAAGATCTTCCTTTCGTAGAGATACTTATTATGATCTCATCTGTTCTAGAAATGGATCAAGTTTTTTTTAGAACATTTATAACCCCCGTGCACACCACGAAGTATCACACGGGGGCTTACAGAAGTAACGTGAAGCACGCAACACAAAGGAAAGGAGGAAAAGTCATGAAAGGATTACAACACAAACCATCGATGCCTTTTCTGGGATTCGAACCTAGGCCCTACGGCGTCGCAGTCAGTGCAACTAACCACTGTACCGGATGGACCTGCATAAGTTGCTTGTTTTAAGGTTTTATATTCTAAGAGTTAGCCTAGTACCGCTGAAAACCCGCCGTGCAGAGAGGGTCGATGCACGTTAAATATGCCGAGGCTCAAACGTCCCTCCGTTGGTGTGGTGTGGAAATTAATAGAGGGTGTTGCCAACTCAGGTGTCTTCAGGGTCACTTGACCATGGTTCAAAATTACGAGGTCCGTCTCCAATAGCCCTCGCGCAGATGAATAGTGCGAGTGGTCAGGGTCACAAATTATTAGCCAGCTAGTTGTTCATTCGAGTCCTGGTACAACTTAAAAGCTACCATGTAGAGGGGCTGAGGCACATTGGATCTGTCGTGGTTCAAAGTCCTTACGTTGTCGGGGAGAGGTGTGTCGTGAGTTCGAGCGCAGCACCACTAAAGACCCGCTGTGTAGGGGAGAGATGCACGCTAAGTCTGTCGAGAGCTCAAACTTCCTCCCGTTGGTGTGGTAGTTAGGAGAGGGGATGCCAGCTCAGGTGTCGTCCTCGTCACTTGACCATGGTTCAAAATTATGAGGCCCGTCTCCCAAATCCTTCATGTAGCTGAATAGAGAGACGTTAATATTCTCTTTCTCACTCACTCACTCGCGACGTTAATAGAAAATCGAAACCAATCTTGTGTCCTATTTATCTAAGGACTAAGTATACTGAGCAATTAAAATTTTTGTAACTTCCAAACTTTTCAACATTTTCAAAATTTTGTGGAATCTTTCCCCTTTTTCTCTATTTTCAAATATTGCAATCTGAAAATATTTAAAAATTCAGTAAGTAGTAATTACTTAATTTAACTAAAAACATCCGTTTCATCCCTCTAACTTCAACATCCGTGAAACGTATTGCTTTACAGATCGCCCATCTGTCATTGTAATTTCGTTGATTTACGAGTCATCATAACCCAATGAGTCTATTAAACTTCGGAAATGTACGGAGAGGATTTATTGATCTCTTCGCCCAGTCAGCATTTAAATACTAATTACTGATACAGAATGCAGAGCGAGACATGAATCCAATAGATAAGGTATTATTTCACACATTCCCAGCTCAAATAACGTTAATGCGATCTAATCATTTGCTGATTAGCAATGGTGTGCATGCAATGGGTTTTTGTGTGTAATATTTATGTATTATTTTTAATTGTAACTTTACGTTATAATCTATTCTTAGAACATAAATATTCTAACTGGTGATTTGTGGACTTTTTGTACTGTAGATCTGTGTTGGAACCTTACTTTGTATTTGAAAATACAGCTGAACCTCCATATTATGAACCTCTATATTGTAAATTTTTCTATATAGCGAACTTTTTCCTGGAACCAAGAACGTTTTACGATTTTCTTCGTTAAATAACCTCCCAATAGCGAAGTGCATTTTCTGTATAACGAACTTTTTCTCTCGTGATTCAATATTTGTAGTATTTCTCGACATTTCAAATTGTTTTCTCTTTTAACACATTTTTATGGTGGTCATAAATCTGTGATTTATTAAGTGCCTAACTCACCGAAGGGCAATAGAATTCTAGGCATTTCATCCAAGAAGTGCATCTTTTAATCCGCATTGTCCAGTTCAATAGAAACCTCTTCGATATCCCCTTTCACCCTCAGTGGAGTTGTCTCGTGTCCCCGTATCCTTGAAATAGTCTCCGTTCAGTTGAAGTGTTGATCAGTCGTACAGATGACTTCGTTTCTTGTAGCTCGAAAATGTCAAAACGTAAGTGCTTGAGCATCAAAAAAAAAAATTCAATTCTTCAGGAAGTGGACATAGGCATCAAGAAACTTTTTTTGCAGTTTTTCTTTTTTTTCTTCTTTTTGATAGATAAGATATATAAAATAAATATATATTAATTTACAAAACGTGTGAATAATATTTTTTATTATTTAAAATATTTAATTCAATGAATTTAAAATATTTTTTATGTGGTTTATAAAGGAAATTGAAAGATGAACCTCTCTGTATAACGAATTTTCCATATAACGCGAACTTTTCTTCGGGATTTAGCGACTTCGTTATATAGATTTCCGACTGTACATTAAATCTAACAAGGTTATTTATTGTAAATTTAATTGAATGATTACTTTACTATGATTGAAGGTAGTATTAAAGATAATTTGAGAATTTGTTAATCATTTTAGCACTTATAATTAATATTTTTTTCTGCTGTGTGTTACTGGAAAGGTACTAATGTGACCTTTTTGAGGAGTATTGATAGGGAAAATTTAAAACACACACACACGCGCGCGCGCGGGTTATTTTTTCTCTCAGATCCAACTGAGAATGTAACTAAGTAATGCTATCCAATTATGTCTATAACGTTCCTTATATGCGAAATGTAAGTTTAACATGTTTAAAAATACTAGAAAGGGACATACAGTCTTCAATTCTATTGATGAAAAGTAAATTTCAACCACGCTTCCAAACGCTTCTGAGAATTTAAGCAAGTAGGGTATTGTATTATTATCAAATACTTTTTTTCTCTCTGTGAAATACACAGTCGGACCTCCATTTTAAAAACTTCTATTTCGCCAATTTCTCTATTTTGCAAACTTTTTTCTGGAGCTAAAGAACATTTTACGACTTTCCTCGTAAAATAGTCTCCAAATTGCGAAGTGTGTTTTATATTTAACGAACTTTTTTCTCTTGTGATTCGATTTTTTTCTCTCTACAGTAGAACATCGTTTATCCGAATCAACTGGCACCGGACACGGTTCGCATATGCGATTGTTCGAATAACCGAAATCCGAATGCGATCCATGCAGTATATGAAACCGGACCCTATACGAATATTGAAAATCATCACATGCGGGGAACGTGCTTGAAAAAAAAAAGCAAAATAAGTTCAAAATGTCGCAATTTTACCTTTATTGCGGAAAATAATCACTTATTTTTAGCTGTACCATTGTACAGCTCCATTTTTTCACTTCAAGGTTCCTAATTCTCTTGAGCAGCAGTAGTTGAGTAGGACAGCACCATGAGTGTTGTTCGTACCACTCCATAGCTGTCTCTAACGCAGAAACTCGTCAGCATATGATGAACCCTTGCTACTTTCGTTGTTGTTGTTGTCATCTTAATCCGTTACATCATCGACAGGGTCGGATTCTTCTTAAACGGAAATCACAATCTGGTCATCATTTAGCACTTGGAATCCACATTCTTCTTCGTTTGCTTCCCTCATGGTTTTCCTTTTCTTCGCGCCATGTTCAGAGTCTAGCTTTGATGCAAAATTTAAAAGGGTTCCTCAGTTTTTTTCATGCCAGAAATTGTTGCCTTTCCAACATTATAAAATTGTGCTACAGACGCTCCACTTTCTCCTTTCGCGAGATGGATCAATATTTCAAGTTTTGTCACTATGTTCAAGACGTTGCACTTCCGTTTTAGGTTCGAAGGCATAGCAGTTCACAGCTCAACAAAAGAGAACGTATACACCTCTTCACTTGGAAACAAACTGACCTAATATTCCGCACAGATGTTTACCAATTCACACGCAACTGAAATTCCCCAAATCCCTCACCTTGGATTTTCCTGTCACTTTTGGCCCCACACAATACAACTGTTGTGCATTGCACTGTTCGAAAATGTATCCATACTTTGGTTCGGATATTTGACGCTCAGGATAATAAACGTTCGGATAAACGACATTCTACTGTATTTTTAAAATATTTCTGGACATTTCAAATTATTTTTTTTAACATTAATTTATGGCGATCAATGACTTTGAATTGGCTTTACCAGGTTCCTAACCGACCGAGAGCTATACAATTGCCAGAATTTTTCAAACAGAAACTCAAACAAAATTAATGAATTATATCAGCCATTAAATTTAAGGAGGCAAAATAAAATTACTGGTTATATAAAAAAAAAGTATGTTTAAAATTTCGTGTAGGCTTACAATTAGAAACAATGTCTCATTAAAGTTCATTAATTTTAATATAAAATTATTTTTTTTGGTTGAAAATACTGTGCATTCCTGGACAATGTCCCCCCCCCTTGTTTACCTTACAGATTTCTTTTTGTTGGATTAAATATATAAAATATAGTATAAATATTAAGTTACAAGGAGAATGTGTGAATAATTTTACTTTTTTAATATATAGTGTTCATGAATTTAAAATTTCTTTTGTGTGGTTTATAAAATTTCTTAAAAGATGAATTTCTATTGAACGAATTTTCCACATAACGAACTTTTATTAGGGATTTAGCGGCTTTGTTCAATAGAGGCCCTACTGTATTTATTCCTTTATTTGCATTTTTTCTACACTTTTTTAAGTGTAAGTCAGCGTTTCTCAATCTATCGGGCGTGAGCATATCGATAATTCGAAAATAAAGATTACTTATCCAAATTGCTAATTTACTGAAAAGAAACAAAACGAAGTGTCTTTTGACACATTTACACTGATATAATATACTTATAAATGTAACAGTACTGCTCAAGAGACATTTCTTAATTAATTTATCCATATTAAGATAAAAACAAATTTAATAATTACTAGTGACTTCCATGGGCTTGTCATATACAAAATTTAATATTTATCTTGATAATTTGTACGGTTTATAATTAAAATCGTATTATAGCTTTAGCGTCATAGTACGTCATCATTGCTTTCAATACATCGTTATTGTACTGAAGGGGAAGGGCGCGATGAAAATTTTGATTGAAATTTGGGTCGCAAACATTGAAATTTTGAGAAACCTTGGTGTAAGTACTTTCACTTTGTAAGCATCGAATTTGGGAAGTCCTGGTTTCGCTCGTTGTGTAGATGCGCCAAAGCAAGCCAAGCCTCAAAATTTTTAAGTTTAGAGAGTAGCGTGTCTGCTTAGATGTCATCCTTTTGGCTCGTTACCAATAGCCCTCGTATAGTTTCAAATTAAATAATTAGATTTACAACCCAATGGTGAATCCTTCAGTGAGATTTTCTGTATTTGATAAACAGGGAAGCTCGAGAAGCCTTCTTTATTAGGGGTGCCCTAAAATTCTTTCTTTCCTTTTTTGCCACTTCGGAGTCGTGGTATAAGCCTAGTGGTGCGTGTCATGAGTTCGACCCTAATGCCGCCGTGCAGAGAGAGGGATTAATACAGAGGTTGAACGATTTCCCATTTTCAGATCCTGTCCCGCATCTGGCTACTAATTTCAGTTCCCATTTCCCGATTCGACGACTAAAAGATTAAGTTACAAGTTAGTTCGAACTATAAAAGGGTGTATTTTGGTTTTTTAAAACTATAATTTATTATTTTACAGAGAAACTGTAAAACTCATCATTCTTTTACCTAATTAAGGTATTTTTTTTATCTTAAAATTTCTTATAACAGTGCTTCTCAAAGTTTCAATTTTCGTTACCCAATATTCATTCATATAATTTTCATCACATCCCCTCATACAATAATAATGTACTATTGAATTAAAAAGAATACTTTGTAAAGTGATGCTAAAATTACACTGCGACTTTAATTCTTAAAGTGACATCAGCGTATATAAATGTCTGCATCGTCTAAGCGTTAATTTCCCCGGACGTATATATACGTCTTTCCGAAGTACGATTTTTCTGTGCACTGTTATCCATAAAATTATTCCGAAGGCTTTGGAATGCAATACAAGGATCTTGACAATGTTTACGAAGGATTTACTTATTTCAGATTATTTGCTCCTTTTTTCCGCCTCCCCCATTACATTATATACGCGCGCCTACTTGGAAAATGGTTGGCATTGGAAAGCGAATCACGTAACTTTTATTCGGCATTTAAGGGATTAATTATAAACCGTGCAAATTATCAAGATAAGTGTTAATTTTTGCTTATAATTTTATGTGTGACAATCCCATGGGGGACACTGGTAATTATTAAACTTGTTCTTAACTTTGCGTTTTATAATTAATTTAACAATGCTATGTGTAGCACCGATACATTTATAAGTGTAATATATTAGTGTAATTGTGCATTTTATTTTTTATCATGTCAGAATGGATTTTGTTTGTTTACTTTTAGTAAATTAATAATTTTTTTAAATAATCTTTTGTTTTCGACTTTTCAATATGCTCGCTCCCTCTTCGTAGGGTTGTCACGCCCAGAAAGGGGGGGGGCGCCCCACAGCTTGAGAAACTCTGTCTTATAATATTATTTTCTGTCCTTTAGCTATGTTTAGCACAATTTCGCTCAGCGTTGGGTGCTAGAGAATTTCTCATTTTCATGAGTGGCATAACGTAGAGGGATTAACACATGAACGAACAGTACCAAATTAGATAAACCAGTATTTTAAAGTTAGATGCCCGAGGGCTTGGTAGAAAAATCCACCAAGACGGAAGTTACCGGTCAGTGAAAGCTAGCTGTCAGGGATATTTCAAAATTCCGCAGCACTTGTTGATTACCTCGCGTCCACCGAGTGACTTTGAGTCAACAGAGCCTCGATACATGATTGAGCGTCCGATTTCAAAAGAGTTAGGCTAAGGCATCGGTTTTTCTCAGAAAACAGGTGGTCTGGATCGCCGTAAGACTGTGTGTCCACCTGTTTCCTTTCGCCGAGGTAAATCAGCTGGAACGGAAAGAAAAGGTACAGGAAATGTTAAATTTTGAAACGGAGAGCATCCTAGAAAACGGACACATGTTTTTTATTCTCTTTATCCATAATTCTCAATTATATTATTTAATACAGTAGAATCTCAGTAATTTGAAATGAACGGGAATGGTTTATCTGGGATGTTCGAAATGGGTTGGAAACCGAATTTATAAAAGAAAGTTTTGAACTAACTGAAATTAGAAATAATGTTTTCATTGTATTTGAAACTGAATTATATATAAAATTGTTAATAAAGAAAATACTAAAAGGGGGACTTACTGATGGATAGTACATTAAACTGCTTCAAGGCATTTCTTTTGTAGATTTGCGAACTGCAATTTCTTACTAGCTCGGAGCCGGGAAAACTCTTTATTGTGAACAATACGAAATATTTTAGTGTATTAATAGATCACTGAGAGGGTGAGAAACTTATTATGTACACGTGGGGTAAAATTCTTCAAAAAAGTGTTTTATCTCTTGCTAAAAAAATGGAGATATGGGGATTTTTTTGTTGTTTTTAGATTTATTTAGTACAATTTAAGAAAAATATGCTAAAATTAAGAAGAGAAAATAAATTATTATAACTTAAATGGGAAAAAATGGGTAAAATTTTACAAAAAAATAACATAAATGGTGCCCATTCTGTACCAAAAGTTTATGAACAAACTTTCAATTGTGATGTGTTGCTAAATTATTCAGTTTTAAAATGACCTTCAAGATAAGAGGTATTTGAATTTTTACAGAAACTAGAGCACTTGATCTTAGATATTATTTGAAATTGCTCAAAATAACAGTGATTATATTCACATACGGGTCTGTAAATTTTGTAATAAAACAGTGGCTGATAAATATGAAGGTTAAAACTCTTCCATTATTATACAGAACTTACACAAAAAATTTCAGATCATTATTTTCAAAACTTTTTGAGAAATCGCTGTCTCCGTTTGAGCATTTTCAAAAAAAAAAAACTCCATTGCTTGCACTGCTTTACTCGCGTTTTAAAGTATGACATCTTGCTTAAAGTAATGGCATCTGCTTCTACGAAAACACTTGTAGTTTTTGTTCCAGTGAACGGAAAATAATAAACTTCGTATTTTTATATAAATCTAATAAGATGGCTTATAAAATAAAATCATAAAAAAAATGGTCAGTTTTTGGCAAAATTCACAATTTTTAGGGAGTCGGATTAAGTTTTTTATACATATGTATTTAAAATAAATTTACAAAGGAACCCAGTTATTTAGATTTAAATACAATGGATAGAAATATGACTGAGTACTACATACACTTAGCTTGTATAACTCGATATGCCTCTTAATGATTGAGAACATTAAATAAAGAGTATTTAGGAACATTGAATAATATATATACATATATAAGAACATTAGATAAATAACACCTAAGGATGTTAAGTAATGCGTAAGGACATCTCGACCAATACATAAGAATATTACACAACTAATACATAAGAGAAATAGTATCTTAAAAATAGTTATCATAAACGATTTTTTAATGTGCAATAATACTCGAATTTACACTGGTAATTAGTTCCATATAAGAATGTAAATAGAAGTAAGAAAACCGTTTAAAGTGAGTACCAGTTTCTTAATCTGAAATATGTATTTAGAATATATTGGTTCTTAATATTATCATAAAAATGTTTATATATATTTAGAAGTTTTTAAAAAACTAGTGGCAACAAAAAATTACATCTTTTGATTCAATTACATAACTAATTGTGGCAAAACCTACCTCGAGCATGCATTACAGAGAATCGGAGTGATTATCCTAATCTATCTTTCTATATATAATTGGATATTTGTATATGTGAAATGCTTCACTCCAACACCGTTCAACCGTTCAAAATTGGCTTGTATATATATATTTTTGTGGAAAAGGTTTTTGTGCTATCTTCTTTGTTGCAGTTCCACACCAGGTGACGCTACAGCAAAGCAACTTCTGAACCGTTCAATCAATCACCAAGTTACAAACGTAGTTGCCAAAAATGATGCCAACTTGGCTCTATCTCCAACATTTCGCTATGTTTCTATTGAAATCGCCATTATAACCCAAGGAATGGCGTTGCTTGCGAATATTATAACATAAAATTATACAACATAAAATAAACATAAATACAACAGAAAGTAAATACAACAATAAAATAAATATAACAGAAAGTAAAACGTATTACACATCCAGATATAAATTATTTACACTATTTTAAGCGTTCATCACACAAAATTTGTAACAATGTGTTATTTTTGTTGAGCAGAGATCAGCTTGTGAATGGTATAAATTTTAATATAAATAAAAATTCCATAAAAAAAAAATCCTTTTTATCAGCTATTAACCTTCAGACTTAAAATTTAACAAATATGATTTTTTTTTGTTTAGCTGAGATATGCAAAAACTTTTTTTGTTTAATTTGCAATTCACGTAAAATTAACTCATTAAAAACTTCTGTATTGTTTAATTTTTTTAATTCACCTGTGCGTAGAATGGGTATACCAGCTAGTAATATTATAAATACGAATGTGAGTTTGTTTGTTACACTTTCCCGCCAAAGCCACAAAACCGATTTTAAAAATTCTTTCACCAATGGAAAGCTACATTATCAGCTAGTATCATATGGTATATTTTATCCCCTTATTCCTATGGGAACTATACGGGTGAAATCGCGGGGCGCTGCTTACTCCCCACCAAGTTGGTGCAAGATTATGCATTTTGGTCAATACCGGAAATTTTAATCAATTTTCTCACCTTTGTAACACAAATAACTGAAACATAGTGTAATTTAACATTTTTACTAAAAGTAATTTTTAAATGTTTTTTTATTAAAAATGTCTTAGGAAATTTTTTATAAGTATTTTTTTATCCCCTTTTAGTGTACACCTTTATTTATCGCCAACCTGACGATATTAAATTAGATACCACTACAGAAAACCAAACTATTTTGCTCTAAAGGAGTGAGGTGACGGTAGCTTAGTGGTCATAGCTACGAACTCGTGGCCGGAAGTGGTATGTTTGGGCCTTAGAGCTACTCAAAATCTGCATTGTAGAGGAGCTAATGCACGTTAAATCAGTCGTGGCTCAATGTTCTCCCGTTGGTGTAGTGTGGTAATTTAAAGAGAGTGATGCCTACTCAGGTGTTTTCCTTGTCACTGACCGAGGTTCAAAATTACGAGGTCAGTCTGTAATAGCCCTCGTGTTACTTTTTTCGCAACTCTCACTCACTCTGTTTTGTTTTCTTTCTAATATGAGGATAATAGTTTATCCAAATTTGGCGATAAATAAAGGTGTGGACTAAAATAGGATTATTTTCTTAATAAATAGTAAATAATAGTTTCTTCCTTGGAAACTTTAATAGTTCATGATTATTTAACCTACATCTTTTGCAACGATTGTTATTAATGATAATTCTTTACATTTTAAACATGAGTTAATATTTAAGCAATAACAGTGAGAACTCAAAATTATTTTTACTGGGATTTCTTGTACCGAATACGATTATTCGAAATTTTTCTTCACATTTCTCCACATGTTTGAATTCCTGCGGTTAATAACACAAGCGAAGAGCGAGACCTATTCATTGAATCAATCCAGGTGGATGTTGAAGTAAGATGTTCACATTACGTACCCTCAGAACTCTCGAAATCATTCTTTCAGATTACCCAGCTGCACATTTAGATATCCAGTGTTTTGTAATTGACAAGCTCGACAGGAATTCTTAAAAACATTCCTTAACGTGTTGTCATGCGCAGTACCGTAGAGCTGAAATAGGAATAACAAACATTAAAGTAAACTGACAAAATCATATTAAAAAAAATTTGGCTGTGTTAATGTTTGGATATGATGAGGGGCAAAAGGTGATGCCAATAAATCATTTTATAAACATATTTAGGTGTTTTATGAAAATTTTGAATAAAAATACCTAGTTATATAGTTCAAATTTAATATACGAGATATTTAATTACTAGTATTCTTGCTTTATCCTAAGTAATGAATCGGTGTATTGAAAATTTTTTGTAGAAATAACTTAACAAAAACTTAGTAAATAAGGTTGGTTCTAGTTCAAATTACGGTGCTATTAGGAAGCTAAAATCGCTTCTACTTTACACATTTCTACACTACAAAAGGTGATAATTTTGAGATTTAATTAGGTTTTTGTGTATACAGGTGCATCCATTATTCCATGGTGAAATTGTGAGATTTTTTAAAAAAATTTTAACACTTTCAAGGAAATATGATTTTATTTTGTTCTATAAAATTTCCTGAACCACCAATTCTCTTTCGAATAAGTTCTACTGAGATAATTGGTTTTCTCGTTAATGAAATGCATTTAATAATTCAATTACTACTATTAGCTTACTCTCTCCCTATATATATACATTTACTTATATATATTATATATATATATATACCATGTTCAAATTTTCAATCTTTAATAAAATACTTTTTATTCGTCCATTCAAGTTCAAATACATTTTTTAAACTTGTAGTGGATGACACTTGATGTTACTACAGTTTTTTTTAAAATATAAATTCATTAATTAAATAAAAAATGAATAAATAGTACCAAACAAAAATAACAGTCAAACAGCATATATACACTCGAGGACAAAAAAAAATTAACGCACCAAGAAGGAGTCGTCAAAATGAAACGAAATTTTACATACGTAATGACTGCTTTGATATAAGTAAATGATTAGAATATCAAAGAAAAAGGATCATTTATTTCAGAGAAAAAGGCAAAAGAATGGAGGATTTAATACCCTGTTGAATTCCCTCTAGCGCGAATACACGATGCGATACGATCGGGCATTGAGGCATACAAGTTCTGTATGATGTCTTGAGACATTTCGTTCCATATTTGCTGTAACCTTGCCTCTAGTTCTTAATTCGTGAGATGCCCAATTCGCCGTCCCAAATGATTCCAGATATGCTCAATTGGAGACAAATCTGGGGATCGAGCAGGCCAAGGAAGTGTAGTAACTGTGCAGAGACAGTCTTGCGATACCCTTTCCGTGTGAGCCCGAGCATTGTCTTGTTGAAAAATGGCTCCTGGGAGCCGTTGCATGAGTGGCAACACATGTGGTTGCAGGATGTCATGGACATACCGCTGGGCTGTCATGGTGCCCCGGATCAATGCTAGGGGTGACCGTGTATTGTAGGCAATAGCACCCCATACCACACACACGATCACGATTGTCATCACTGCTGAGATTGAATCTGGATTCGTCGATAAAGACGACCTGGTTCCATTCCACTCCAGTCCAGTTTCCTCGTGCGCGGCAGCACTCCAAACGAAGACGTTGATGGGTGGGTGTCAAGGGCAGCTCATGTAATGGGCGCCGCGACCCCAAATGTCCTTCAGCCAGGCGCCTTCGTATGGTTTGAGAAGACACAGGGGCCCCTAGTGAAGGTGCTACCTGTGCCTGGATGGCAGCTGATGAAGCAGTTGGCTGTACGCGTGTATTTATTACGATGTGGCGGTCTTCTCTCGACGACTGGTCTGTAGAGGGCGTCCTGAGCCCGGTCTTCGTGTAAATGACATCTCTCGGATCCACTGGTCCCAAACCTTCTCACAACACAATCAGAGCGGCTTAATTGACGAGCTACTCGCCTAGCTGACTACCCAGCTTTCATCATGCCGATGATTCTCAAACTGCGACAGCTGCTCATAAAGTCTTCGAAACGGCGTAATGGCATGTCTACCTCAGCTCCTTTTTTTGTAAACGATTCAGCACACTCAAACAAGCTTTAGTTGTCTGTTTTATACTCCACGGAGAACGAAATTAAACGCTCTCTACCGGCTATACATAATGCGCAATAACGTTGCTTTTCTAATCATTTGCATATCTCCCCGACATGTACGTTTATGCCAAGTTTCGTTACTATCTCGGTATTATTTCTTGGTGCGCTAATTTTCCCCCATGTCCAAGGTAGAAAGGAAAACAGTGTCGCCCCTCCGGTATAGTGGTTAGCGACGCTGACTGCTGTACCGTTGGGCTTAGGTTCGAATCCCGGAGAAGACATGGATGTTTGTAAATGTATAGTGTCTTCGCGGCATGGGGGTACTCTAAATAGCCATCGAGCCGCAAGTCCTCTCGTGTGGTTGGTGGAAGGGGAAGAGAGGTGGGAAACCCCTGACCCCTCCCAGGGTGTTCTCCCTCAAAATTGGGGTGGAACCGAGCCAAATCGTACTGTCACCTGCATGGTGCTCAAAGCTACGGCTAACGACAGGCGTACAATATAGCCCGATGCCATGATGAATATCGTGGGCCTCGATCTGACTACGTCAGACAGGTGGCATTAGTAACAACAACAACAGGAAAACAGTTCATTGTGTCCCTGTAGTGCAATAGATAACGCGTTGGACTTCTAATCCAAAGGTCGTGGATTCGAATCTCGCCTGGGATGATCTAATTTCTGAGAATGTGATTTATTTTTTACTATACTATTTTATTAGAATAAGTAAATTTAATTTATGAATAAATAGTAACAAACAAAAAAATCCAACACCATATATAGAAAGGAAAATCGCTTTCTATTTTGTCACTTAATATTGTGATTCTGTCAAATGTATATGCATATTTATATTAATTGTAACTGTTTAATAAAAAGTAACTAAAATAAAAAAAAAAATTGTTGAACTAAGTAGGAATTGACTTAAAATTTTTTTTCTTCATATTACTTGTTTTATATTAATGCTCAGAGCTGTTATGAGTGATTGAATGAGTTAAATTTATTCGTGCAATAAGTAGGAGCTATATTTACATAAACGCTTCAGAAACTGATGCCGATTGTGAGGCATTGAATTTGGAATTAAATTAGGCACGTTGAGCTTAAATTACACCTTGCTTCTTATTTCTCTATATCTCCACAGTTGTCTGTTTCTCTCAAGTAGAATGGGATCCTAGTGGTTATGATCACGAGCTCGTGGGGAGTGCATAATGAGTTCGAGCCCTAGTGTCACTAAAGACCTGCCGTATAGAGGGGCCGATGCACGTTGAATATGTCGAGGCTTAAAGTACTCCCGTTGGCATGATGTGGTATTTTGGAGAGGTTTTTTTCCCTCGTCACTTGAGCATGATTCAAAATTACGAAGGGGCCACGGTAGCCTAGTGGTAAAGGTAATGGAATCGTGGCCGGCGTGTCATGAGTTCGAACCCAGTACCACTAAAGACCCGTCGTATGGGGGAGCGATGCACATTAAATCTGTCGAGAGCTTAAACGTCCTTCCTTTGGTGGGTTGTGATAGTTAGGAGAGGGTGGTTCCAGCTCAGGTGTCGTCCTCGTCACTTGACCATGGTTCAAAATTACGAGGTCCGTCGCCAATACCCTTTGTATTGCTAGAGTGTGACGAAAAAAAGACTCGCTCTCTATATAGCAGGAGCCTACGCTTCTCTAAAATTGAGGGAGGGTTTATACATCTCTAACATAGATTGCAAGATAGATTTAAATGAAAATAATTTAGTTTTACTATTTATTCGATCTCCGAACCCTTATGGAGTTAATCGGAAAAGAATCTATAAGGTCTTTGGTAAAGATTTATTTCTAGCCCATTTCAGATGAATCATTTACATGTCTTACCTCCTCACGGATTATGTGAATGACATTTTTTTAAAAAAATATTCTTGAAATTACATTTCTCAAAAAATGATTATGAAGCAATATTTTTTGTAAACAATTTTTTCTTTACAACACAAAGTAAACACAAAAATCCTTAAAGAAATTAGAATTGTGAATAATAAATTAGCCGCGATTAAATAATTAAAGCAGTTCATTAAAATTATAAGTCCGAAATATTAGAACAACTGTTTGAATTTTTGTAGGGGGACAAAACTTATTTGCGTTCTAAGAGATTATATTTCTCTAGAAAAGCTCCAGAAAGCATACAGATATAATTGCTAATTATAGCCTTCTATCATCTTCAGCTTCCACAGAAATAAAACATTAGTCCTTTTCAGGTCGTACTGGACAATTATCAGTACATTTCCAGCCTTTGAATCCAGACTCTGTCATGAAAAGAAAACAAACAATACGAATATTATTTCTGTCAACGTCCCAAATATATCATTACCCTTACATTTTCCTTGGAACTTCATCATTCAAAACTGAATGTTGTCCACGCACCCAAAAGTTCATTTGTGCATATTGGAGGGAGATTAGACATGGACTCGTCCTCAGACGTCGCGAATAACTCTTTCATGGCCCGCCACCCCTATTAAAACTTGCCCTCTTGATATAATTAAGATATCGGATAAGGATCCCTTCTCTCTGTGACTAATGTGGTCCGCCATTTTGGAAAGAGGAATTCATACTGTGCGGGGGCGGAGCCTAGGGGTGGAGGTGGGGTCTTATCTGCATGAGTGATGAGGGAGTGGCCCCCACATCATTACCTGATGAGCCGAGCACTTCCATCTTTCTTCTGCGCGTCATCCTCCTTTCATCCTTCGGACGCCATTTTCTTCAGAGGCAAGCAGAAAAGAAGAGACGTCTCTTTTCTCTCTGAAGAGAACCGAGGAGCTCTTCCTCCATATATCAGGAAGAGATCTGGCGGAACGGGAGTTTCTTTTTCTCCCTTTCTCCAGGATCTCGTCTTCTCCCTTTCTTTCTCCAGTGGATGGAAGAAAGTGGGTGTGTGGCAGGAAAAGAAATGGGATGGAATCATTTTTCTCTTCCCCCTCTTCGGTAGATGATCCTTGCCTTTTTTTATAGCCCCTGTAGTACTGCTTTCTCTACGAGAAAGATTGTTCACTGTAGTGTTGGTTTTCCGGCAGCATTTTCTTTTAATCTCAAACTTAGTGATTTGGATTGATAAACAAACAATAAAAGGAAATTAAATGTGAAATGAGGACATGCTTGCGTGATATTGAAAACCACGTAACTTAAAGTACAGAGCTTTTTTCGATAATTGTTGCCCCTGTAGAAGTGTTTTGCCAGCTAGAAAGATTACGTACTGTAATATAGGCTTTTCAGAAGCAGCTGTTTAAAGCAGTTGTTAGTGCAACCCTGTACCCTGTACCAGTTGTTTAAAGTACTTTTGAGAATAAACTGCTGAGTTAATGTGAGTCAAAAAGAAATTCGTACCGTTATTGAGGAGTAATAACTCTCAGAATTTATTACTCTTTGCGATGTAGATTTCTAATAACTGCAATTTCTTAGGTTTTAATTTTGAATCTTTCTTGGCGCATGACTTAAATCTGTATAGATAAAAATGGATGTTTGTATATATGGACCTCGCCTCACTCCAACACCGTTCAACCGATCACTATGAAGATTGACATGTGTACGTATTTTTTCGTGGAGAAGGTTTTGGTGCTATCCTCTTTGTTGCAGCTCCCCTCCAGATAGCGCTACAGCAAAGCAACTTCTGCACCGTTCAATCCATCACCAAGTTGCCAATGTGGTCGCCCAAAATGATGCCAACTTGGCCCTATCACCAACATTTCGCTATGTTTCCATTGAATCGCAATTATAATGTAAGAAACAGCGTTGCTTGCGAATTTTAATATAAAATAAATACTACAAAAATTAATGTTAACGTATTACACGTCCAGATATAAATTAGTTACACTATTTTAAGCGGGAATCACAGAAATTTTGCAACCATGTGTTACTTTTGCTCAGCAGAGATCAACTTAGTAAGGTGTTTTCAAGAGAGTTACGGGGAGTTGTAAATAAAAAAAATCCTTTTTATCGGCTATTAGATCTTCAGACTTAAAATTCAACAAATATGGGTTTTTTTGTTCAGCTGAATTATGCAAAAAGCTTTTTTTTGTTTCATTTGCAATACACATACAATTAACTCATTAAAAACTTCTTTATCCTTCACTGTGTATTGCTTAATTTTCCAATTCACCCGTGCGAAGAACGGGTATACGAGCTAGTAAACTATATTTTTGGCTTCATAAATAAAAGTAAAATTGCGAGTTTCAATAAAAAATCTCTTTGATTAATAAAAAGCAATGCAATAATACTCGCAAATAATCATATTGATTGCAGAACAAAAGAGTATTAATTTAAAACTTCTATGCTCAAGATTTTACTGCTCAAAAATTATGTTATATATTTGGATAAGTTGCCTCTCATTTATATTGAGCAGATTTTGGTTTTGTTCTTAATTTGATTTTCATGCCCGAGTTAACCGAGTGGTCCTAGTCACTCTGTTGCTTCTTTTGAATCATGGGTTCGATTCTTGGTCAGTGGCGTAACGTGCATCCCCACATTTCGGGGGAGGGAAAGAAGGATTCTAGGAGGTTCAAAGCCTAACTGAGGCCTAGTACACATGGTTTGGCAATCCTTTGTAAGATCCGACTTGATGCTCAAAAACCTGACTTAGCAGGGGGGGGGGGCTTAATATTCTTCGTTACGCCACTATTCGTGGTGCCTCTAAATGACCACTATGTAAAGGGGCCGATGCCCCTAAATCTGTTGAGGGTCAATGTCCTCACGTTGGCAGGGTGTGGAGCAGGGGTTGGCTGCCTCTTACTTGTGGCGTGCCAAGCCAATCTACTTATATGATTCAGCGTGCCACACAGATCATTTTTGAAACGATTCTATTTCTGCCGTAATGCATATATAGATAATAGAAGTCAATAGTTTAGATTTTGCCAGACAAGATTTTTATTTCATTTGAATTAAGTCATTCGAATTTTTGCACTCTACACAAACATTTTTTCACTCTACTGTTGATTTTTGTTCACATAAGCAGCAATATAAAACACATTTTGTGGAACATATTCATTTTGTATTTATAAATACTATCATTTATGCTTCACAAAAAAATGACATTGTTATAGAAATTTTCTGAGAAATTTTCATAAACTTTCCTTGATAAATTAAAAATTTTTTTTTTTTTAAATAATTTTTTTAACTTTTTGTTGATTTTATAGAAAACGGGTAGGCAACTTTTCAGCTGTGGCGTACCAAATCAATCTACCAATACAATTCAGCGTTCCATACAGTAGACCATTTTTGAAAGAAATGGATTCTCTCGATAATGCATGTAGAGATAAAAAATAGAGGTCAATAATATAAATATACAGTTTTATTAAATATAAATTTTGCATCATTTAGAGATATTTAACACAAAAAACAGCATAAAATTATAACGATTTCTTCAACAAAAATTTAAAAAATTAAAATTCTATACGTATATATAATGTACTTCTAAAGATATTTATAAAAATAAGAAAGAGACAATACACACACACACACACACACACACACACACACACACACACACACACACAAAATATAAGTATTTTCCTTCACTATAGTTGAATAAAAAGATAAATAAAATTTATAATGTGAACTTAGTGATTACATCGCTCTACTTTCATTTAGCAAAATTAGGGGAATTATTGATTCCTTGAATTTGACTCGATTCTAAGCATTCAGTTGTTAAAAAATTTCCTTGCTTACTCGAAATATTATTCATACGAGGAAAAATTTTTCTACTTAGATATGCAGAACCAAAAGCGGACAGCAGAGCGCGTGCCATTTTCTCTCTTAAAACAATTAAATCTCTCCAGCAATGACATTCAGTAATCAACACAACAGCTCTTAATTTATCTTTAGAGTTATCTTTTTCAGATATTTTCTTAATTCCGTAAAAGTCCATTATTCTGAAGATGTTTATCAAATAAGGTCCATTACAAATTTATCAACTTCCATCCTCCCAAAAATTGACAGATTTGTAGAGTAGTGCCGAGTGCCACTGAGAATTGTACCACATGCCATAGATTGCCGAATCCTGGTGTGGAGATTGGGTTCTAACAAGGAATAATCACTTGGCTGTGGATCAATATTACGAGGTTCATTGCATTCAACGTTATTAAACTTTCAAACTTATTGACTGTCATGTGAAAAACTAATCTAAATGGAAAGCTTAAATAGAAGACTTTACAAAAAGGAGCTATTAGAAGAAATGTCTTCAGTGCAATATATTATCCAAGGAATGAAAAGTCATGCCCTCCTTCAGTGTTAAAGGTTTGGGCTATTTTTTCCAAATATTTCCTAAAACTTAATTTACAGAATAAAATATTTTTCCCTCTTAAATTCCTAAAAAAAAATTTAAATGATAATTTTTATGGAAATTTTTAACATTGAAATAAAAGTGTTAGATAAAAAATCTTGAATGGCTAATATAATTTTCCTCTAAATCTAGTGGTAAATGTTCTTTCAAACAATGCTGTCAAATAAAATTAATTACTTCAATGTACAGCAGTAATTATTCTATAGACAATAACAGCTTTGTGGATAATAAAATGAAACACAAGAAACCTGATAACTTACAAGGAGTCTAATTATGGTAAAAGGTAAACTCTTGATACTACTCTGCATTATTTTCTTCCTTTTTTTCTAGTTTATGACAAACCTTTTTTAAAAGTAAAATGTATTATAGATACCGATAGAGGCTAAAAACTAAATGAGTCATGTGTGTTTAAAATTATGAATCAATACACTGAATTTCATTTCCAAAAGAGTTATGGAAATGTATATATCTAATCAACAAAAACAAAAATATATTTTCTCATAACATAGGAAGGTACTATAAGAAACTAATATAATTTAAAATCAGAATTACCTCTAATAAATTTACAGCAGATCATTATTTTTTTTAACTCAATTAAAACTAAATACTATCATTAAAATAAGATTTTGGAAATGCATTTAACTTTTCACTAGAAGTTCACTGATTTGATTAATTTTCAGAGTTTTAATTCTTTTCCGATATTATATATTCTTGATGGTTAAGAGCAAGTGGCCGGCATTGTTTCAGTTGAATTGAAGCTTCGAGTACTGGTAGTGACCACAATAACCTAGTGGTCAAGGTCCCGGACTTGTGGCTGACATGTTTTGAGTTCGAGCCTTATACCTCTGAAGACCCTCCGTGCAGAAGGGTCCGATGCACGTTAAATACGTCCAGGCTCAAACATCCTTCATAAGGTGAGGGTTAGGAGTGGGGGGCATCAGCTCAGGTATTTTGCTCTCTTCACTTGACCATGGTTCAAAACTACGAGTTCCTTCACTAATAATCCTCGTGCAGTTTTATAGTCCGATGTAAATGTAATTTTCTCTGAGTCCTAATGTCACAAAATCCTAGGACGCGGTAACCTAGTGGTAATGGTCACGGACTCATGAACCCTAATATCATGAGTTTCAGCCTAGTACCAAGGAAGACCCACTATGTAGAAGGGTTACCGCACTTTAAATCTGTCAAGACCCAAAGTCCACCCACAGGAGTGGTGTGTAGGCACAGAGAGCTTAGCTACCGCCGTATCACCGATACGGGGCCCCCAAGCTTTTGGAGCCTCAATAAGTGTAAGTAAAATATCCTAGGCTTATAACGGGCTGCGTAAAAAGGGCCCCCAAGAAATTTTGATATTGGGCCCATGCAGGATTAGCTACACCCAGAGACGTCTTAAGACTATTTGAAGCCCTGAGCCCCGAGAAAAGATTTTTTGAGGCCCTGTGCCCCTATGCAACAGTAGGCTCTACCTGAGATATTTAACTGTACACACTATATAGCATGCATTGTCAAATACTCGTTCAAACGGTAATTTGAAACAAATAAATGAGCACGACTCACAATCTCAAAAACCAGGACACAAACCGGCTCGACCGATGGCCGCATTTCAACTAAATGAGTCGAATGATTGTTTAAGGTATTAGGCCTAGACATGGACAACGGTCATCACATAATAATACAGTCTTACCACTTTTGCCAGTTGATTGGCAGTTTGAAATTCCCTGTTTTTTGGATAATACGTACGGGAATGATATTTCGCAATTAAAATTATCCGGATCGTGATTTTATTAAGACAGAGTCGAGAACGCGCGCGCGCGAAACGAGGCCCTGGGCCTAGTTGACCCATGCCTCAAGACATCCCTGGCTACGCCAATGGTGCCTGCTCAGGTTTCGTTTTCGCCACTTGACCTAGGTTTCAAATTATGA
Organism: Trichonephila clavata; assembly: GCA_019973975.1. Taxonomy (NCBI): domain Eukaryota; kingdom Metazoa; phylum Arthropoda; class Arachnida; order Araneae; family Nephilidae; genus Trichonephila; species Trichonephila clavata. The sequence goes on along the minus strand of BMAO01013261.1, from coordinate 862,541 downwards.
TGTCCATCACCAATAGCCCTTGTTATAGAGAAACGTTAACATACACTCGTAGTAGATGAACCTTTGCACGTTAAATCAGTCGAAGTACGAAACCTTCAACGTTAATATGGCGGGGAAGTTTTTTAAATTGAGAGCATTTAGAAACCCCGTGTATCACACGGAGGCTTACAACACAAAGGAAAGATTACAACACAAACATCCAAGCCGTCTCCGGGATTCAAACCCAGGCCCTACGGCACCGCAGTCAGCGTCACTAACAACTATACCGGATGGGCGGCTTGGCTGGTGAGTTTGGAGTGTGGAATGCCACTCATGGGGGGTTTTCCACACTTCATCTTGACTGACAATTTCGCGGTACACCACCTCCTGTAGCTTCGAAATGAGACACTAATAAACAACCAACCGATATTACTCTCTTGATTGTTATCGAAAACCGACCTTTTTCAGTTTAACATTTTTATTTATTGATCGATATGATTAATAAAATAATAAAGCTTAATTTAGTCAGGAAAAAAATACTAGTCATAATCATTTAATAATTTTTTTTGGAAAAGAAATGCGAGGTCACTAAATAAAAATGATTTATTGATATTATACAGCATTTAATGATATTTTGCAATTTAATGTTATACAATGACAGTTACTTGAGTTATATAATTTATCCTCTGAACTCCTCAAAGGTTTTTATATATACTCTTCCAATATTTTTTCATCATTTTTCTTATATTGAAATCTATTATACAATTATTCGCGGGATTTGTGTGTATGTATTCATTAAAATTAAATTTTTTCACGGAATTATTATTGAGTTTTATTAAAAATTACTATTATATAAAATCTTGAAGTAAAAAATAAATCATGAATGTGACATTTGATCGTGATTTAAGATTGAGACAAATTAATTATGATAAACGAATTTTTGTGTCGGAAAGGAATAGAGGCAATCAGAAGTGTTCACTATAACACCATGAAAAAGTTTCCCAAAAATGTAAGTAAAATAAATGAGATTCTATCATCAAAAGCTTTTCAAAGTAATAAAACTTACTGAAATAATTCAAATGTATATAATTTTCACTACAGACATCTTGTTTGAAAAAATTTGTCAATCAGTAAGTTCAAACGTTCGCATCGACATCTAACTTTTTTATATAACATTTTAAATACAAATGTACAAGACAGTAGCTCTTAATATTAATATTTCCTTAAAATATGGGTATTATAAATGCATTTGATTTGACAGATAGCATAACATTTGACGGATAACTGTGTGGTGATCTATAGTCACCCCTTACATTCCTATCTTCCTGTCTATCTGGAAACCCGGCTAGATGTGTAGGAGAAACTAAATGATCCATAGACATTATTCCAATCTAAACTGATTTATTAATTCTTATTACTTATTAAGAAACAGACACAACAAAATTCTAATTAAGGTATATAAACTATCTTAGAGTGCCGAGGTGAGATATACTAAATGCGGGGATAATATTAAAGAACTTCAACTGAATCTAAGATAGCTTAAACGCGCACATTTACAACTACGCCGCACACTAATAATCAGCTTTTACTTAATGAAAGTTACAGTACCTTCTTTCTTAATGCTTCGGTTCCTTCACGAAGAACTTCAGGCACTATCGTTAGCTGGATCAAATGCCGATGGCTCCACCGCTCTGTAATATTTAATTACAACTGCTTTTCAATCTTCAATAACCACTTCTCTTTGCACACATCAAACGTATCCACCTCGCTTAACTTGTCAAAAACTACGTGTCGACAGCTCTCTCTTCACTTAACTTGACTTCTTATTTCGCTCTCCTTCAACTTGTGAAAACCGAATTTATATAATATTCGTCATTTACATAAATCAAGTTTGGTTTCTCGATGAAGGTTGGTTGAAATAAATATTTTGATTTAAAGATAAAAGAAGTTAGTAGAAGCCCATGTAGATCCGTCACAACTGTTTTGAGTTCCATAGAAAACTAAAATCTCAAATTTGACTAAAATCTTTGAGATGTGCTTTGGACTCTCTGTTGAAAGTATTAAGTTTCATTACAATAACATATTTATATCAATAATATAAAATATTTTAGCACAGTGTTTCGTAAACTGTGGGGTACGCTACCCTAGGGGGGCGTGATAACCCTATAAGAAGGGCGCAAGCATATTGAAAAGTCGAAAACAAAAGAATATTTAATAAAAATTATTAATTTATTGAAAGTAACAAACAAAATACATTCTGACTATTAAAAAATAAAATACTCATTTTCATTGATATAATATACTTATAAATATATCAGTACTGTGCTATATGTATTTAATAATTAGTTTAACAATGCTAAGTTAACAACGAACTAGTTTAATAATTACCAATCCCCCCATGGGCTTGCCATGCATAAAATTATATGCAAAACTTAACACTTATCTTGATAATTTGCATGTTTTATAATGAATCCCTTAAATGCCGATTAAAAATTACGCGATTCTCTCCACAATGTTACAGTTTAATACGTAGGCGAGTGTATGTAGTATAGTGGGGGATAGAAAAAATAAGCAAATCCTCTGAAATAAGTAAATCCTTCACAAACACTGTCAAGGTCATTTTATTGCATTCCGAAGCCTTCGGAATGATTTTATGAAAAGATCGTACTTCGGAAAGATGTATACGTTCGGGGCAATTAACACACTTGCTGAGCGAGATGTTTATACACGCCGATAGCACTGAAGAGGTTAAAAATCGTATTGTAGCTTTAGCGTCAAAGTATAGTATTAGTGAATTCAATGTTGCGCGATGAAAATTATGATTGAATATTGGGTCGCAAATAGTGAAAGTTTGAGAAGCACTGCATTAGCATATGATTACATTAATATCCAATTGTCTGAGCCAGCATCAAAATTTGTGTAGATAGCTTTCAAAAGTCCAAGTAAAAACTATCATATACAGCTAAAAATGTACGCGTTACATTTTATATTTAATATATTTTGATTCTAATGTGTATCCTACTGTATGGGACATTATGTTGAGCACTTGTTGTGCCCCAATCAATAGCCATCATTAAAATATATTTTCACCATATTTTCATCCACAAATTTTGAAAACACGCAATTTCTCAGTCACCAGGAAGAAATGCAAGCAGTGCAAAGTCGAGTTTCTTAGAAAGCATCTGAAAAATTAATGACCCCCCCCCCCAAATACAGCCTCCCCTGTTTTAAAGTTCGTACAAGTGTTCCAGTGATTAATGGATAGGAGCTTGCATATAAACAACGAAGGAAAAGCATCCCTGCATTTATCAATACCATTGTCTTGAGAGACAAGACCGAGACTCACACCATCTTTCCTCACAGATAGATCCGGAGCGTCTTAACGCCACCGCCCCATCTTCTGCGCCCCTTTTCTTCACGCGCACATATCGAATGAGAGGGCTTGTCCAACCCCCCTCCCTCACTCGTATCGCCGGGGCTAACAAAGAGATAAGCAAAGCCGCTCTCTCTCTTCGTTCTCGAACCATTCATCCACGTCTTGCGCCCTTGCTCGGCGGCGCCCCGTCAAAAATCATCCGAGCATTTGGGGGTGTAGTCGGAGGGGGATGGCAGCGTTCATCATTTATCACGTGGGGCGAGCTCTCCTCCCTTTCCCCCCGCATATTCGGCCATTCATCTCTCCTTATCGGTGGCGCCCCGATTACAGTCCGGGGCTGAGAGGGGGAAGGGGGAGATAGACAGGAGGAAAAGCGACGAAAAGGGGGCACGTAAAAAAGTTCCCGGGCTCAGAGCGGGAAGACGATTTTGATGGGGTTGTTCTTTCGTTGTTTCTGCGTTTTGGAAGGTAGGGGGATCGTTTTAAGGGTGGATGTAATCGAATCGAATTGGGTGTGTTGAGGGGGGATTTCTATATCGTTTGGACCATCCCATTCTCTTTATTTTTACTTCGGATAATCATAAGAGGAGAGTTGAGGGGGATTTTTCTGTGAATTTTCCCTAAATAGGATCAAACTAGATATAGCTCTATAGTGGTTTCTCTAAAAACACTTATAATATAATTCTAGTAGAGAGATAAGATATACATAAAACAAACAAAAAAGATGTTACTTTATGCAATTAGTAAAGCATATGAAATTATCTTTTTGTAATTGTTGGTCTAATACCTCCTGGGCGTTATCAATATCAAAAAGAAGCAAGAACACATCTAAATTTTAATTGTGACTGCAATAACACCAATGGATGAATTTAAGATTAAACTTAATTTACTCCATTTATATCACAACATTTAAAGATAAATTATAATTCTTATATTTTTGTAATGCCATGTCTAACTCAACAATTAACATTAAGGCTTAATTTTGCTTAATATTGAAATTAAAGCTCCTATCAGAATCACTATTAAAAAAAACACTGAATTTTATTTGGATTTTTTTCTTTTTGAAGGATGATTTTTTTTACAATTTACATTTTGAATGCACAGGATGCTTATTTAAAAAAATATTTTTGAGATATAGAACATTCTAGGCTGCTAGTTAAAGGAGATATCCTTAAAATACGTTTTAAACGCGTTTTTAATTCAAATGCTCTCCTTTATTAGACTGTATAGTTGATTCTTTTTCCGTTTTTCGAATTTTTTCACAGATCCAATCAAAGGAGCTTCTATCATTTTTAGGGGGAGGGAATTTTCCATCTATCTCCTTTTTTACTTATAATAAATATATAAATCTTTCCATAAATGGAGGGGTCATCTTACCAGCAAGTGATTGTAGTAACAGATTTACCTAACATTTATTTACATAGTGTTCAAATTTTATATATATATAAAGTGCATGTGCTAGAATAATACACATCATTTTTAAATTATTTCTGATAATAGAAGTTTCTGTCAATGCTTGTAAAATATTCTACATTTTTAAATTAGATAATTATAAAGTGATTCCTTCCTTTAAAATTAATTTTTAAGTTTAATTAGATTAAAACTATTACTTGTGACATATTCTAATGTAAAATAAGTTTTTATTTTGCAAAATGAAAGAAAAGCTTCCTCTGAGTTTTCAATTGAATCTGTGCGTTTTCAAGGTCTGTTTCAGTCTTTTAGATTTATCTATTGTTGACTTTTATTGACCATATATTTTTAAATAAAACCCTTATCCAAAGTATTAATCAAATTTTTTGTTCATAGCTTAATTATGCGTTTATTGTTCCTCAAAACCCTTTTATCGGAAACCTACAGTAAAGACAATTCTAAATGAATATTTTTTCTCGTTGGTTTTGTTTTTTCTCCATGTGTAATTCTACAGGAAGATTATTTTTAAACTTTCTATAGAATTCGAGTAACATCTTTCACTTTATCAATGATTTAAATATGTAGAGGTTATTTCAATTTCGCAAATTATTCATCCAGTTATCTGCCTATTCATTAAATGCTTGATGTTACTTATACAATAGTTTAGTTACTTTTTTTTTTCGTTTTTCACCGTAAATTGAAAAAAAAAACAAGTAATGCAAAAGAAATTTTTTTCAGTCAATTCCTGCTTAGGTCAACAAAGAAAAATTATATTTTAGTTACTTTTTTATTAAATAGCTACAACTAACATAAATACGTATATACATATGACAGAATTACAATATTAAGTTGACAAAATAGAATGTGATTTTAATTGTAAATTCCCATTTTCCTTTCTACATACGGTGTTGGGTTATTTTTGTTTGTTTACTATTTATTCGTTAATTAAATTTAATTATTCTAATAAAATAGTACAAGAAAAAACAAATCACATTCTCAGAAATTAGACCATCCCAGGTAGAATTCGAACCCACGACCTTTGGATTAGAAGTCCAACGAGCTATCCATTGCGCTTCAGGGACACAACCAACGATTTTCCTTTCTATATATTCTGTTGGACTATTATTTTTGTTTGATACTGTTTATTCATTTTTTAATTTAATTAATGAATTAATATGTGAAAAACTGTATTAACATCAAGTGCCATTCACTACAAGTTTTTAAAGAAATGTATTTGAAATTGATTGGATGATTCATTTTTTAATTTAATTAATGAATTAATATGTGAAAAACTGTATTAACATCAAGTGCCATTCACTACAAGTTTTTAAAGAAATGTATTTGAAATTGATTGGATGAATAGAAAGTATGTTTTATTAAGGATTGAAAATTCAAACAAGATATACATAAATAAGTATAGGGAGAGAAGGAACTATATGTATAATAGAGTAGGAAATGAAAAAGATGTACTTCTATTTTTATAATGCAATTAAATCTCATTGAAACGAGATCACACGCTTTTCTTATATCTCCATACTTATCTACAATACATAGTGAATGTATGCTTTTGTTGATGTTTTAATGATTTATACTATTCAAAATACTTATACAATACATATATACTTCAAAAATACAAGTTTCCTGTATAATTATTTCATTGTATTCTTACGTGACCGTGGTAGCCTAGTGGTCAAGGTAACGGACTCGTGTCTGGCTTGTCATGAGTCGAGCCTAGTATCGCTGAAGACCCACCATGCAGAGGGAGGCAGATGATGCACGTTAAACATGTTGATGCTCAAACGTCCTGTTGGTGTGGGGTGAAAGTTAGGCGAGGAAGGTACGAGCTCAGGGTTGTCCTCATCACTTAACCATGGCTCAAAATTACGAAGTCCGTCGCCTAAAAGCCATCGAGAATCTGAATAGTGGGATGTTTACATTTCCTCACACGTTGTGAACGTGGTCGGCATTATTTTTGTCAAATCGTGGGTTAGAATCCCGTCATGAAAGAGGATTAATGAACTTTAGGTTTAACGAAGTCCATTATGCCCACGTTAGAAGTTTGGAGAGAAGGATGCCAGTTCAGTTGTCGCCCTCGTCATTTGATTGCGGTTTAACATTATGAGGTCAGTCGGCAATAACCTTCGTGTTGTTTTGTTGCACGATTTTATAATCAATCAGTCAATCTTATATACTGAAAGATTAAAGTCTCATTAACAGTTGAAAAAATGCATGGCCATACATAATATTGTCCTCAGAGAACAATGACTATAAATAATATATCCAAAGAATAATGGTTTTGCACAAAGACATAACATTTAAAGCTGTTCTCAATATCAAACATTTCTTAATTAAAAAAAAAATTACTTGTAGGATTATATTTACTCTGACGGAAAAAAAATCCCAACACCAAGAAAAAATTCTTGTAGAGAAATGAAATTTTTACAATGTCATTATCTAGTTAACATGTTTAATTGGCTAAATTTTCAAGATCACATATTAATTTAAGCTCAAGAAAATGCATTTCAAATGTTAAATGCTGCTTCATTAATAGCCAGTGTAACCTCCAGAATTTCCAATGCAAGCGTGCATGCATTGTGTCTTGCAAGTGCGAATGTCACTTTGTGGTTTTGAGTTTCATGCTTGTTGTACTTGTTATGTCAATATTGGGACAGTCAGTGCTGTCTGTGGATGATGCTGGAGTTGTCATCCGATAATATCCCATGCGGGCTTAATTAGAAAGACAGATCGGGTGATCTCGCAGGCTAAGGCAAAATGACAACACTCTGCAGAGAATTTTGCGCTACTTTGCGTGGTGTGAGGGCGAGCGTTATCCTATTGGAAAACTCCCCCTTGAATGCTGTTCATTAATAGCAGTACTATAGGTTGAATTAGCAGACCGACGTACAAATTTGCAGTCAGTGTAATTGAGATAATCACGAGAGTGCTCCTGCTGTTATTGGAAATTGCTCCCCAGACCATGACTACAGGTGTAGGTCCAGTGTGTCTAGGCCGCAGACAGTTTGGTTGCAGGCGTTCCCCTGGCCTCCTTCTGACCAACACAACCATCACTGGCACCAAGACAGAACCTGCTTTCATCAGAAAACACAACAGATCTCCCCTCTGTCTTCCAATGAGCTCTGGCTTAACACCACTAATGTCGCAAACAGCAATGGCTTGGAGTCGGTGAAATACACGCTACAGGCTGGTTGGGAGCTGTCCTTGAAGTAACTGATTTCTAACAGTTCGTTGTGTCACTGTGGTACCAACTACAGCTCGAATTTTTGAAGCAGATGCATTAAGATGCGCCACAGCCATAAGCCGAATACGGTGGTCTTCCCTTTCAGTATTGCCACGTGGCCGTCCGGAACCCGGTCTTCTTGAGGCAATACCATCCCTTGACAACTGCTCTCAACAGTTATGCACAGTGGATACATTCCAGTCAAGTCTTTCTACAATATCGCGGAAAGAAAGTCTACCCTCTCGTAGCCCTTTTATACGACCTCGTTCGAACTTGGTGAGCTGTTGATAATGGCTTCGTCTTTTTAAAGACATTCTTGGCTAACATCAACTCAATACGTCAAATTTCACAGATAAATAACGTTCACGAACTTTACAGCGCGCATTTAAGGCAACCCTGATTTGCAAGTTTTAAGTGGCGCCAAGCGCCTCATATCAAGCGCGAGGTGTGAAATTTGAATTGATGTCATCTTTCAGATGTATAAACACGCCTACCAAATTTCGTTTATGTAACACGTCTTTCTCGTTGGGATTTTTCCCCCGTCAGTGTATAAATATTAAACTGCATTGAATATACTGATAAAGTACATTTTTTTTCTTCCTTTCTTACGATTGTCATTGTTATTCACTAACTATTATAAAAAAAATAATTCAGAAGAAACATTTTTGGCGTGTTCAGATTCCTGACATTAATGAATTCAAAAGATTTTTGTATTAAGGATTCGTTATTTGTTTTCGCACACATTGCTTTCAAAATAACCACAAAGAACTAATTTAAAAAATCATGAGAAAAGCCACAAATGTTTTGTAATTAATGCTTAAAGTAGTGTAAATTTGTATTTAGATGTTTAATACATTAATATTACCTTCTGTTGTATTTAGTTTATGATAAAAATCGTAATATTTGCAAGTAACGCTGCCTCTTTCAATATAATGGCGTTTCAATCGAAACTTAGCAAAATATTAGGGCGATACAGCCAAATTGGCCTCATTTGGGGGCTACTAGATTTAGCGAGTTGGTGAGCTTTTTTGCCTAATTGGCTATCATATGGATGCTTCTGGAAATTGCTGGAGAAATCTATCAACATGATTTATGACGTAAGCGGATTTTTCGGAAATGAGCTAGAAGGGAGCCGTGCAGACTGCAGAGTATAAATAAGAGTCGTTCACTGAAACTGAGTCAGTATTACTTTGAGTGATAAAGAGAACACTAGGGATTATATATATATATAGTTTGCAATTTACGTATCTGAGTTTTTAGACACCGATAGCTGTGTCTGAGCATTGTAGAAGATGTGAAGACCTTCTGGGATTTATTTCGTGAATTTTGCTGATATATCCTGTACTTTACGGATTGTTTTCCTACAAGAAATTTCATCACTCTTAAGGAACTGTTTTGCTCGTTGAGGCTGATAGCATAAAATCCTCGAACTCCGATCTAAGTATAACAATATTTTAATTAATTCTACTTAATGAATATTTGTTAGATCTTATCATAATTATATATTACACGTTTGTAACTTAGCTTATAAATTTGTTGGGTCTATACAATTCGAACATATTGTTTCATCGTCAATTTCTTAGTAATTCTCCAAGACTCATTACCTTAAAATTGGAAGGTTTAGTTGTATTATAAGTCTTCATTCGAGGATTTTCTCATGAGCTTGCCTTGTGAAAGCTCTACATTTTGGTGTTATCCACTCAAACCTTGAATATTTCAGCCTTGTTTGGACCCTTATTATAAAAATAGAAATTCTTAAGTTTCAAACTGGGTTTATGAGAGATTTATTTTACAGAAAAAAAATCATTTGTATCATCTTATCTACATAATTTTTTTGATATTCCAAATTTGAAATAGTGATGAGATATTTGTTCTGTGTTTCTGTGGCATCGATAAATGATTTATTGTATTGACAGCATTCTAGTTCCAGTGAGAATTTTGAGAAACAATTTGAGAATAAATTTATCAGATTTAATCATGCATAAGCTTGAAAGTTATTCACTGTTAAAGTTTTATACAACTTTTAACGGCTTTTCCCACAACACTTGACATTTTTAACATCTTTTTAATGTTTTTATAAATAGATGTTATTGCTTTTTAGGTTCTTGATATGTATTATTTTTCATTTTCAATGTTTTTTGCGTTAGTTGGTTTTTGAGTTCTGTTTTTAAGTGTTTTTCCTTGTGCTAACATTACGTTTTTCTTATTGCTTGCTTAGAATTCTCCAATAGGCTAAGTTCCTGACTGTCACATGACAAAGGCAATCACGTGTTCTCCATTAAAGACTGATATTAGACTTGCATTTGTTGTTTTACTTGTGAAATTGAAATGAAATTTCAAATTTGATAATTTGGTAAAAATGTTTAATACACTGACATTTTTTTTCAAATGGTTTTAAAAATATTTCACGTACATTCTTAAATCAAGTGTACTTTGTTAACGAACGTCCATTATTTTTCTTGACAAATATGTACATTAAAAAATAAAGTTTCCGCAGGAAGCAAAAGTTGGCAACAGTAAAGCGCATGAACTGATTGATTGGAAACATGATTGCAGTTATGATCTGACTGTGACATCATACGAATTTATGAACTGACTAGCTGTTACCCACCCTCTTCGCTGGGTATTTCATGATGTTTTATAAATTTTTGTTTATTTGTTTTTGTAAATTTTTGTGGCGTATCTCTATTCTATGAGAGGAATCTGCTTACCAAATTTCAACACTGTGCGTCTAATAGTTTAAAAATTGGAATAATTATTTATAACCGCCCTTAACCCCCTGCAACACCCTTCGGGGGTCATTTTTCCCAAAACCCATTTTGTAGTGGATATTTACTCCATGAAAGAAACATGTCTACCAATTTTCAAGCAGGTTGGTCAAGTAGTTTAAAATAGAAAATATTTATCTATTACGCTCTTAACCCCCCTCCCCCCGCAACGCCACTTGGGGGGTTACTTTCCCCAAAACCATCTTGTATCTGATCTCTACTCTATGAAAGGAATCTATTTATCAAATATAAAGACTTTGCGCCTCATAGCTTAAAAATGGAAATAATTATCTATAACGGCCCCTAAGCCCTTGCAACGCCACTTGGGGGTCAATTTTCACCGAACTCATTTTGTAGGGAATCTCTACTCTATGAAAGGAATCTGTTTACCTAATTTCAAGATTGTACGTAGAGTAGTTTAAAAATGGAAACAATTATTTATAACGCCCCTTAACCCCCGTAACGCCCCTTGCGATTCAAATTTCGCAAAAAATCCGTTGTTAGCTGATCTCTGCTCCATAAAAGGAACATGCCTACCAAATTTCAAATCTATAGGTTGAATAGTTCCGGAGATATCGTGATTAGTCAGTCAGTCAGTTAGTCAGTGAGTGAGTGAGTCGCTTTTCTCCTTTATATATATAGATTGGCTGGAAATGTACTATAGCATTTGCTATGTAACTATGACGTCACATGAATTAAGCCAGTGGTTCCCAAACTTTAACGTGGACGCGGTAGCCAAGTGGTCTAGGCATCGAATCGTGGCTAGCGTGTCTGGAATTCGATCCGAGTACCACTGAAGACCCGCCGTGTAGGGCAACGATGCACGTTAAATCTGTCGAGAGCTCAAATGTCCTCCCGTTGTTGTAGTGTGGTAGCTAGGAGAGGGGGTGCCAGCTCAGGTGTCGTCCGCGTCACTTGACCATGGTTCAAAATAACGCGGACCGTCCCCAAAAGCCCTCGTGTAGCTGAATAGTGGGACGTTTATATTCACTTACTTACTTATCCAAACTTTAACCCCTGGACCCTTTTTAATAATCAAAACGACTACGGACCCCTTTTCCCAGTCAAAACTTTTCCAAGCCGCCCCTAGTGAAAATGCTGCTCAAATGCATGGTATAAAATTTTTTTAAAAAAACCCCTTCTGTTGAAGAATAATTTATTAAAATTATAGCTTTTCTTTTTAAAATAAAATTTTAAAAAAGTTAATGAGACTTGGTTGAACTTGATGAGAGAGAGATGTTATGAGTGTATTTATATATATGTCTGTCTTAATGTTCGTGAATGGGAACTGTAAATCCCCACGAGCATTAATTTTTCGTCGGTTTCTCTCTCTCTCTTGTTTCCCTTCCCCCCCCTTTTTTATTCTTTTGTGATAAGGTTTATAACGACTCTGAATCCCCATTCTACCAAATAGGAAGACGGGAAAGCAGTCAACAACTTCTGTACAATAACCCTTAATGCAGGATATAAAATTGGGATCTTTTTTTTGTAAGCAGAATTTGTGGTATCCTTGTTCAAACATTGTGGTTTAAGTCCCTCATTTGTGCCCATTTCAAAAAGATGCTCCTGTATTAGTATGGATTCATCTGTGTTTGGGATCTGATTTAGTCTACGCGCAAAAGGATTCAATTCCCAGTCGGAAATATCCAAGTGAATTATTGTTTTTTATTTATAAATTTTCCCCAAAATAAAAATGGTCAAAATTTAATTTTATATTAAATTTTGCGCGGACACCCTGACGTTGTGCAGGGACCCCTCAAATCAATATTAATTTTCCACTGACCCCCTCAATAATATCGGAGACCCTGGGAGTCCGTAGGGACCACTTTGGCAACCACTAAATTAAGCCCTCTGTGTTTGATATTTTTATGGCTCTTGCTGTTCATCTCGTGTCATGCATTCTATTACTATAGCTACTTTTTGTTGTGAACATTTTTTTAAAATAATAATTTTAAAAAGTGAACGTCTTCTTGAATGGCACGACAACCCTGGATGGGACTTGTCCTTCTCAAGAATTTCCCTCCAGGCCTCTCTTTTTTTTGGGCCTTAGGCTTCCAGTTAGTTACTTTTAGGGCAGCGAAATCCCTTTCTAGGCACTCAACATACCTGAGGTTGGGTCGATCCCTATCTCTTGTTCCAGTAAGCTTGGGCGAACAGATTTTCTGTGTTAAACTTTCTTTGTTCCTTCTAATAACGTGGTCAGTCTATTTAATTATTTGAATTTTTACATATTTAGTAGTCTGTTTTAGTAGTCTAAGTTTGAGCGTCTGATGCCATCAACTTGAGTTTCTCCAAAAATGGCTTTTAGAATCCGACGCTCAAAGACATGAAGAGTGTTTTCATCTTTTTGTGTCACTGTCCATGTTTCTGATGAGTGTGAGAATAAACATTTATAAATTATTGGTTTAACTTTCCTTTAACTTAAATTTGATCTTAAATACCTCCTCAAACCGTAAAAGCACCTATTGGCAGGACCAATTCTCCTCTGTATTTCAGATCTGATATTTTTATTAATGTTAATCTTAGAGCCCAGGTACACAAAGCTCTATCAACTTTTGCCATTTCATGAGTTCCAATATTCAGGTGAGTAGCAGAGTCTGTTACCCTACTGCATTGCATGTACTATTTAGTTTTTTCTGGTGCGTTTTACCTGCCTCCTTTTTCCAGGGCTAGAAATGCACATTTTAGATCACGGAGTGTTTTCTTGGAATAATATCTATATCAACGGCAAAAAAATGCAAACGTTGCCCAGATTCAAAAAATATATCTCCCCTGATGTTGATCGTTGAATCTCGAATGACTTTTGTCGCAACCCAGTAAATTCGGATGCACAGAATTAAAAGGCATTTTAATAAAATCAACACACCTTTATTTTACTTATCAATTTACTATAAAAAGATTGTTTTAACGTAGGAAGCGATTAACCTCTGTGGCAAACACAAGGTGGTGTGTGTCCTAGGGGTCCGGACCCCCCATAGCCCTTGAGTTTTTTCGCTTGATAATAATCCTATATATATATACATGTAATAATCCCAGTGAGATATAATAATTTTAAATATCTTTTAACTACCTATGGTCCATCTCTTCAGGATCCAAGTTCAATTAATAAACTTGCTAGCCGCCTAACGAGAGTATTTTAAACTACATCTATTCACCCACTCAGATCATGTGATTTGAGCCGCCTATATATACTCCGAGATTCCTGGAAACCGCCCTTTTTCTCTTCTATTTTGTGTCTCATCATGTAGCCGGCTGCAGTTTGGTTTGTGTTTTGTGTATTTTTGTTGTGTACCTGTTCAGTGTGTAATAAACAAGAATAACTAACTCTAAGACTGCCTCCTCAATAATATTGAATATGCAACATCAATCGTAAAAAATAGTAATCATATAAAGAAATACCTTTCAATGGCCACGTCTATTTCATATATATATATATATATAAAACATTTAATTAAGTACTTGTAATTAACAATTTATTTTATTTGTTGATGCTAATTATTAATTCAATAATTTATTTTGTACTGTTTTTTGTTAACAAAATCAGGAGAATCAATTGATGTTGTCTTGAGGTATGACACGAGTCGGGGGACTTTCGACCATCCCCCTCCCTTTGAAAACTTTTTGTGTGCGCTACTGGTCAACCTAATTACTAACCTAAATATTAATAATAATTTAAGTACTTAACTTTGATTATTAATTCCGTAGCACTGAGGATCTTTCTATTCATAGAAATCTCGGCTCTCCTTACTGAAACTTCGATGGCTTCAATTATTAAAATTTTAACTTCAGTATCAGCCTGGAGACCATCGACTCCTTCTCTCTTCGCTTGACTTTAAATAGAAACTCACATTTGCATCAATCACAGTTCCTCCACGGAAAAACGATTTTATAATCATACACCAGTTAAGAGGTTTCCCAAAAGGATTAGTAGGAATTGCAAATGGGACCCGTTACACTTTTTCCAACGAAAAAATTTTAGTCCACCATACAATATCATCAAGTAAAAAAAGTCTGTTTGCAAACATGCTACTTTGGTCTGAACAAAAGCCGTATACTTACAAGGAATATGAACTAATAACATCAAAAACCATCCTAGCTCCGGAGAGCTAATCTCAAACAGAAATATCAGATCTGCAATTTGTGGCCAGCTCCTCGCTGGCGAATCCACGAACCAAAAGAACAAGCGAGTGAAGAGACGTACAAAGTTTTCTAAGAATGTTTGAGCCAGAGAGAGACAGAAAGTGGAAGAGAGAGAGACTGAGTGTGTATGTGTATGTACACACACCCGCACTCATTCACACATGCCTGCACCCAGACACACATATCGAAAGGAATGAGCGGGCCTAATGTGCCGGTGGATTGATGACCACGGTCGTGACAAATGGATCAACCCATTAAGGACGTGTCCAAGTCTCCGGACACCTTCCACCCCTCCTCTCGATTCTTTTGTTTCCGCTGCCTCTCCTAGGCGAGGAAATGGAGACTCTTCTGTGTGTGTGGAAAAATAAATAAATAATAAATAAATACTAATACATATATATATAAAGTAAGAGGGAGGGGATACCGCTTGGCTAGGAAAAGAAAAGCGAGGACACAGAAAACGAAATGACAGCAGAGAAGAGGAAAGAGCAAAAAATAATAAAAAAAAGAATAGAAAAAAAATGTGAAGAGAAATGGTTTGAAAGGGAAGACAAGACGGAGGTCGTTTATCAAGCGAGGCAGCGACGCTTGGGTCCGAGGAATCAGATGCTTTAACGAAGGTTCTTTATATCAAAGTGGTTTGGGTCGGAGTTATTAATGCATTTTTTCTTTTCCTTCTTTTCTCTTCGTTATTTTTTATTATTTTTGCTCTTTCCTCTATTGCCTCATAAGCGAATGGGACAGAGGGGGAAAAATGTCGTCCATTAGTTTCAAAGACCGAGCTTCAAAACATGTCGAGAAATGTCAGGAGAATGATAGGCGATGCATTTTTTTTTCTCTGGCAATCACACGGTTGTTGATATAAATCTGATGTCTTGTTCGTTTTGTTTGCATTCTGTATGTGGACTACGTTGCTCAGTTATTTATTTTTGTATAAAAATGAGACACACATAATCGAGGCACTTCGGTTACCTGAGGTCAGGTCTGGAAAATGCCAGTCAAATCATTTCACCTACTTCCATGGTAAACTGATAGTTGAATTTTAGACCTATACACCAAAATATATTATTAAAGCTTTGTTTTTTTTATTGCATGTCACATTCGAGTTTCTCATTTGCTTTCATAGTACCTTTTAATCATTTTGGTCCCAAGCAGCGCGATCGTGCTGTTAATATCTTATGTCTAGAAAACCCAGTACATTTCGAACATTATGGACAACTGACCGTGCATTACAGATTGTTGAAGTCCAGCGCTCAGATTAACTGAAGCAAGTACATTACACAGCTTTTAATGTAAATAGTACAATTTACAATAGGTAAAACAGTACTACAGCTCCAATTGGGATTCATTGGTGTAAAATGAACAAAACTCTATCGCGCCGCTTGTTATTTCTCGACTTAAAATCAAACAAGCGCTATCACACTGCTTGGGTCTTTCCGTACTCTTTTTGGGAAAGCGCGGTTGTGCTGTTTGGGATTCTTCGAGAGTGTTTTTTCAATACCCTCTGGGACTCAAACGGTTAAGGTTCCTCATTGGATTTACCTAAGCCAGTGTCACAAGCATTGTCACGAAACCTCATAGTAAGAAATCTTTCTTATACCAAAGATTACAAATGAACTATCATACATTAAATCTAATTTGTTAATCTTCCCATGTATGGTTTAGTGATGAAGTGGGCAAATAGCAGACTTTATGATGCCCTCAAACAATTTATTTGCGGGCCACCAAGGCAGTCAGAAATCCAAATAGACAGAAAATGTTCTGTATATTTGGGTCAACATATATTTGTAAATAAAATATTCCTTGCATGAAGATCAACAAGGGTAAATATAGATGCAAGTTGGAGGGCATTAACTTGTTGGTTTGTGACGGATCTATACACGGCTCTAACTAACTTCTTGGGGATTCTTTAAGGGAAATAATTATTTCAACCAACTTTCACCGAAGGTAAGAAAATGTGATTATGCAAATTAAGTTTATTATATAAATTCTGTATTCGCGAGTTTTGAGAGTTAGTGAAGGGAGAATCTAAGATTATTAAAGTGAGAATTTTTTGAAGATTAACAAGATGAGGATCGCTCGGAGGCGAGGTGATCAAGCCAACCTTTAGTGTTCAAGGCCTCAGCTATGGGAATATTGAATTACAAGAGTCCTGGTATTGTGCTTATTATTTAAATAGAAGTTAGAGAGAGTAAATTGTTAGTGCATGTCAAAGTTAAAAACGAGCTTGTGTAAGTTATCGTAGAAATTAGTTGGATGTCCGTAAATATTCCTATGCTAACTGGTCTCACCTTCGCGCTCTAGTTATTGATCAAAACTATCTTAATTGGATTATTATTATGTCTGTTGAATATTGTGACAATAAAACAATTTTAGTGAATCATGTCGTCTGATCAATTAGTTCCTCCCACACATCTAGCCGGGTCCGAGAGTAGACAAGGGGGATTAGAGGAAAGTAGAAATAGTCCCTCATTACATGTTGTGATAATAATTTCAACAATAAATCTCGCTCCTGTTTTAAAAAAAATGGCAGGGGAGCATCTGTCTCATTAAACTGATTCCTAAATTAAATGCACTTATATACATATATAGATATGAAATTAGCACAATAAATAAATTGAATAAAATTGCCACTATTTTTTTACATTTATTTATTGATTTTTATGGTACAACTTATACCTTTTCTGAGATGTGGTCTTTTCAAAGGTGTGGCCTTCCGGTATCTTCCGCTTCCACAATCTGGCTCTTGAGTCAAAACTGGTGAGAAAGTTCATGGACAAATAGAACAGCTCTAGAGATTGTGGCTAACTAGGTATGAATCCGGCTGCGGGTTCAAGTCCTGAATCCATCTACGTTGAAAAAATGGGTGACTGTGGGACTTTAAGGGGAATCGGTCCTTTAAATACTCACTTGGAGTGAATTATCAGACCGAGAAGACTATTTCCGGTCCATCCCTGTTTTAAACCTTGTGATCGTAGTAGTTTAGTGGTCATGTTCACGAACACATTACCAGAATTGTTTCTGTCGAGTGCTGGTAAAGACTTGTGTGCCGTGTGTAGATGCTGATGCATATTACATCTGTTTGTTCCAAGTTCTTTCTGGCTTGATGTGGGAGTTTTTGAGGTGGCATTAATTCAAAAGTGTGTGGTCTACCACAAATAGCTGTCGAGTAACGTCAAGGCGGGACGCCAATACTTAATAGTTTTTAACACGCTTTTATTAGCTTCACCTGTATGTAACGGAATCTTTGAACTCGATTTTTACCCGCTTTAAAAGGTCAGATTAATTCGAAATTCTGCACACTTGTCAAGGACCTATTGCAATATAATAATTTTGTTCCATTGTCCTGATCAGGATTAACGATTTCCCATTTCCAGATTTGGCGACTAATTTCAGATTTGGCCACTAAAAGATTAAGTTACAACACTAAAGTGAAAACGCTCGTGGTTAATACAAATACAACAAACAAAAAGATTAATTCATCAATGAATAAGTAATAGTTTAAAAAACTAAAAAACACGCTTTTATTGTTGATCAAACTAAAAAATGAATGTTATAGTTTAAAAAAGCTAAAAAACACGCTTTTATAGTTAATTGAACTAAAAAGTAAATAATTCTTAATATAAGAATAAGGTGATTAACGAGAAAATGATTGTCATTGTGGTAAAAGCGTGGGGTGCTTGATATCAATTGTTATAATTTTTTACTAGTTCCATTCCGAAATGCATAGTGTAAAAATGTAGTACAAATCCTCCACTCATTTACCACAATGCCATTTATTTTCTCGTTAATCATTTTATTCCTATATTAAGAATTATTTTTTACTTTTTAATTCGATTAACTTATAGCGTGTTTTTTACTTATTTTAAACTATAACTTATTTATAACTTGATTTGAAATAAACTTCATCATGAGTAGTCCGTTTGATTTTAACAAAAGATAACACTAAAGTTAAATTTAAGAAAATCTATCTAAAAAAGTTTAGAAAAGCTTCTGTTACATAAAAACAGGTAATTTCCTAGGATTACCTTGTTTTTGATATTGTCAGTCTACTCTTTAGATCCAACTATGCACTTTTTTAAAATCTATATACTTAATACGAGAATCGCATTTGAGTAATAACTAAATATTTACTTATTTTATTAATCTTCCATTAACTTAACAGATTCATTTATTAGTTTTCCTTATTCATTTGTCTCAAAGATTGAATAATGTTTTCAGTATTTTAGCTTTTCCCTTTGTTTTTGGCGTATTACTTGCATAGTTCTTTTCACTTTCAGATCCTTTTCCCAAGTTCAAATATACTAAATAAAATAAATTTGTGAAGAAAGTTCGTAATTATAGAACTTATGAAACTAAATAAAAAAATATTTCCTTAATTAAAAAATATTGATTTTAAATAAAAAAAAACTTTAATGCGGGGGTAGGGGAGCATAAAAATCTGCTTTAACACCAGAAATGTATTTTTCTCACCTATTTTCTGCATCATTTGAAAATATTTCAATTTTACTTGTTTGTGTAAAATAAAATACTTGAAAAAATTTCTATATCATTGTATTGCATAAAACAAATATCTTTATAAATAAAAAAAATGTAGGTCATGATTTTTTAAAAAAAATTTTTATTAAAAAGAAATGAAAGAGTACACTACTTTTTTTGGAGATCCAGTGCTATTTATTGTTTATTAAACCCCATTTCGAGGCTACACGAGTGCTTTTGACGATGGAAATTTTGAACTAGTGTTATTATGAGGATACCACCTGAGCTGGGAAACCCCACTCTCCTAACTTCCATATCACGCCTATGTGTGACAATCTCAACACCGGTCATGCATCAGTTTTTTTTTCTATGCAGAGAGTTAATTTGCATTAGAACTCAAATCTCCTTCTGAAGGGAATCACCGTCACTATATCTCTCACAGTCACTCTCACACACAAGTAGGCCGCGGTAAGTGAGTGAGTGAATATTAACGCCGCACTGTTTAGCTACACGAGGGCTTTTGGCGACGGTCCGCGTAATTTTGAACCATGGTCAAGTGACGAGGACGACACTTGAGTTGGCACCCCTCCCCTCTCCTAACTACCACACTACAACAAGAGAACTTTTGAGCTTTGGACATATTTAACATGTATCACTCCCCTACACGGCTGGTTTTCAGTGGTACAGGGCTCGAACTCATGACATGCGTGGCCACGAGTCCGTTGCCTTGACCACTAGGCTACCGCGGCCACCTGTCAGGACCTACAGCCTTCCAATGGCGTAGTGGGGAAGTTTGGTAAGTTCAAATGTCGCCAAACATGAAAGCATGTTTTATTTCGTTGCATTACATTAACTGCATAGTAAAACTTTAAATTGGTAATAGATATTTTATTTCTTAATAATGACCTATCAGAAAGAGTCTGTTTCAGGTCCTCTTAATACAAGATCCTTAAGGTTGGAGAATATTGAAAGCCCGGTATTTCTTATTCCATACCACAGCTTGCTTCAATGATGAGACTAGTGGGGAAAATATCGATGGTAGGGAAAAAATAGACCAGGGCTCTTGAAAGGAGTTTTAAGAACCATTCTTCTATATATATATTGGATGTAGGTGAAGAGGACTGAACGGGTAGATGCTGTCAGGGGGAGGAAAAAGAACATTTATTCTCTCTTTTCCATCCTCTTCTCCTGCCAGAGGGGGCGAGCAGTCTTTTCATTTTTTATTTCTTTGTAAATTTTTTTTCTTTAATGTTGGAAAAAATGTATATACGAGAGAGAAAGTATGGGGATTTAATTCACATGCTCTTTATTTTATGTTGGGGTAAGCCCATGTTTTATATTTGTAAAGGATAATTTTTACATATGTATGTGAAAGTATTCTGTTTTAAAATTTAATATTAATTCACGTTGAGGGATAAAAATTACCTACACACATTTTAGAAGGCTTTTGATAAATGTAAAAGGTTTGAACTAAACGTGGATCACATTTTCAAGCAGAAAAACGAAAACTCATTTCATGAAAATTCACTATAAAGTAATTCATGAGTCTATAAAATTTCAAAATATTTAATAAATAAACAATTTTGACTTTAAAAATGTAAAATAAAGCCTCTTTTACAGAGCAGATGAAAAACACTTTTTATTCCAGAAAAAAATGGATCATCACAGAAGAAAGTATTGTAGGGTAAAAAATATAATATAAAGGATGGCAAGTGTTGGAGTACATATAATCTTGATGATTTCATGTGTGAAAAAAATCTATCGTGGATCTTATTCTTAAATATTAAGCTAAATCAGCTTTTAAATGTAGCAATTACGGAATTAGACGTCATAGAAGGTAATTCACAAGGATAGGAATTATTTATATGTCAACTACTTTTTATTTAAGTTATTTTCTTTACAAACACTTTTTGAAATTAACTTTTTAATGAAAAATAAATTTATAATTGATTATTTCGATATTTTTTCCAATTCCTACTATTAGTTTACTCTCTCTCTCTCCCAATATTTATATAAATATATCTTGTTCAAATTTTCAATCATTAATAAAATACTTTTAGTTCATTCATTCAAGTTCAAATACATTTTTAAACTTGTAGTGGATGACACTTGATTTGACAGTTTTTTTCGAATTTTAATTCATTAATTAAATTTTATTTTTGATCTTTAAATTATTTCTGACGAAGTTAGATTTATTTGCAACAGATGGCACCAGTAAGTTTTTCTAACGAAGTAGGAATTGACTTAAATTTTTTTTTTTTACCTGTTTAGATTGAATGCAATTGTTTGTACAAACATCCATGTCCAAACACACGATAGATATTTTTAATACAGTTGTTTAATTAATACGAAAATCTCATTATTAAATATGAGTTTTCTATTTTAATTACATATCTTACTTTTGAATAGTTTTAAGCCCTTATATTTTACCCACTTTATCAAGGCAATTCTTACAAATAATAATCAAAATTTATAAATTTGCCAGCTAATATTTCTTTTCCATTCAGTTATCTATGGATATCAAGCAGATAACTTAATTTTAAGTATAGAAGAAAATTTTTCTTGATGTTATGTTATTTTACATAATGTAAAATATACATGAACACAAATATACTTTCAATAAGAAAAAAATCCATGTTGTTCTTTTTTTCCTCAAATTATTACCTGAAAAAAGTCATTCCTGTTTCTTTTGTTCTTAGAACAGAGGAAATGTGACTAATATTCTTCTCCAATGGAATTTTTTGAGCGTGGTGTGGAAGTTTGGAGAGGGCAGAGATAGCTCAAGTGTCGTTCTCGTCACTTGACCGTGATTCAAAATTATGAGGTCCGTCAATAATAGCCCTCTTGTAGTATCGAAGGTTGTCATTAATAAGTCATCAATCATTGAGTTTTTTTTTTTGTGTGAACTTACAGCTCTTTTCAAATTCTTTTAAGTAAAAAATAAAGGAGAATTCAGTAAAAAATATTTCCCTTTAAATGAAGTGTTAATGGCCACTTTTTATTTTTCAGCTGATGAAACAAAAATAAAGGAAGGTTTTAATAATTCTTTTTATTTCTTTAAATTGTCAGAATCTTTAAAATTACAGTAGCGAGGATTTATGTGAATAATTGCGGTTTCTTTTTAGTTTCAAATGAATTTTTAAAAAAAATTAATACATATTTAGGTTTGATTTTTTTTAAAGAAAATTATCTGTTGCACAGTAAAAAGAAATACTATTTTGTTAATCATTATCCTGGCATCAATTTATTAAGGAATTTATACCATAGAATCAGTAGCGCACACAAAAAATTTTCAAGGGGAAGGGGGGGGGGTCCATGGTCGAAAGTCCTCCAACTCGTATAAAAACCAAGCCAACACCAATTGATTCGTCTGATTTTGTCCATTTTGTTTACAAAAAACAGTAAAAAATAAATTATTTAATTAATTAACATTAATTAATAAAATAGATTGTTAATTAAAAGTACGTAATTAAATTTTACATTATATATAAAATAGGATTATCATCAATCGAAAAAAACTCAAGGGCTTTGGGGGGGGGGTTCTGGACCCCTAGGACACCCCCTTGTGTGCACCACTGCATAGAATGCATGCAACTAGTGCTAAAAACTAGTTTTCCCCCGAAAAAATTTTGGATGTGTTTTTATATAAATAGAGAAATGTAAATATATATATATATATACAATTCCAAGGCATACTTTTAGAATTAGAGGAAAGTAATTTAAAACATGGGAGGTGAAGAAAGACTTTTTTGCAATTTTTTTCTTGTGATTATTTTTGAACGTTCGATAATTTATTATCTTTTGTGTATGAGAGAAGAGTGTATTTCTGTATATGCTTATGTTACATACAAATTAAGTCTTCAAGGATACTTTTAGATTGAATTAAAGCTTTGAATTCTAGAACTTGACCGTTGTTTACTACTATTTGTGACTATATCACTTACAAATATTGATTCAAATTACAAATATTGATAATTGAAGTTTTTGAAACTCTCTCTCCTAGAATTTGAATTTTACAATTTAACAGTACAGAATTAGATGAATACATTAAGTTTTTATCCATTTTGATGCTTTTTTTTTATCAGCATTTGTAAATCAGAGATTGTAAATATTTTTTTAATTCTTTTATCGCAGACTTGAATAATTTTTTCCTCTCGATGTTTAAGGTTTCTTAAGAATTTAATCTTTAAGGGTTTCATAATGATTTTTCACTTTCAAAACATAAGCTTTCATTTGGTTTGAAAAAAAAAGACTTATGTGAAAAGGGTTAGTCAAATTTTTTTTAACTATTATATATACTTATTGAATAGCTAAATTATTGATTTATGTAATCTTTATTGCAATCTTAAAAACCTCAAATATTCAAAACAATACTTTATGAAGATATATTTTGATATTTTCGCCCTTTCGTAATACATTTTTTTCACTGAAATTGAAATTTTTTATAAATGAATTATGCTTATTAATTTTCTTGACTACTAAGAATTTAAGGTAAGTTTTTTCAAAGAAAAAAAAAGCTTTACTAGCTCGCGAAAGACTTAATATAATTAAATCAAACATGTTTAATTTGAGGTTGTTACTCGTATATATGATTTGATCAAAATTTTTATGGCATAATTTGTTAAACCCTTGGTGAAATCAATTGGTTTTAATATTTATATTTAACACCAAAAAATATTTTTCCTTGAAATTATTTTGGTTTCATTTTTGATAAATTCGGAATGAAATAATAAAAATGTAAAAGTTTTCCCTTAAAAGCAGGCTTTATTCTTTAAACTCTCTAAGTAAGTGAAAACAATAGATATATATAATTTTCCCCCTTACATATAAAAACAGCATGGTTTTATAATTATTATATGCACACTCTGGATTATTTTTCAATAATCCTTAATGGTTTTCAGTAGTTATTTTTTTTTCTAGAGAAACGTGTATGAATACAGTAATATAAAAATTTCTGTTATGCTGTCCCAGTTTATTTTTTTTAAAAAAATGTTTACTTTATCTATGACACAAATCTCTATTTAAACTCTCAAAATTCAAAACATTTTCATTTCAACATATATATACCCAAAAGCATGCCTATTGCAAATTTGATCCACGACTGTCCGCATACATACAATGTGTACACAGCATACAGCACTCGCAAATGTAGATAATTCTCTGAAATGGCATACAGGTGGACGGACTGCTTCCCTGCAACTCCATCCCTCTGACATGTTTAATGGTTCGGGAAAAGCTTCTCCTTAAACAACCTTGAACGAAAAAGATGGCGATAACATCTATCGAATCCATCCGAATCAAAGGTTTGTTTTTCCTCGCGAAATTGACCCGTTTCGATTCCAAATACCCATCTAAGCTATGTCATATCGTATCAAAGTAAACACATCAGTCATCGCCGGCTGAGAGGCGGAGCGTTAGCTCTGGCTCCTCCCACCATTCGCCCCGCCCGGCAACGGGAATCCAGCTTCACCGCAGAGGTCATCACTATAGCAACGCTGGTTGCACCGATGCTGCTTGCTTTGCAATACCATCTAGCAGCCTAGAGGCGAACACGGATTGGATCGCAACTGCTTCAGCAGATTCAGTAGATTTTGGATTTCGCCGAATGGGATCGGCGAGATATTTTTATTATCATGCTTTTTGTCGGGATTCCCTGCTGATACGACACGCTTTTATTACGGCGTGTTTTACATTCGCTTTTCGGCGGGTCTAAGCGGGATTTTTTCGCGGGCTTCTTTTGTCGAGGCTCTTTTTTTTTCTTTCTTTTCCGGGAGTACTTGAAAACATATAATTCTTGCTGACTGAAGGAATTTTTCCCGCTTCCTCAAAAGATAAAGCTC
Organism: Trichonephila clavata; assembly: GCA_019973975.1. Taxonomy (NCBI): domain Eukaryota; kingdom Metazoa; phylum Arthropoda; class Arachnida; order Araneae; family Nephilidae; genus Trichonephila; species Trichonephila clavata. The sequence continues at coordinate 837,311 of BMAO01013261.1, read as the reverse complement.
TTGTTCTCCGCCATTTTCACGCTGTTACCTAATTTCTAGAATTTCATTTCGTATGTGTTAAGTGGGACGCTTTTGTAATTGGATTCTGAGATATTGGAACCGTTAGAACAACCAATTACTCTTTGTGATAGTCACATATCATGTTGTGCAAGGGGATGATGACCCATTTATTTAGAAAATTTATCGCCAACTGTTGGTTTTCCGAAAGCTATTTCTCTTTTATATCATTTATTTACTAAAACGTTGCAATTTGAAGTAGAATTGTAAATATGTTGCTCAAAATGTTGAGTAGTTTGTTGCTCAAACTACTACAACATACAGACCTATACATTTAAAAACCTAAACTCACTTTGTAAAATTCAAAGTAAAATTGTAAAAAAAAAGAGGCCACTAATTATTCTAATCCAGTGGGGCACACAAGGGGGGGGGGCGTGATTTTTTTTTCTTAATTTTTTTCGATTCATTATAATGATCCTCAACTCTCTCCTTCTTGAAAATTTCCTGTGCGCACCACTGATTTAATCCAATTTAATTGTAACATATGTAATCAATTATACATAAATTATGACCTCCTTTGTAACTTTGATTCATTTTCAATGAAGTCTTGGATAGTAGTTCAACCAGAATACCGATGTCAAAGCTCTTTGTTGAGTGAACTCAATGCCCTCTTAATCAAATGTCAGTTGTTTGCGGAAGGTGATAAATTTTGAGTTTTAATTTCTCCACAAAAGAATGGCAGAAATTCCAATCTTTGTCTAGCGATGTGGTGTGGAACTCTCTCTTTGGCTAATAAAGTACTAGTTCACAATATCAGTTGATCATTGCTCAGATTTAAGTGTATGTCTAGAAAAAATAAATAAAATTATTAATTTCCCTTCCACAAACAATGCACTCATGCAATAAATGTATTCTTGAAAAACAAAAGTTGAAGTTTGCCATATGTCAGGCCAGTTTTAGTGTGCAATAACGCACACTAAAATTGGCCTGAAACAAACGCACAATAACACAGCTTGGTTGTCTATTTTAAAGGAAAAACAATACATTTCTACTTTTTACCACAAATGCTATATTAAGAGTATTTAAGAAAATTCTCGAATTTTTGAAAAAATTTTTAAAAAAAATTGCTACTGTTTAAGAAATTTTTTTTTAGCTGTTCAAAAAAATACAACTAAAGACTGTAACCCCCCCTGTCTACCTTGTGACCCGGCTAAAGGTGTGGGAGGAAGAATGAACCTTCACTGTTGAGTGAACTGTCTTTCCAAACCTATTTTTACTAGGGAGATGTTGGAATTAGAGGAAACGTGTTTTGAAATACCTGGAAGGAAACACTGAACTACCCAGTGAATCCTTGCTATTCAAGAATGAAAATTGGCTAAGGGATTTATTTAGCTTTTCTTACCGGTATTATGGGACATTAAAATAATTTAAATTTAAGATTACAGAGAAAGAATTGTATTTTTCCTACCATAGGTCATATATTTTCTTTTGTGAACAAACTTTTGCTTTTTTCAGTTTTGATTTAAAAAAAAGATTTATATATTTCACATTAATGCAGGAACTATCAATCAAAGTTAATAGGGCCCCGAGCTATGATAGATTTAAAAAAAATAATATCCACACATATTTCTGCAGGATTCTTTCAGTGCAAGGTTTGGTGATTTTCAAGATGATAAAAAAAAAAAAAAAAAAAATGCTGATCTTTTTGCAAATACTTTTTCAATTTCTCTGCAAAATGTTAAGTGGTATCCACCTGAAATCCAAATCGAAATTATTGATCCTCAGCACCATGCTACTCTGAAAAGCAAATATAAGGAATTATATTGAGTTTTGGGAATTAGTACTAGCAAGTAATTTTCCAAATTTGACGATTTGTTTGTCAGCTATTGTTGTAGATTTGAATTAACAAACGTTTATCAACAAATTTTTTCTATTATGAACATAATAAGATCAAAATATAGCTCAAATTAATTGAACTGATTAGCAATAAAATCTAAGTTTATCCTTTGGTCTCATTTATTAGAATACTTTTAAATTTTCACAGGGCCGTGGGTAGCCTAGTGGTTAGAGCATCGGACGCCATATCGGAAGGCCTGGGTTCGATGCCCGATGCCACCAAATACTCGCCGAGTACAAACGAAACACGTGCTCGTTAAATCCGTGGGTCCGAATGGTGTCGCCATCTATCGTGAGCAAAATCGTGCTGTCACCTTCATGGGGTCAAAGGTTAGGCTAATGACAGACGTATCTCTAGCCCGTTGCTATGATGAATTTCGTGGGCCTCCATCTGACTACGTCAGACAGGTGCATAAGCAACAACAACATAAATTTTCACTACTTATAGCAGAGGTGGCCAACCAGCGGCACGCGTGCCACAGGGGAGTTGTAACAGTGACACGCAAAAATTTACTGAAAAATTAAAATAAATTTTAAAAGATAATAAATAACAATTTTTTACAATTTTATTGAAGTGGGTTTGTCTCAGACAAAAAAAAAAAAACCTTTCGAAATTTGGATCAAAATATGTTTGTGAATAAATGTTTCCTGTTATGAACATAATAAAATACGTATCACTCAAAACTAGCTGATGTTCACCTGTAATAACCTAATTTTATAGGTATCTGTAAGAGCTAATCCTAATGACTTGATAAAAAGAGTAGTAATTCAAAAGCCACATTAAGTAAATACTGAGCGTCTAATAATTATTTTTGAATGAAATGATTCAAGTTACTAATTTTTATTTTATACCTAACCTAATTGATTGAATTTGTTAACAGTTTATTAAAATAAAAACCTAAGCTTGTACTTCCGTCTTATTTATTATATTATTTTTAAATTTCGACTACAAGACTTGAATTTAAAAAATGTGCTATTAGCGTAAAAATCCCGTAATAAGCTTATAAGTAACATTTTTTCATTTTTCCGCATGTTTTTGTTGGAAAGGTTGGAAGTGGTGTGCATAATTATTTTTTTTCAAATAGTGGCACTCTTTTTAAAAAGGTTGACCACCCCTGGGTTATAGATTTGTATTAAAAAAATGTATTTCTAGCTCTTTGCTTAGAATTCATATAATAAGCCTATAAGTAACATTTGTTCATACTTTTATATATGTTCGAAAAGTTGCAAGTGACACATGTAATTATTTTTTTTTATCTGAAAGGGGCACTAAACCCTAAAAGGTTGGCCATCCCTGCTCTAGAGTATGACTAATTTATTTTCAACAATCACTTAGGTGTCGTCCTTGTCGCTTGACCGTGTTTCAAAATTAATAGGTCCGTCACCAATAGCCTTCCCGTTGCTTCATAGTGTGATGTAAATTAAAATATCAAGTGCATACAGTGTTTCCACTATAAGGAGGTGGCAGTTAGAGTAAGTGAAATATCAAAGAATATTACTTCATGTTAGTTTAAGAGAGAATTCTGGTAAGATAACCCGCTATAATACTTCTCGTAATTTTCCCCTAAAAGACGTCAGTTTTAATACGTATGTATTAAACAATATTCCATAATTGTTGGCCACAACACAACCGAGATTTCCCACCCATTTAATTTAAATGCTCTAGAATAAGTTTCCTTACAGTATATATGACGACTACTGTCTCGATAAAACAGTTCATTATCTATAAGGTAACCATATGATTAGATTCAAGTTCATTAAAAGGTACATTCTTTTTAACAAGGACGAAAGGTAATTCTTTAATCATTTAGTACAGAGGTTCCCAAACTTTTCTGTTTCATAGACCCCTTGGAATGTTTTTCTGTTTTGGGTAGACCCGTACTTGCCTAATATTGAATTTTTGCAAATTTATCAACTAAACTGTCTTTTTGACACCTGGTATGGAGTTACTTTAAAAGATTAAAATTTCTTACTGTAGTAAAGTATAGTGTTTAAAACTTAAGAAACACATGTTAATTAATGAAATTAAAATTTGATTAATGTATACAATTTTTGTTACATAATGTAACTGAGCAACAAACAGATGCTTTGAATGGGAGGGATCAGTCTGGTGTTTCAATAACAAATTTTCAATATTTAGCATCAATTTTGTCAGATTTAGCCCTAAATCTCATCGGTTAGTAGTGCCCAGTCTTTTTTCTTTCTTTTCTTTGAAGTCTGGCAACGGCACTGAAACTCCTCACTAGGAAAAGCAATTAAAAACTTTCTCAAGACATTCCATAATTCGGGATAAATTATATAGAAATATCTTTCTGAAGCCAAAAATGCTGACATCCGTTTCTTAGCTTTACTTTGAGATCTTGGTTAAAGTCTATTCCTATCAGTTGCTCTCGTAAACTAACATTCTTTTTCGATGTGACCATATAAATTCATTGCCTATTGTGGTATCATCATATAGTCAAAACATTCTCAAATATAGTTTCAAGGGCATGTAAAGGGCAAAAAGGGTCCTGGGGGTCCGGACCCCCCAAAGCCCTTGAGTTTTTTTGATTGATGATAATCTTATATATAAATAACGTAAAATTAACGAAGTACTTGTAATTAACAATTTATTTTATTAGTTAATGCGAATTATAAATTCAATGATTTATTTTTTTACTATTTTTTGTTCACAAAATTAACAAAATCAGAGGAGCTAATTGGTGCTCTCTTGAGGTATGATACGAGTTGGGGGACTTTAGACCATGGACTCTCCCCTTGAAAAATGTAGGTGTGTGCTACTGACGTAGACTAAAAAGTCATTATCCTCGTAGATTGTGACAAACTGAGAAACTGGGAAAATTTACAACGTACATTGTTATACTCCTATAGCTTAATTCTGTCAAGAAACGCTGAAATGATTAAAATTTACACTGATGCCTAGAAACTTTAAATTAATCTCATTAATTTTAGTAAATATATGTGTTAAATAAACAAATCTGGTTTCCATTTGATTAAATTTTCTTTTAAAATTAAAGTCATGATCTGGTTTAATGCGAGCCACTATATCGTAGACTTTACACTTCATAAGCCCCCGAATTATTTCTCCGCTGACGTGGACCCCTTGCAGGTCGTCATAGACCCCTTTTGAGAATCACTGATTTAATAAGTTTGTGAAACTGGTTGCTGTGCCGAGGGCCCGGGCTTCAAATCCCGGAGAAGGCATGGATGTTTGTATAACGTATGGTGCCTGTGCTTTATGAGGTCATTCTAAATATTCAAGCCGAAAGTCCTCTCAAGAGGTTGGTGGTAGGCGAAGAGGTGTGAGAGACCCTTGGATCATCCCCATGATATTCTCCCTCAAAATTGGGGTGGAATGGAGTCCAAACACACCGTCCCCTGAATGATTTTCAAAGGCTGTGGCCAAAGCGACAGACGTATTCTAGTTCCTTTCGGTAATGAATTTAGTGTGACCTGATCTGACACCGTCGGCCGTAGTAATACAACAACACGACTTACTTATTCAGCACATTTACTTTATTAATTGGTGAACGCTCTTATTAAAGCAAAAGGTTATAACATAATAAAGGGACTTAATTTTGAAAAGCTTCTGACCAAATTTTTTCAAATTGAACCACGATTTTCCGTAATTAATACAATTGGGGATTTATGTATGTTTACCTGGGAGAAGGCGCATGCACTCTATGCTAACGTTGGTGGTCGAGAGGGGTGATGGAGTCACCACAATACTTTTTTTTAAAATAATTTTTACTGCACACCAGCAGTGGCGGATTAAGCGGGTGTCGGACCTGGCGGCCGCCTGGGGCTTCCAGCGTTGGCAGGGGCCCCAAGCTTGATGAGTGCAAAGGCCAGCGACAAACCAACCACGCCACCTTGGAACCAAAAATGAAAAGAAAACAAAGTTACAATGAAACCCCCGCTAGAAATTTATCGGCATGCAAGAGAAATCCTAATGTAGAAAAACTTTTGAAAATATTTTTAACAATACCGATATCGAATGCATGGGAGAAAAGAAAAATTGAACAACATGGCCATATTATATACAGAATAAAATGTTTTGGACAAAATAGATATGGTAAAAATAATTGAGATGAATTTGCCAAAGAGAAATCAAACTGTATAGCAAAACTGTAAGCTCTTAAGTAAGGTTTTTAATATTTTTTTTATATACGTATACAGTTAAGATTTTTCTTTAGCCGATGAGTTTTATTATATCATTACATTTTATTTTGAAAATTTAAAGTAAATGACTCTTTTCACTATTTAAGTTTTTCGACTCTTAAGCCCATGGGCCCCAAACCTTTTACAGCCAGGGGCCTCCAACTACCTTAATCCGCCTCTGCACACCAGTGCTTCTCAAACTTTCAATGTTTGCGACCCAATTTTCAATTATAATTTTCATGGCACCCCCTTCATACAATAATAATGTATTGAATTAATTAATAACGTACGTCGACACACAAAAGCTACAATAAGACCTTTATTATAAACCATACAAATTGTTAAGTAGTAAATTTTGTGTATGACAGGCCCATGGGGTTACTAGTAATTATTAAACCTATGTTGTTATAACTTAGAATTGATAAATTAATTAGCAAATATATTGTGCAGTACTGATACATTTATAAGTGTCCATGTGTATTTTACTTTTTGTTATATAGAAATGTTTTTTTTTTTGCTTCTTTTCAGCAAATTAATAATGTTTTTAAAGAATCATTTATTTTATACGTTTTGATATGCTCGCGCTCTCCATGTAAGGTCATCACGCCCCCTAGGGGGGGCACCCCACAGTTTGAGAAACGCTGCTGTACACCATAAAAATCATTTCAGTCAATAATTTCTTTAGAAAAAATATATTTACTTACTTTTATGGACTTTCCAATTTTTTTTGTTGATAATTTGAGGAAAAATCCATTTAAACTGAACTAAAATTTTTCTATTGTGCATTACTTTTTAATAAAGGACGCACACACACACACACAAAATCGACGAACACTTTTCACTAACGCATTACAGGAATGATATTTGCAGGCAAAATTCTCTTATTTTGTTCAAGTTATTACAGTTTTACTGTACTTTGATGATTGACAAATAGCATGTTGAACATTTTCTTGATTGTGTATTTTTGACAGAGCGCAGTGTGTCGTATGGTTTCACTTGTGGCTTCATACTTTTCTTGAAGTTTTTTAAGTAGTATTTGTAAATTTTCCTTTCAACTCAAAAGTTTCATGTTCATCGCTTTTCTCAAATTTACTTTCGCTGTCATGATTACTATCCCTTATTTCATCAGGTTTTTCGCAGATGCCTATTTCTTTCTTTATATTCTGTTCATCTACATTTATAAACCATAATGAGGCGTACCACACAGCAATCAAAACCACCAAGTCTTTCACAGGGGGAAAATGTAACCTATTCATAGACAATATTTTGGAACATAGGTGGTCGTGTGGGGAACTCAGTCACCCCAAGTACCTTAAGATTGTTTGCCACTCCTAAAAAAGAGCGAGATATGTGACAAATACACCGCTGGCCACCGTAAATGCAACACCAAGAAAGACAAGAGATAGCACAACAAAATTTATTTTGTAGATAACATGTTGACCAAGTATCAAATGATTAAATTTATAGACTTCTGAGAAGTGTGGTTCCTGCCAGAACCATTAGCCAGAGTAGCCGCCATTGTTGGAGATCACCGCTGCCACACGCCTCGGTATTGATTCAAAGAGATTTTGGATATGTTCTTGGGATACAGCAGACCAAGCAGCTTCCACACGTTGCCAAAGTTGATCTGGTGTGGCAGCTGGGGGTGTAATCTGGGTCAATCGTTGAGCAACCATGGACCACATGTTTTCTATCGGCGAAAGATCCGGAGAGCGAGCTGGCCAGGGAAGCAATTCGATCTGGTGATTGACGAAGAACCTTTGGACAATGCGTGCCGCGTGTGGTCGCGCATTATCCTGTTGAAATATGGCTGTGGCCAAGCTCTGAAGGCAAGGAAGGACAACTGGCTCCAACACCTCGGAGATGTAGCGCTGGCTGTTTAAAGTACCGGCAATTCGTACTAGAGGAGTGCGAGAGTGATATCCAATACCGCGCCCTATACCATAATACCCGGTGCAGGACCAGTGTGGCGGTGCATAACGCAGCTCTTCAGCATTCCCTCTCTCCACGGTGTCTCCAGACTCGAATCTGACCATCGTGGTGTTGCAGACAGATGCGTGACTCGTCAGTAAGGACAACTTCATTCCATTCTGTCACCCACATCCTTCTTTCATCGCACCATTGGCGGCGGAGACGTCTGTGGTTCTACGTCAATGGTAGACCAAGCAATGGCCGTCTTGCGGACAGACCACTCTACTGTAAACGACGTTGAATGGTACGCGCAGACACTGAATGATGCGTTATTGACTCAATGTGCTGTACTATGGTTCGTGACGTGACTGAGCGATCCGTCCCTGCCATGAGCACAATTTGCCTGTCCTCACGTGAAGTGGTGCACTGAAGTGGATGCAATCGACCACGTCGGTCCGTCGTACCCTCCTGCATCCAACGGTCACATATCCGCATCACAGTTGTTTGGTTTCGTCCAACACGACTACCGATTTCCCTGAAAGATAATCCACAATCTCGGTAGGCCACTATCCTTCCTCTGTCGAACTCGGATACTTGGTCAAAAGCTGATCGCTGTTTTCTGTGAGACGTAACTGATCGATTTTTGAAAAAACCACAAGAAAAACACAATTGCTGAACTTGAAATCGTCGAAATCTCCAAGCCTTAAATAGCGCTTTGAGGTGACGCCACAAGCGTGCATGATCTGTGTCTGCGCTGAAATTCTAATCATTTGCATATCTCACCTCCGCTAATGCATGTTGTAAATTTCATGTTATTTGCGTGCTTCCTTCAGGGTGTTGAATTTACGGTGGCCAGCAGTGTACTTTTTAGTTCCCATGAAGACTGTCATATTGGAGGATATTGAAAGGGTCATTGGTAACACAAACATTTTTCACAGAATTAAAGATTTCATGAGCCCCTAGAGTGACTCTGTAACCCACGTGATCACTCCCGGGTTAATTGTTTAATTATGTTAGCTAGTGTGTAATTAATGAATGCCATTTTTCACTCGATCACAAATAACACAAAGTGCTTGAATATTTCAACTTATCTCAGAAAGATCTTAATTACACTTTGTAGATGCATGGTGAGAAAAATTGTGCCTAAAAATTTTAAGAAAATTGAGCATAAGTAGAAAGCTGTAAATGGAAAGAGTTCACAAGTTCTTTTCTCCCATATAAATTTTGGCCGCGGTGGCCGAGTGGTCTAGGCATCGGATCATGGCTAGCATGTCATGGGTTCGATCCTAGTACCACTAAAGATCCGCCGTGTAGGGGAGCGATGCACGTTGAGCTCAAACGTCCTCCCGTTGGTGTGGTGTGGTAGTTAGGAGAGGGGGTGCCAGCTCAGGTGACGTCCGCGTCACTTGACCATGGTTCAAAATTACGCGGACCGTCGCCAAAAGCTCTCGTGTTGCTAATCAGTGCGACGTTAATATTCTCTCACTCTCACCCATATAAATTTTACCAGATAAAATTTCACTTCATCCATGGATATCAAATTTTATAATTATCACACCCATTGTAGTTTTTTGAAAAAATAAAAACTGAAACTTTCTCTCTCTCTGTATACTTTTAAAAATGAATTTGTTTGGTCAAAGTGACAAATAATAATTATATATTTTAGATTAATGAAGAATTTAACATTAAGCAAAGTCCAATGCTGCAATTGGTTTGTTTTCATTCTTTTATAAACACTAATAACACTAGGCAACAAAAAACAACTTTTTGTCTGTTTCCTAGTTTTAAATAGCCTATTTTTACTAATTTTGGGTTGAAAAAAAACGAATATGTAAATGAAATTTATTTATTAGCTCTTGTTTTTAAGATATACCACAGACCATCCATCAATTTATTGGTAAATTTGAAGAACAAAGCATTACTAACTAATACACACAGTACAATAAGTCATGTGTCATAAGAAACCGTGTTCACAATCAGAAATCAGTAATATATTTTTATTTCCTGTGAACAATTCCTTTTGAATTGCCTCTAGTATATCGAAGCCCGAGTATCCGAAGTAATCCCTGTCCAGTAGTAGTTTGCGAGCATTGATTCAATCCGACGACCCTGATATATACGTTCCATTGCTGTGATATCTTGATGAAACCTTTCACTGTATTCACGTCGCTTACATTTCCACAGTTTTTAGGGGAAAAAATCAAGATGGGAATGTAAAAAAGGAATACTTAGAGACATATTGCATCCTGGGTCATGAAAATTTTGTAGTTCTTTCACCAACTGTTGATAGTTCCCATCCCTTTTGCTGTCTAAAAATCCTTATACCACACTTATCTTTGAGACCTAAATGTAGTTGAATTGACTTACTTCCAGTTGTAAGACGAAAAACAGCGAATATCACTTGAATCGTGCACTATTGCCTGTTCTTTGTTCTACTGATGCTCTAGGTTAGACTCAAAACACACCTGAAGAAAAGTGGCGCGGTTACACGCCTTTTGGTGAAATAAAAATCGTTCCTGAGGCAAGAGCTCCCATCTACTCGCTCAAATGAACATCAAAAAGATTCTACACAGAAGGTAAAGATGAATAAGAATACAGCTATTTATGAATAGCGAGTTCTGATTCTTGAAAACAAGAGTTAATCTCAAGTTTTTATGATGATTTTCGTGTTTAGCAAATAAAAATACTTCATAATAAACTATTTTTGAGCCCGAAACAATTTTGTTGTTTCTTAGTGTAATTATTAAACCATTCTTTCATAAAGAAAAAACCGTCTGAGTCGTAGGTTTAAGCCCAGATGCCACTAAAGACCCGCCGAGTAGAACGGAGAGACTCAAAAACCGTTAAATCAAAGTCTGAAAAACTTTAAACATTAAATTTATTAATATTAAAACAAACATTTAAACTCCCAAACCTAAACATATTAATCCAACATTCAATCATACTAACATCTGAAGAAACAGTCATAATAATAATCCCTCACAATCTCTTGAATAAGCGGATCACATGTAGAGGGTTATCAGAAATGAACGACCCGATTACAAAATTTAATAATTCCCAGATGAATAAACAGGAAATGATAATTAAGATGTCATTGTAAAGATAAAATATGAATTTTTTTGTACGTATAACGTTTCTTGACTTAAAGTAAAATTTGTTTTCACAAATGTTCAATGTGACTTCCTTTAGTCACCCATAGAATATCATTGCGAACCTGGTCGCCCTGGACTTTTGCCTTTATACAGGCATCCAGTTTCCTGGAACTGTTTATACCAATTTATACTCTTAGATGTCGGAGCATTTCTATGGAAATTCACGCTGAACCGTGATTACTGACAGGCATTTTACAAACGAAATCACACAAAATCCCTTTCCACGCTGCGACGCCACTTCCACTTCTGTTCACAATTACAACTTGCTGCCACCTATTTGACAAAAACAATGTTACAAACTCAAAATTTCACATTTTATCTTTACAATGACATATTAATGATCCTTTTCTGTTTATTCATCGGGGAGTTAAATTTTGTAATCGGGTCATTCATTTCTGATAACCCTGTATTTATATATTAAGCGATGAACTGATGCCATTAGAGAAAAAGAACTTTAAACAAAGCTTTATGCAAATTAGATGCTGCACGTTCAATGGCGGTATGATTAAATAGTATCGTGATTTGCTTGTACTTCGATTAGCGGAAATTCCAGGTGAGATAGAAAATTGAGGTAAACGCAGGTTGAATGTTTATTTCCGACAGTCAGATCTCCTTAATATGGCCACGGTAGTGGTCAAGGTAACGGACTAGTGACCGGCGTGTCATGAGTTCGAGCTTAGTACCGCTGAAGACCCGCCATGTAGGAGGGCGATGCACGTTAAATATGTCCAGGTTCAAACATCCTCCTACTGGTGTGGAAGTTAGGAAAGAGAAAGCCAGCTCCGGTATCGTCCTCGTCACTCGACCATGGTTCAAAATTACAAGGACAGTCACCAAAAGCCCTCTAGTAGCTGAATAGTTCGACGTTTATTTTCACCCACTCCCTCCAGAACTTAACCCTAAAGAACATACTTGGGAGGCTCTTTAAGAAGGTGTTTGCTACTCGTATTTCCGTTCAGAACTATCCATGAACTGTCCATTAACTTCGGAATTAAAGCACCACTATGGCTATTTGCAATGGGCTTAAAAATTTTGAACCTCGGTCTAGTGACGAGTACAACATGTAGTTGGGCATCTCTGTGTCCTAACTACCATAGCACGCCAGCTCCTTGAGCTGTAAGCAGCTGTTCTGGAGGAGTGGGATCGACTACCACAGGGACTAGAAAACTCTTTCCAGCATCAATTCTCACGTTGTGTAACTGTAAGAAGGAACTTTACTCCTTATTACCACCCCCTCTTCCTTTTTTGTTCGGACTTGTAGCCTCTTCATTTATTTCCTGTACTGATGAGCCGTACAGAGGATTATGCGCATGTACTATTTTTTTGGGCCTGAAGGTCCGCCATGTAGAGGAGCCGGTGTATGTTAAATCTATCGAGCTCAAAAGTCCTCCCATTGTCATGATGTGGTAGTTTAGCGAAGGGGTGTCAGCTCATGTATCGTACTTGTCATCTGACCGTGGTTCAAAATTACGAGATCCATCGCTATAATACTCCTAGTGTTGCTCTATAGCGTGATGTTATATACTATGGGTGTCTAAACTATGACCGTTTGTGGGTCGCATTGCAAAAATATTTTTTTTTCTGGGCCGCATTGCAAAAATATTTTTTTCTGGGCCGCACATACAATATTTTTTTTAACAAATTGAAATACAAATTAACCCTATATGTAGTTTTATCAAAATAAAGTAGCTTATTAAAATAATTTTCTTAAATATGAATTAGGCATGAATAGGTACACTTATTTTAAATTTGTAAAAGTTTCATTTAGTTTGGATTTTATACAGATGGGGAAAAAATCAAGTTAATGAGATGAATGAATTTGCGTTTGTGTTGAACACACAAGCAAATCGAGTTCAACAGACGAAGTTGCAATTCTTAATGCACTTTCAAGATGTTAGTCAGTGATCTTTGTCCTATTTTTGTTTTTTGTATGCTTCATTCTTGGAAAATAACTATTCACAAATATAAGTACTGCCAAAAGCTGAAGACATTAATAAAGCATGAGTCTGGAAATGAGGATATTTATCGTGGTGTAGGTAATCTTCATAAAACTCCAGTATAGAAGCATTCCCAAAATTTTCTTTCAGTTGAATGTCACTTTGCAGTTCAATGCATTCCATTTGAAGGTAATTTATTTATTTCTAGAGAAAAAGGGAGAGAAAATATATTAAAATACCCTTCGTTTTTTCGAAAATCTTGAAATATTCTCTCAAACTCTTCAATTAAATCAAAAATTAATGTAGCATATTTTGTTCATACATTAAATTTTTTAAAAATTTAAATGTGTAAATTGAAATATTTTCATAATTTGCGTTTGGGCCGCACTTTAGACAAGCATGCTATATACTTTCGCGCAATCATTAGATTTTATTTTTTTTGATTTTCCAAAAGTTATTTAAGAATTTCCACAACACCACATCCAAATATATCAGAAAATCTCAACATTTTATAAACTTATCCCAATGCTATATCAACAGTTTTGATCTGTATTAGATTTTGTTTCTCATTTTTGAAAGCTTTTCTTAAACGTGAATAAAATGTTCGTTTTAGATCACGCTGATTCAGTTTTAATATTCATGCAAGGAGATTTAGACTTATTGCTAAAAATGTCTTATTATTACATTATTTACTATAAATATAAGTATTTATAACATAATTTTATTACGAATAGGAAAAATAGTCTTTCTAATGCTTGTTGAATCTCCAGCAAATATTTAAAAATGTTTCACTAAGCTTATCTCAAAGCATAAATTCTCATAAATAATACTACCCATTAGGCCTTAGGGTATCTTTAAGAATATTCTTTTTAACTCACTGCATAGCGCTGAAGAAAGGTTGCAACAAAAAACTAAGAATTTAAGAATAAAAAAAAAATACATTCTTTTTAACACCTTGCATTTCCTGAATAGCCCAACAGCATTTGTTTACGATATCATCTAAAAATATCTCACCCAGGGCCCTCGAAGGCGTGTGCTTAAAAAAAAAAGAACTGCTTCAGAACACTTCTAGGCTATATCGGTTGCGTGCATCAAAAAACGCAGCCGATTTTAACTGCTCTTCCCCACACCCTTTCCATTAAGGTTCATTGGAACATCTTGTTCCAGGCTATATAAAATCGAACTGGGGGGAGGGGAGGAAGAGAATAAGAGCCACCCCGAGTGGGATCGTTTGCCCCGAGCATATGCTTCAGGAATTAGCAAAATGAAGAGTCGTTTGGAGCAGCGCTCCCCCCTGCTGAAAAACGACACCTATCCGCTGTGAAAACGGTGGTTTCACTCATTGACTTCTCCCCCTATCCATCATAACACCCCTGTTCGAAAAGCTCTAGGGCATCCCTCACCTATACCCCTCCTTTCAACCTCTCTTCATCATCTCATCTAAGGATGATCATTTGCGATTATGAAGATTTAGAATGATGGGTGTTGAGAGTGTAAAACTAATTCGTGCAGAAGATCGTCCCATTTTAACACACTAAGTGTTCAGGTGAATTTCATTTAGGTTTGTTTTAAGTTGTTTTATGGAGAATTTGTGTTTGAATTAGCAAATGATTCTGAGCAAGGATGGAATTAGGAAAAGGTTGTTTTAAAAATTAAAGTTATTAATTATTGGGGTGGCACCCCCGGACCGTCTAATAGTGGATCAATTACCATTATGCAAATTATACAACTGTTTATATTCATGCTTAAATTGTAAAACTGTAATTTATAATATTATGCAGTTCTATTTTTTTCAACATATATTGTAAGCAGGAAAAACAATAATAAAGTTCAAGTCTTCATCTCCGCATTTAAATTTGTTTTTCAATTTAATGCCTCCTCAGAAACACTTCCTCTAATAACCTTTCTCTCTAAATTACACTCAATTTTTATTTCGTCTTTGCTTCTGAAGCTTGATAGAGCCACATACAATGAGTAAATATTGTTTCCTTCGATATTACACATAGAGAGCGACATTTTCAGTACTCTGCTCCTGTGATTTATTAATAGTCATGGAAAAGTGAGTGAGTGAGGGAATATTAACGTCGCCCTGTTTAGCTACACGAGGGCTTCTGGCAACGAACTTCAATATCATGGAAAATGCCAATCTTACCGGGAATTGCGTACTTTCAGTACGAATGGTATATCCAATGTGATCCTTATTATACATAATTTTTGCCTTACTTATTTTCACGCTGCAGTATATTCTTCCGAATATTTTTCACTGCCTATCTTGTGCCTTTGCATAATCCATCAGCAATACATAAATTTCTTAATATTGCGATACAGTCTAATTGCAAATTCAGTTTAGCTGTTGGCCTTCCTGATGGGGCTAGTGATAATAGAAATTCAGGTGGATACTGTGGCATAACAAGTTTTAGACACGAATTTATGATGTTATGTTGTGTTAATCTTTGAGCTTGATTGAACTGAAAATTACGCCTTATTGCCAATTTGTAACCATAATATTAAACAGGACTTACTGCCTTTTTATTATTGTTCTCATGCATGTGTGTGAGATAAATAAATTTATTCCATCATCACGAAAAAATTATATATATATATATAAATATACATACACAGAGAAGTAATACATCGTTTCTCATTTTTATTTAAAAAATGTGTATCAGAAACTATTATTAGCGAGTTAGAAATCATCAAATTTAAACTTTAAAGGGTGAATGAGATTGGAGAATGTACATTGAAAGGGGAGCGAGAGATTTATTAACGCTGCTGTATGCAGCAACGCGAAGGCTATTGGTGACGGACCTCGGTGAAGTGACGAGGAATGGCCCCAACCGCTTCTCCACGTGGGTCTTCAGTGGCACCATGACTCGGACCCGGGACACTCCGGTTACGAGTTCGTGACCATAACCACTAGGCTACCACAGTCACATATATAAAAGGGAAATCAAATGGAAATGCCAGGTGTTAATTATCCTGTTCATCTTTAACACCTAGTGCCATTAGACTACCATGCAAAAGCGTTGATACACAAATCTATCGAGGGCATAAAGCCCTCACGTTGGCACGGGAACGGAATTTGGAGTGCTAGCTCGGATGCCACCTTGACACTTGACCGCGGTACAAAATGTCTTGATCCGTCGCCAATAGCCTTCGTGTGACTTCAAAATGTTGACGCTAATAAACAATCAACCTTATAAGCGACAAATGGATTTTTTTAAGAAATATCTTTTAGTTTCTAAGAGATGGTAAAATTTTTTAACAAATGAATCTGATAACAAAAGAGAACAGTGTTCAAAAAAGCAGATCGTTTCTATAATGCACTGAACTGAATTCAGTTTCGCAACATTCCATGGCGGGCTAAGGCCTACCGTGCCCATCTCAGTATACGTAACCTTGGGCCTTGAGAAACATGATCAGATGTTCCGGTCAAGTGGTCAGTCTGACGTGAAAACCCCTAGTGTTTAGTTGACAAGCAAGTTTGGTACTCATTTATTGACCAACCGAAGTAATGAAAGTCGAATCGAGAGACTATGCCCAGCTCGGGCTTTGAACCCCGGACCTGTGGCAAAGAAGCGTGATACCCTTTTTTATGATAAAACAAATGCAAAAAAACGTACTAGAATAGATTCCATTATCTATAAAAGATATTAAGCACTGTCAAATATATAAGCTTAACCATATCGACGCCAAGTTTTACCTGCTGCAATATAATTATACATGCTTATACGCCAGAATATAATAGTTTTTCATTTTCTTGACAGTCTTAACTGCAAACTTGTCTGCATTGAATTTTTTAAATCAGCATCCTTTTAAAACTAGCCTGTACAGCAAGGGTGTCAAACTCAAAGGCTGACTTGGACCAAAGAAACAAGGTTTAACTGTAGGTAGGCTGCAAAATAAATAAATAAAAATTTATAAAAATACAAGTTTATTTGGAATAATAAACAGAAATGAAAGAACACAAAAAAGTGTAATGTTTACGCGTCCTGACACTTGACATCTCTTCTCTTTTACTATATTTTCTATTTCGGAAGAAATTCTGATATTTTATTATGTTATTGTGTGCCGATGTACTGGCCTTGCACTGAAATGTTCGTCGTGGATCGCGATTTTGACATCCCTACAGGGTATTGCAAGATTTTATATAGAAGAAACTGTACACACTACTTCTCAAAAGCGTATTATTTACTTTTAACACAGTTCTAAAGTCTTATACAAGACTTTAACGTGGCATTTTTTTTAAAATCAAGACATCCTAAATTATACATTTTTTTTAAAGTCCATAAAAGTAGGGCTAATAACTTTGAAAATTGTACTTTTCCGAAAGTCTTTTTTCACGTCTTTTGAACGTTGTAGACTCACCCGATTTTGCGTTGACTTTCCAAATCAATCTCTGTAACACCCTCACCGAAAGAAAAAAAAAGCGCGCACAAAAGCTGGAACAAGTCGTCGTTGTTAAATATGGGCGCGTGCACAAATCCCCCGTCTTCCGAAGTAAAAAAAAAGTAGCACCCCTGGTGCATAAATGCCCTCTCATTGCGGTAGCCTGTGTGACCAAAAGCGGAAAACACCCGCCCCGAATTTTCTCACGAGCACCCTCCCCTCCTAAACATACATACGCTAACTGGAATGGGGAAGGTGAGGGGATGAAGTAGATATCGTTTGAAAAGAACCACCCTTCGATTACGCCTGGATATACAACGAATTAATCTGGCGTATCAGTCTGCCACCAGCCCCATTTACTAGAGGGTGGCGGGAGAAATCGCTTTACATTTCTATCACCGAGTCACGTCGTGGCACGTGGCGCGTCACGTGGCACCGGGACACCCTACCCCCGTGACGGGATGAATATGAAAACGATTTTTTTTGTCCCCTTTTCTTTCGGACAGTCTCCTTTTGAGTCGATAGATGAGCTTTAGTTACAGTTGCAAAGGGTGGACTGTGATTTTTCTCTCCACTCTCCCACCCCTTACTTGTTCATAGATGAATGGGTGTATGAAAGAGATTGTCGAAGAGTCAAGTCAATCCCAGTCATTCATTGTTGGTAATGACTGGCCATTTATACTGGCTCACGAATTTCTGAGTTTTTTTTATTTTATAGCAAGGTAGAAAACTAGGGGTCTGGCAGGAAATGTGTGGTTTTCTCACGAGTCTAATCTCGTAGGGAAAAAAGGGATGTCCAAATATTTAGGCAGTGGCATTTGTGACGGGTGTTAGTTCCGCTGTTTATGGAGATTCATATGGATCGTGTATAGATTTTGGATGTGATGCGTAAAGTAATATAAACTTTTCTGTTGATCTATCTGAAAACTCAGTCTGTGAGAAAATGTTAGGTAATAGTCTTTGTTACGAAATAAAAATTCGAGTGTGTAGCAAAACGAGATTGTTAGATTTTCCCCTTGAGATAGTGAATTGATGAAATATCTTGGAAAATTTTTACAAAACATTCGAAAATTTTGACTTTAAATATTTAATTGATTTTAAAGTATTGCGGGAAATATCACTTCAAAATTTAAAATTCTGCTTAGTAAATAGTTTTTTTTTGTGTGTACTTCAGAAAGTAAAACTAATTTAATAAAATAAAAAAAATTGTGTGGTTTGTATTTACATTTCTATCAATATCACATATTATAGAGGCCGCGTTAGCTGAGGGATTCGAGTGCTGTTGCAAACAGGGCATCAGCTGCAGCGCCTTTGTTGGACTCGTGAGTATATTTGTTGGACTCAGTGGCGTAACGGATAACATTAGGGCCCCCCTGCAAAGTCAGGTTTTGGGCCCCAATCCCAAATACGTACTCTGCGTTAGTCAGGCTATGGGGCTCCTGGAATCCCTGCCCCCCCCCGCAATGCGGGGAACTGGTTGCTGGGGTGCTGGTTGGACTCTGGATAACTGAAAAAAGATGCTTACCTTCAAGGTCTGATATATCCTAATTTCAGTTTGTAAGACTGATGTTAGGGTTTATATGTAGCTCTAATCCCACGCGGCTGTGGACCTAAGTTGTCAACAAGGTACTGGACAAATTGGTGGTGGCTTTGGTGAGCTGTTCCTTACATGGCATGGACTTGGTCTCCAAGTCAAACTAAACCAATCATTGACTAAAAATGGTTATGTTGAACTACTTGAAGACCATTTGCAGCCATTTATTGGATACATGTACCCTAAGCAACGATGTAGTTTTTCAGGATGATTTTGAGCCAGTCAGTGAGAAAAAACATTCTCAATCAGTTTGGGGAACATTTTGAACTATATTTTAGCAAATTTTTCGGATACCTAGATTGCCAGACATGAAACCCATGGAACATATAGGGAGCTAGACCAAAAGGTCAGTTCATGCACGAAATTCTATACAAGTAACACTTTCGCAACCATGGATGGCTGCAGAGGTAATATGACAGTATATTTCTTTACGGAAATTTCGACCGGTTTATTGAGTTAATGCCAGATTTAGTTGATGCATTTCTCGAGGTAAGAATAGGTTTAACACGATACTGGAAGTCTTAGAT
Source organism: Trichonephila clavata (assembly GCA_019973975.1). Classification (NCBI taxonomy): domain Eukaryota; kingdom Metazoa; phylum Arthropoda; class Arachnida; order Araneae; family Nephilidae; genus Trichonephila; species Trichonephila clavata. Next base: position 817,747 of record BMAO01013261.1, on the reverse strand, counting down.
CATGGGTTTTGAAATTTCAATTTTACAAAACTATATACAAAATACAGCTATATAAAATATATATACAGAACTGTTACGATTTCTTTGTTGCTTTTATATATTATTATTTTATTTCAATAGAGATCTACCTACAGAAATATGCATAGCATTTTCTGTTATTTCCTATTCCTCCAGAACCACATATTTCCATTAAGATCACACAGATACATCTTAAATGGAACATTTCAAAATGCTAAAGAAAACCAAAGTCCATACAAAACGATTGGGCTTAGGATAATATACGTAAAATATTTAAAACATAGGTTTTTTTTTTTCCGGTGTTAGAATACTGATAGATTTTTATAAATGTTACGCTGCTGAGAAGCTAAACGAAGACTATCTGAGACGGTCTTCGTAGTTGTGAATTTTAGTCAAATGACGAGGACAACATCTGTGCTAGCAGATGTTAGTCTATATTACCCCTCATTTTATGACAAAAAATATAAAAAAAATAAAGAAATTCTTATGCTGAATTAATTTATGGTATCACATGATTATTTTGCAATGATGCAGATTTATATGTAAAAAAGCTACAGATTTGTCTATTTTACCTTCTGTTTGAACTATCACAGCAAAAAAGATTCTAAGTCAATAAAATAAAAATAACTAAATACACAGAAAAGAGTATGTAAGGAAATACCTCTTGAGATAACGAATGAAAATTATTTAAAACAAAAAACCATTCCCTGCACAATTTAAAACACTCATTTGAATCTTTATGGGGTGAGAAGACGATTTTGTGCATGCAAATGAAACAAGGGTTGATCGGAGGGGTAGTCGTGAGAAAAGAGACCCTTTCCAACTGCGCCCCAGCCTCACAACGCGTGAAATCCGATTAACGCGCTTAGTGGCCTGGTCTTTTCATGGGTGCTCACTTCAGCGGCTGCGTAACGAAAGCATGTAAACAGTTCCCAGCAATGGATGTCAGTAAAAGTCACGCTTCTCACTTCATTGATATAGGACTTCGCTTTTTCTTCTTTTGCTTGTTTTCATTTGAGCATATCGTCAAAGCTGGAACGCTTAAAGAGTATACATGGATCAGATCTTGGGTTTTGAAACCTTTGTTTCGGTGTATGTTTTTATTATGATTTAAAGTGTAATGTGCAACACCGACGATGTGTGCCTACAAATGATGATGCATCTTGGAATAATTTTTGATTTAGTGTTTTTATATTTTAAACATTTCCAGCCCAAATAAACTGTCAATTAAATGGTACTGTCGCTTATTTTGTTATCAATTAATTGAATTATCATTTTATTCTGTTAATTGAACTATCAATTAATCAAATATATTAACTGTCGTTGCTTATTCTACTATCCCTTATCGACTGTCATTATCGCTTATTCTGTGATCAATTAATGTCATCAATTATTTTGTTAGCCATTAACTGTCCCTACCAGTTAATTGATTGTAGAATAAATGAAAACATCATTTAATTGCTAACAAAACCACTTATTAGGTTAGCAATTAATTGTCATCATCACTTATTTTGTTTTTAACTAACTCTCGTTATCCTTTATTCTGTTTTTAATTAATTGGGTTTGTGCTATCATGCCTACCATGTAGAGAGTATCGATGCTCGTTAAACATGTCGAGGGTCAAATGCCCTCTCGCTGGTGTTGAAGTCAGGAGAGGGAGTGCCAACTCGGGTGTCGTCCTCGTCACTTGACCATGGTTCAAAATTACAAGGTCCGTCTCCAATAGCCCTCTACCAGTTTTATAGTGTGATGTTAATATCATTCTCATTTACTCATTCTGCTATAATTCAAATGGCATTATCACTCATTCTGTTATCAGTTAACTGGCATTATCACTTATTCTGTTATCAGTTAACTGGCATTATCACTCAATCTACTATTAGTTAACTTGTATTATCACTCAATCTGCTATTAGTTAACTTGTATTATCACTCAATCTGCTATTAGTTAACTTGTATTATCACTCAATCTGCCATTAGTTAACTGGCATTATCACTCATTTTGTTATTTAACTGACATTATCACTCAATTTGCTATCACTTAACTGTATTTATCCTTTATTCTGTCATAAATTAACTGATGTCGTAGTAGCCGAGGGATCATGATCACGAACATGGCCAGCGTATTCTCCTCTCTCGAGCCACGAGTTCGAGACCTGGTGCCTCCTCAAGCTGGCATTCTATGGAAGTTTGGGAAATGAGTTGTGCCAATTCCCCGTACTAGCCATGGTTCAAAATTATGAAGTTCGTCACCAATAATTCTCATATTACTTCATAGTGAGAGGTTAATAAAACTATTAATTATGACGTTATCGTTTATTGCAATGCTTGGGAAACCATAAATCGTATCTCAGTATTGATTATTTTAATAAGTTTATATATCGCTGTTTTTATTACTATTGGATATGATAAAGCACAATAATTTTACACAAATGACATTTTTAGATTACTTGTCTTTGAATACAAAATTGTTACATAAATATTTCTTACATCTTCTGTTACGTATTTTTTTTCTCCCAAAGTATCTTGCGTATCCCCTTGAAAAGTTTGCATATCCCCAGGGATTGAACGCACCACAATTTGAATCAGATGATTCAAGAAATTAAAAATATATAGCTAACTAACTGGATTGTTTTTAACTAGTATAGTCGAAAACAGTTCTAAAGAGTTACATTTTGTAGAAAATTATGAGTAACTGGTCCCGAAATAGAAAAATTTGATCGTTAAATCTGCATAATACATTTTATGATCACTCGAAACGTAAATATATTCACACATTGCTCGTGCGTCGTGAATTTCACGGGAGTTTGGTCGCTCAGTAAAATTGTAATAAATCGATAACTAGTATCGATAGAGCGTGTTTTTCATCGGAACAAATATTTTTTTCGATACCCGTCTTTCAACACCATTCTACTAAATGCATACTTTTACGTAACCTGCCCTCTAGTGACAGATCGCAAAAAGAGTAAAAATAAATTTTCTGCATGTAATATGTTAAGAGAGTCTGGCACTCATAAGAGCCCATGTTAAATTACGTAAGTTTATGTACCTTTTTCTCAGAAACTACTTACTACTAAAAGTTTTACAGAAGGTCATGTGTACTATCAATAAAACTTTAACGAACAATAAAACTTTAACGAACTTTTTAAAATTAAAAAAATTAGATTTTTCAAAAAATGTCCAATTCCCCCCCCCCCTAAAATTTAGTTTAAAAAAGCCTTTTCTTAAGGAGTTTGCTAGATATATCTAATTCCCTCCTTTAAAATGTGTAAACGTGTTAAAAGTAGGCTCACTGAAAATTTGAGGATTATATAAAAAGTAGTTTTTAAGAAAAAGGTACATAAAGTTAAAAATATATTAAACTTTGAGAAAACTGGCTTTAAAATAAAAATTTGTAATTTTTGAGCATTTACTTTTTTTTAGCACTCTCCAGAAGCATATGAAGCATTTTCTTTACCCTCTGCTCCTACAAAAGGCTCTTCTAATTTTTTTTCATTTTTTTATTTTTTACTAGCTTTTACCCGCGGCTCCGCTCGCGTTGATGTCTTTAAATAACCGTCAAAGTCGTATTTATTATCATTAGAAAGTAAATAATATAATATGGTAATTTTTTTATTGCTTGACTGGAACCAATAAAATTTAAAAATTCCAAAATTGAGCTTAGTTTTAAAAAAATGAAAACGTAATTTACTATAATAATTAACAATAAATATTCAATAACTTAAACTATTAATATTTTTAAAAATTGAAAGTATCTACGTTTAATATATAATTTCTCTTTAAAAGAACTCAAAAGAGAATATTATTCTAAGATGCTACTGTATACCAAATTACATGTTCTTCCGTCAGTTGCAAATATGTGAAGATTTGGGCATTGAATACTTCGATCAGGTTACATATAGTTGGCCGTGGGAAAAACATTGCTTTTTTAAATGCACCCCTGCTACCTGAAATGTTAGCTTTGTTAATAGCAACAGTAAAACTGAAAATTGAACTTGTTTGAATTGAAACGGTCAGTGGGGATACTTGGAATTCGAGGTATGATAACACTATCCCTTTTCATGACATATGTTCAAATATTGGCACCAAGTATATTCTGCATCAGTTTTGTGATTATGTTCCTTTACATAGTCGAGGAGCATCGAGATTTTGCATAACTGGTACATTTAGGATAAATTCTGTTACTTGATGTTACAATACTATAAAATCGTACTTTAATTCTCAAATAATTTCATTATCGAAGCCATTTCCGTCAACACGTCTAGGGCTAATCATTCCAAAATCATGTAGCTTCTCCCTAACCATTCTGAAAACCTTTATTGCGTTTCATTGTAGATGTGTTCATTGAAAGGCATATTTGGTTGTTTTTCATCGCAAAATATCTTCCGCCATGTAGTCTTTGTACTTATTCCGAAAGGTTTGAAGATTAGAAAGACCGAAGATGAAATAAGTATTACGTAAAGCTCCCTTATTTCCCCCTATTTCGACCAGTAACATTGTATGGATGCCTCCATAGTATATCTTCAAAGTAGTACCTCCATGTAAAATATCTGGTTCAGTATAAGTGAAAAATAAGAATTTTTAAAATCGGACCAGAAGTTCCCGAGATTAGCCGGAACAAACAGACAGACAAAAATTTTAAAAATTGATTTTTTGATATAAGTACCGTATATGCTTTTAAATGCATTTAGTAAAAAGCTGCTAATTTGAAATTACAAACAGACACTTCAATTTTATTTATTTGTATAGATAATTTAGCCATTTTTTGAGATCTCAAGATGCTTTCATTCGGCTACACGAATCCTACGTGCATCTATTTTTTTTGAAGCATGGTAACTTGGTTGAATTTGGCAATGTTTTAAGATCCATAATTTTGCTACATGACTCATATTGAACTGTGCAATAGCCATATTTACCTCAATTTTAGCGCTTTTAATTCTACAAATATAGGTTTTCGAATCACTGGCCATATGGTGTTATTAACGGACTCATTTGAACAAAAAATATGTACCCATACACTTTTGGATATTTCCAATACACACTAATTTTTCCACTTGAACATCATATGAATTTGCGCTCATCAGAAACTTATGCAAGGGTTAGGCACAAGTGCTCTTAGCAGAGCTCATTTGATGCGCCTCAAGGAGTAATTTTATTTAAAAAATAAATAAAAATACTTCTAACTATCGTATTTCCTCATATCGTGTATCATTTTAAACAGAAATATTTAAACTCTTAAATATATATATATATATCTATATTCTTCCGGTTGTATTCATTAAAATATAGCAATATTTTGCGATTATATATTAGTACACTGGAGCTTGTTAGAGATAGCTGAGATATGATACAGAATTAACAAAATATACTAGATTACAAGCTTCGTTGCGGGTGATGCTTAAATAGAACCTTGAGTTTGAGCCCTGATTTCACCAACCGACTCGCCATTGGAAAAATAAGGGTTGCTGAACTTTAGATGCAATACGAGGTTTCAAAGTCCTCACATAATGTACTGTGGAAGTTTGCTAACTGATATGTGTTAGTTCAAATGTCATCGCAGTCATTTGATTCTAGTTCAGTATTACGAGTTCTGTGTTGCCAATAGTATATGTTGCTCTAGTACAGCGTTTCCCCACTAGGGTCCATGGAAACTTTCAGGGGGGTAAAGTCTTCAAGAAAAAAGAATCGTTTTGTGTTTTCATAATCTTTTTTTTTCTACGAGAAAAGAGACTCATTCACTCTCACATCACAAGATCTCCAGATCTATTAGATTCACACACTTGAAATTTAACAGTCGTGTTTCTTTTGCTGAGAAGAGATTCGCTACTGTGAGATTACTAGACTAGTAGTTTCACTTACTGTGAAAATCAATTTTTAAATCAAGCTGAGGAGATATTATGGACCAGGGGTGGCAAACATTTTTAGATCGATGTGTGCCATTTTTTCTAAAAAAAACGTTTAATGAGTTTTAGACGTGCCATCAAATAATTTTGACTTGTGATTCTTGGGAAACTAAATACGAGCAATCGAAACTTCTTATTTAATATGAAAAAATACATTTTGCACTGTATAGTAGTAAATGTTTTAGATATTTATCTAATTTAAATTAAAGTAACATTAGTGTGACTTCTGTTGTTGTAGTTTAGAAGACAAATAACTTATATCTGGATTGTAGCAGAATGCATGTTGGATTGGAGTCATCTGTTAAACGGATTTCTAAGCGAGTCTTTGATGCTATTCATCTCTGAAAATGACTCGCAGGCATAGGTAGATGAAAATATGGTTAAAATAGCTCGAGCCAGCTACTTCGAACAGTTAAATGCGTCTGGAATCGAATTCCATGTTTCCAAAATTTCGTTACTGGCATTTTTACTAATATTACTCGTTAATCTTTCTGCTTCAATCAATTCCAACTTTCCCTTGTTTCAGTAAATTTTTGAATTCATACTGAACTAGTTTTGAAATCAATCAGTTGAATTCCAATGCCTCAATTTCCAACCAATCGAATTGGGACAAGTTCAGTTTATCAAATGAAATCACATCATGGCAGTGACGCACACAAGGGGGGTGTACTAAGGGTCCGGACCCCCCCCCAAAGCCCTTGAGTTTTTTTCGATTGATGATAATCCTATATATATAAAGTAAAATTTAATTAAGTACTTATAATTAACAATTTATTTTATTAATTAATTATAAGCATTAATTCAATAATTTATTTTTTACTGTTTTTTGTTAATAAAATCGACAAAATCAGAAGAACCGATTGGTGTTGTCTTGGGGTATGATACGATTTGGGGGACTTTCGACCATGGCCCTACCCCCTTGAAAAAATTTTGTGTGCGCTACTGCTTTATGGTACATAATAAACTTGAACGTTTCCAATAATTCCTTGAACTGAGAAAATCTCTCACTGAAAATTCTTTGATTAAAGAATCATTTATGGAAATAAATTCATCAATAACTGTTTCTTCATCTCGTTACTCATAGGCGTCTAAAACTTTCATATATTTTTTTCAAGCTTGGGAAGTATTTGTAGTTTCTTGTAATAATATCGTTACTGAAAACATACAATTTTGCTTCAAAAGCGTGGAAGAGATCCAACATGAAGGTAACTGGTTTATTCGTGCCTTGAAGCTTTACGTTCAATCCATTGAAAAGCTGGCATATGTTTGTAAAAAACATCAATTTTGAAAGCCATATAATATCCATCAATTGTGGGTATTATTCAATTTTGCTCTCCTTTCGCAGAAACAGTCGGTTTTCTTCCAAGAAACCTACAAATCTTTGAAGTACGTTCCCGTGGCTCAGCCAGCGAACATTATTATACATTTGTAAGCCATTATACACCGAATTGACTTCATCCAACACAAGGCTTGTGAATGAATAATGTAGTGACTTTCAAGAATAGAATGTCCTACGTCTGTTTTAAATAAAGAAATGAAATCATTTTTTTTATGTGTAACATCTTTCCTCTCGGTTGTTGGATATTTGTGGTAGTGATTTCGTGAAAAGGGACGGAAATGCGTAACAGGAAACCGGGGAAGCGCTCGCTATTTGATTTGACCAATGAGCGCGCGTGGTGGTGTCGATCGACTTGGTCTGTCCCCCCCCCCGCCTTTATAGTTTTTTTACTAATGATGACCTGTTTTGTCAGGGGAGAGCTAACACACAAAAATATCAATCCCTATTCTAGTCCTATGGTGCCATTTATTAGAGGATATGGGGTTGATATTAGGGGGATCGAAAAAACTACCTGTTTGGTTCGGAAGTACAAGGATTCGACACCCCTAGGCCCCCCCCTCCGGTCAGCATTTTGCCAATAGGTCGACACCTGAGTCTCTCAATCCACTCGGACCTAGCTCATTCGATCTCTCTGCCTCCGTTGTATATTCTCGCCGTATTTCTTGCTCATAGGGTTATTCCCTGTATTTTATTTCAACGTTTTAAACTTTTTAAAACTTACTAAACTTTTTTTAAATCTGTAATATCTTGAAATGTGAGTGTATTTGAGTCTCTGCTTTGAGTTTTGAACCACAGGCTAGGCGAGACCCATCCATTTATTCACTTAGACCTCTTTTGGTAGGTTTAGGGAAGCTCCATCTCTAAAATATCCCATGTTATTCCTATGGGGTTGGGTAAAAATTTTGCCCTCCCCTTGGAGTTGAGCTAGGGTCTTGATATTTGGAGGTTCGATAGTATTACGTCATATCACGAGATATACGATACGATGATGAGATACGACGCCCACTACTATTTTATTTAACTACTTTAAAACTTTTTAAAATCGCAATAACTCTGAGATTTTTTTGACGTCACACTCGGAATATTCACGGCCCATCCATGTGACCTATCTGACAAGGCCCTCAGCTAGCTACTACACCATAGTTATCACAAGTCTCCGCTCTTCCCCAAATTGAAAAAGAATAATATTTTTGATAAAAAATTACATTACTCCCTGGTGTTATTTTTTGCCATTTTTTTTTATTTGGAGTACCATCAGTTGTTACTGAAACAATTTTTTTCAAATCAGTTTCTTTCTCAGCAAGCGAAATTTTTTACAGCCGGTACAAATTTCTGTGCCTTTTGTAGTTGTTAACAACGATGTTACCGCAATTAATTCTTCCTTAATGACGTTTCCTACTTAATATCGAGCAAAGACAGCTAAACGTGCAGATTTAGTGATGTCAATACTTTCGTCAAAACATAGCGATATAAAAGGAGCGGAGTCAGTGACGCACAAAAGGGAGGTGTCCTGGGGGTCCGGACACCCCCCTCAAAGCCCTTGAGTTTTTTTCGATTGATGATAATCCTATATATATATATATATATAATGTAAAATTTTTTAGTTCTTGTCATTAATTTTTTATTTTATTAATTAATGCTAATTATTAATTCAATAATTTATTTTTTACTGTTTTTTGTTAACAAAATCCACAAAATCAGAAGAATCAATTGGTGTTGTCTTGAGGTATGATACGAGTTGGGGGACTTTCTTCTATGGACTCCCCCCTTGAAAATTTTTGTGCGCGCTAGTGAGTGGAGTTAATATAATTTTTTTGTTGATCTGTAACATTTTCAGCCAGTTTCAAGATTCTCTCTTTTTTTCTGTTTCTAGATAGAGGAATATCTTTAATGCGCCTAATTATCTTATCTTTATTATTAAAACCATCAAAAAGTGAGGACGCGTATGCTAACCAAGCTTCCTTCAAACACTCTCCCTCTTGAAATGTTTACCATGTCATTTGCAGCCGAGTAACTTGCCGCACTTGCATGGCAATTTTTGCTTACATATTTAATCATAGGCGTCGACTGTATATTTCTGTCTTTTATTGCACTTGCAATTAATTCTTTTTGCTCTGGTTTGCCTTTTTCACAAAAGGATTTGTGATTTGTTTCAAAATGCCGTTTTACAGACGATGTTCTGCATACCACTATTACAGAACATAAAACACACACCGTTTTGTCGCCTTTACTAATAATGCCATATTTCTCAGTCCACCAAGTTTGAAATTCTCTGTTACGCTTACTATTTTGCACTTTTTTTTTTTTTTTTTGCTGAACTAGCCATGTTAAATAGCAGCTAAAAATCGTAAATTTAACGCAAATAAACTTTAAAATACAGTTGTGTCGACGAATCGACTATTCTATGTGCTCTCGCTTGATTAAACCCCCATTTTTTTTTTACTGACTGCTCACAACTGTGGGCGCATGCGCAGATTTTTTTTTTGTATTTTGTATTTTTGCAATCTTTGGCTGAATCGTTCCTGCTCTTTCGCTTTTGCCTCAGGTCATTAAAAATTTTAAAAATGAAGTCGTAAGAGTCACTTTAGGAATTAGACTTACTAGAAAAGAATTAAATCATTGATAAATTAGATTCATACAAGCTGAACCACTAATGTAAACATTAGAATATATTTTAAAACAACTTGAATATATCTAGAAATGGTTACATGTGCCCACACCCACTATGCGTAGATAAACTTTGCATCATTAGCAATTGTAATACACGACGTAACTATGCAAGACATAACAAACGAGTCTGTTTCCCGTCGCACCGCGACTCTGATCATTCCGTTTGCTCCTAATGATTCATAGTGAACTTAGTTATTTTCAGATAAAATGGAAACCAAAATATTCTGTCGTGTGCTATTAGTTCACCCTCCCTGTTATAGACAGATATCTTTCCTTCACAGAAATTAAATTTCAGTCCTTTTTAAATCAAGAAACGATGGTTCCAAGAATACATACTGAACACAATTGAAATATTAATGTATTATGCCTTTGATACCAATAACTTACATAGTCATACAACGCCATGAAATACTCAGCGAAACAGGTGGGTAATAGCTAGTAAAAATTATAGGGCTCATTATAAAATATTAATACAGTAATTTAAAATAATAGAAATATCCAGAAATATTCACGATTAGAAAATATTTGAATTTTCTGGAACGTTTAACGCACGGAAAAAAATGGATGTAGTTTTCAATTTGGCAAGGAGAGAGCTAATTTTAGTGATGCGATCACAAAATAAAAATTAATAAGATTATTATCAGTAGCACTACTTATTCGTATTAATAACCGTGATGGAAATTAAATCTAATTCATTTAAAACCTCGAATATCCAGGAATATTTTCTACATTTACAGACTGCTGGAAAGTAATAAATTCGGTATAATCTTTAACTATTTCCCCGGATATCAAATGTGAGTTAATATTTTGCCATCTCACAGAAATAAAATTAGGCCACGGTAACCTTTTTGTTATATTTCATGGACTTATGACTGGTGTATCATGAGTTCGAGCCCTAGTGCCCCTACTGAAGACTCTTCGTGTAGAGGGGCTGATGCACGTTAAATCTGTCGAGGCTCGAAGTCGGTGCGGTGTAAAGAATCGAAGAGGAGAGTGCCAGCTAATGTGTCATCCTCGTCACTTGTCCAAGGCTCAAAACTACGTGGTTCATCGCCAAAAGCCCTTGTTTGTTCTACAGCATGACGTTAATAAGCACTCACTCAGAAATAAAATTGTGCGCGCATTATCCGTGTGTTTACTATGTCGTGTAAGGCCGTGGATAGCCTAGTGGTTAGAGCATCGAACTCCAGACTGGAGGGCCTGTGTTCGAAGCCCGATGCCACCAAATACCCTCCGAGTTTACACGGAGTACGTGCTCGTTAAATCAGTGGGTCCAAAAGACCTGTGGGCGGTCAAAGCAGAAACCACGGGTGCAGAGTGCTGGAGAATGTTTTCCTCCCCTCCAGCTCATACCTAAATTATGGAGGTGGAGATAGGTGACGTCACCTTCTATGGTGTAGAACAGTGATCCCCAACCTTTTTACTGCCACGGACCGGTCAACATTTGATAATTTTACCACGGTCCGTTGAAAAGGGGGGGGGGAGAAGTTAATTGTTTATATTTTAGATTGTTTTGATTCAATAATTTTAATTTAGTTGTATTTAAACAAGCCTTCAGTTTAAAATACAATCACACCAAAAAATAAGCATAAAGGGATTTAACATGGAATATAAAGAGATTTTCATAAAAAGTCGCGCATACCTGAAAGAACTACACCACAGTAAATAAAATGAAGATAATTTAATGTTCCTTGTGCGGCCCGGTACCATTTAATCTACGGACCGGGGGTGGGGGACCACTGGTGTAGAAGTCCAACCTGTCTCAGGCTCTGGCAACTTTCTTTCCTTCCCTTCGGGAAAGACACGCCAACAATTGTGTCGTAATGAGGTCTAATATGCTCCAAATGTTTTCCACTCTGGAAGTGATGTGGAAGTTCAGAGTGAGGTAACACACACAGCCAAGGTGTGCTGAGCTAAAAATTCAAAATTACGATTATCGTCGCGATAAACTTTTTTATATCTGTGGAGATTCCTTTTATTTAAATCAAAATAAATATATATTTTACATACCTTTTGGCATAATTTATGCTTTTTATATTTTTATTCATTATCTTTTTTCTACATTTATACTTATCTTTTTTTTTTTTTTATAAAACTATTCTATATATTTTTATACCTGTAAAACTAAGGCTAAAAGGTGCTTAATACGCATGGCAACAAATCAATTTGAGTTGCGATTAACGGTTTAAACTGTTTCAAAAGAGCATAAATACCAAATAAACTCAGGACTGCAATAAAAACGGGAGAAGTTGAAATAGGTTAATAACACTTATTAACACATTAGATCCCACGGGGAGGGGGATTGTGCATTTTGGTAAGCGCGTTCACCTAGGGTGAAGGCGTTGACGACAAGGCCCTCCCAGGGCGACAATGAATGAGGACCCCTCTGGCGATCTATCATAACTGATGATTGGCACAGTCAGAGGGTCTCCCACCTCATGAGGGATCCATTACATCAGGGTGGACGAAAGAGGGAACTGGACCGGAATGTTTCCGAGCCGATGGGCAATTTTATTCAAGGGTACATGACTCGTGTTGGAGATGACATCGTCAAGTCCGGCATTCTTCTCACGGATCTTTTGTTGAAATTGACTGATAAGTTATTGTTGAGATCTAAATAAAGAAGTTATGTGTATAACAGTACATTACCTGCAGTGAGGACAAAGTAATGGAGGGATAGGGGAATATTAACGTGACTAAATAACAGAATTTTCAGGGGGGGGAATTAGTTTTGAAAGGAAACTTAATAAGCATTTATCGTAAATATATTTTATTTATATAAAGGGATCAGGAGTAAAATAATTGCCTTGAAAATAATTTCTATGCATATTTAAAAGGTAATAACGTTTCTAAGTCGAATAGTTGATATATAATAAATACTGCTGCGTGTGTGTGGTGTTATAAAATAATATTCTGGAGTCCTAGAATTGTCTTTTTAGCGCGTTTTTCACGTAGTGGAACAAAAGCGCTATTAGGACGCAAATTTCGTCTTCGTTCCACATTTTGTTGTACCTTTTTCTCAGCCAATAAGCAACCAATTGACGTTGGGTTTTCAGCATTGGGTCGCATTTGTGCCCTAGATGAGCCGAATCATATTTAAATTTTCCCATAGTTTTCCCGAATTTTCCTACAAATTTTCCTGAATTTCGCTAGTTTATAACAAAATTTTCTCAAATTTTACCTAGTAATTTTATTGTTTGCAAAAAGTTTTTTTAAAAAAATCTACCTGATACAGATTTGTGTCATTATTTCTTTTCAGCTCAATAGTAGTACATTTAGAGGAGTGGTACAGTACACTACTTTCTGTTAGTAAAAAGTTCATTAATTGCATTATTGTAAAATACAACATGTGAAAAACGCGCTAAAATTACTTGGCGATGCCATTGATTGATATCTTGTTTCTGGATTTATTGGTAATAATAACTTTCACCGATAAACTTAACAATCTTTAACAAATTAAATCAATTTACAATTATTAAACTGAAATAATAAAGAGAATGAATTCTAATATTCGAGATAAAAATCCTAGTAAACAACGGTACCTGGTACGCTGAAGCCAAGAACAAGATTCCAACTGAAGCAGAATCCCTTACATATGGTTTCTGTCGAGATAGACCACGTGGGGTCAAACTACGCTCCGCCCACTCAGACCACCTGGTTGATATTGTAATTTTAGAATCCCGAGATCACAATTTTCTTTGACCTTCCACCTACTTCATGGTGGCCGCGGCTAGCCTAGTGGTCAAGGTAACGAACTCGTGGCTGACATGTCATTAGTTCGAGAACTGTGCCTCTGAAAAACCCTCCTTGCAGAGAAGGCTAACAACGTAAAAATGTCGAGGCTCAGATATCCTCCCGTTGGTGTGACGTGAAAGTTAGGAGAGGGAGTGCCAGCTCAGGTGTCGTTCTTGTCATATGATAGTGGTTCTGAAGAACGAGATCCGTCGTCAAAGATCCTCGTGTAGCTGAATCTGTAATGTTAATATTCACTCACATCGAGCTTGCTTATATTCCGTGCACTTTTCATTTGGACATCTTCTCCAGTTGTGTTTCCAATAGCCATATATAGTTCATCTTGGCTATATTGCTGTATAAGAAGCGCCGTACTTTCGTTTGGTTTAAATGGTTTCGACAGTGAAGTAGTTAAGGTCACGAACTCTAGGTCAGAGAGTCGTGAGTTTGAGTCCTGGTGTCACTAAAGACTCGCCGTGTAGAGGAGCTGATGCACGTTAAATCTGTCGTGACTAAAAGCTCTCCCGTTGGTTGTGTTGTGGGTGCCACCTCAAGTGTCGTCTTCGTCACTAAACCGAGGTTCAAAATTATGAGGTCCATCGCTACTAGCCTTCACGTTGTCTTAGAATGCGACTTTAATAAAAGCAACAACAACAACAAAAATTAAGTCAATTCCTACTTAGGTTAACAAAGAAAAATTAAGTTTTAGTTACTTTTTATTAAATAGTTACAATTAATATAAATATGTATATACATATGACAGAATCACAATATTAAGTGACAAAATAAAAAGATTTTCTTTGAAATTTTCCAATTTCCTTTCTTTATATGGCGTTGGAATATTTTGTTTGTTTGTTACTATTTATTCATTCCTTAAATTTAATTATTCTGATAAAATATACAGTAAAAAAAATCACAATCTCAAAAATTACGCCGTCCCAGGCGGGATTCGAACCCACGACCTTTGGATTAGAAGTTCAACGCGCTATCCATTGCGCTACAGGGACACGACGAACGATTTCCCTTTCTATATATTCTGTTGGACAATTTTTTTTGTTTGTTACTATTTTATTCATTTTTTAAGTTCAAAATTAATGAATTAATATTTGAAAAAAAAAACTGTATTAACATTAAGTGTCATTCACTACAAGTTTAAAAAAATGTATTTGAACTTGAATGTGTGTGGATGACGAAAGAGTATTTTATTAATAATTGAACATTTTAACTATATATATTAGAGAGAGAGTGAACTATAAAAGTAGGAATTGAAAACAATATCAGTTTAAATCAAATTATTATTGAAAATAAAGAAAAATGCATGTTCCGCTGTGTCAATGTGTTTAATAATGAACGAGTGTGTGAAAAGACATTAGTAATGGATAAAATATTTGAAACAAGATTAGATTCAAACAATAGAACCTACTTATATTAGTTGTCATAGATAACAAATCTTTTATAGATAGTGAAAGAAAGTTTATTAATAGAAGGATAAGAGTTAAAAATGATAAATTTTTAAATTGAAAGAAGTAAATTAATAATTGAAGTATTAATTCATCGATTTATGTATTAAATCTTCTTTTCAAATACAAAAGTCTTAAGGTGTCAGACTACCCTAAAATTTTGAATTTTGCCAAAAATTAACAAAAAATTTTTATGATTTTATTTTATAGGCCATCTTATTAACTTTAGAAAAAATTATTTTTTTTTACTAAGTTTATTATAATTTGTTCACTAAACAAAAACTACAAATGTTTTAGTAAAAGCAGATGTCATTACTTTAAGCAAGATGTTATATTTTAAAACGCGTTTTACTCGAAATGTGTTTTTTTGAAAATGCTCAAATGGGGACAGCGATTGCTCAAAAAGTTTTGAAAATAATTAACTGAAATTTCTTATGAATGTTCTGTATAACCTTCATAAGAAACTTTCATAAGAGTGTATTAACCTTCAGATTTATCCACCATTATTTTATTAAAAAATTTACAGTGCTTTATGGGAATATAGTCACTGTTTTAATTAAGCAATTTCATATAATAGCTAAGATAAAGTGCTCTAGTTTTTGTGAAAACTGAAATATCTCGCTTATTCTGAAAATCATTTCAAAAATGAATAACATAGCAACACATCAGAATTGAAAAATTGAGAATTTGTTCATATTTTGGTACAAAATGGGCCCCCGTTTAGGTTATTTTTTTGTCAATTTTTACCCATTTTCTCCCATTTTTGTAATAATTTCTTTTTCGCTTCTTAATTTTAGCATATTTTTCTTAAAATTTAGTAAATAAATCTAAAAACAACAACAAAATCCTCATTTCTCCATTTTTTTTTTTAAAAAAAGTTGTTGCATCCAGTCGGATTCCTTAAAATAATAGGAATGAAATTTTTACAAATTCCAGTAATCCATAAATTTTAAAAACTTTTTGGCTGTAATCTTTATTTGGTTATTAAAATTTTTAAAGTTCTGCTTATGGTAGTATTTAAAATGCTTTTCCAAATTTTAATGTGTTGGCGTTATCCGAGTGGTCATGGTCACGAAGTCGTGGTCTGCGTTGTTTGGTGGCGGAATCGAAACTTTGAGCCACTGAAGACTCTCCATGTAGAGGAGCTGATGCTCGTTAAATCTGTCTTGGGTCAAAACCCTCACGTGGCGTGGCGAAGAAGTTTGAAGAGTGGAATTCCAGCTCAGGCCCTAACCAATGTATCAAACCATGTGGATGCCAGCTATTAGGTGTCATTCAAAATTATGTCTGTCACCAACAACCCACGAGTTGCTTCACAAATTTAATTAATAACGCAGCAGATCCATATTTTACTTTGATAATTCCCTGAAAACTATCAATTTATTAAAAAACTAATGTGTGTTCCGAGAAGGAATTTTTACAATCTCGCTGAAATAATTTTCAAAAATTTTAAAAAAAACAAAACACTGTAATCAAAAGCTATATTCCTGTCACAATTAATATCGAGAATGCTTAGTGATGAGGTTTTCTTTTTCTATGAGAAAATTTCTATGGAAGTCTAGAGAAAGCATTGCCCTCCAGTGGATTCCCAGCCACTGTAACATTTCTGGAAATGAGAAAGCAGATAGGCTTGCTAATGCGGGATTTTTCATGTCCCAACCTGACTCTCCTTTGCCTCTGCGTAACATCAAAAGAATCATTTGTAGAAACTGAAAATTAATAGTGTGGTAAAGCAGCTGCAGGTAAAAGATGGAATATCTTGCTTAACAAAAGTGGTAGAGTCCCCAGTTCCCTGCCTCGATCTGTTGGATTTGCATACTTTCGTTTACTTACTGGACATGACTACTTGCAAAGGCATTTGGAGTAAAGGATTCTGCTTGGTGCCTTCTGTGCAACTAGGGTGAAATGAATGGTGACCACCTCAGACACTGCCCTATTGTTTTAAAGTTTTTAGCGCGTTTTTCACGTAGTGGAACAAAAGCGCTATTAGGACGCAAATTTCGTCTTCGTTCCATATTTTGTCGTACCTTTTTTTCAGCCAATAAGCAACCAATTGACCTCGAGTTTTCGGCATTTGGTCGCATTTGTGCCCTAGATGAGCCGAATCATATTTAAATTTAATCATTTAAAAAAAAATTTAAGTACAGTACTACTTTCTGTTAGAAAAAAAGTTCGTTAGTTGCATTATTGTAAAATACAACATGTGAAGAACGCGCTAAAATTACTTGGCCATGCCAATGATTGATATCTTGTTTGTAGACAACTCTACGGGGACAAATTTTATTTCCTTTTATGCTTCGTCATCATTTTATTGTGCTGCTCGTCGACTAATGGCAGAGATGCGGAAGACGGGCGTAGGATAAACAAGATATCAATCATTGCCATGGCCAAGTAATTTTAGCGCGTTTTTCAAATGTTGTATTTTACAATAATGCAACTAATGAACTTTTTACTAACAGAAAGTAATACTACACTTAAAAAAAAATTTTAATTTTTTTAAAACAATTAAAAAATTTTTTAAAAATTTAAATATGATTTGGCTCATCTAGGGCACAAATGCTACCAAATGCCGAAAACCCGAGGTCAATCGGTTGCTTATTGGCTGAGAAAAAGGTACGACAAAATATGGAACGAAGACGAGGACGAAGACGATATTTGCGTCCTAATAGCACTTTTTTTACACTACGTGAAAAACGCGCTAAAAAATTAGAAAATTTGCTCTTTTACAAAAATAATACAAAAGCAAGGAAAGCAAAACAATTTAATAATAAAACAATTAATTATTCTGATCATTTTTAGGCGCATATGGTGAAATTTTGATATAATATGGTGGCTTCATCTACGATATAGGCTTTCCAATGGTGTTTTATTGGATGAAATTCATTTTTAGAAATCAACATGGAAGGTTGGTAAAATGTAAATATTACCATAAATCTTTTTATTTAAATATAATATACCCCTCCCCCTTTCAGTAACGCTTCATTCGTGGGATTTTAGTGGAAGCAATAAGAACGACAACGATGCAAAGTTATAAAATGAACTGAAACTATTGAATTGCAATCACGGAAAACCTGAAAACATTAAGACACATTTACGAAGACAATCGAAATTTCAACCTCGATGCAAATCTAACTATATTACATTCAATCAAATGGCATTTTTCCTGCCTTATCGCAATCGATGCAAACCAATGAATATCAATGAAACGCTGAGATAATCAGAAATTGCCCTTTCTACCATGTAAACAGGTTTTCACTGCACTCACATGACTCGTGCAGTGAAGTCAACTGTAGGGGGAGAACAAACGCGCTGGCAAACATGCCTGCATCATTGCGAGCTATCCGAGGAGCTATCCAGAGATTTAGGATGCCGAGAAGGGGGGTGTAAAGATTGAAGGGGGTGGGTAGACCTGAATGACGCCTTATCTCAGTCGGACAGACGACTTTGGGGGATTGCACGAGCTTCACAATCGAACGTTACTCTCGTCCTCAAACCTCACTTCCTGCTCATGACGGGTAATAATAAGCTAGAACTTGGAAGGGGGGTGGCGGATAGAGTTTGTTTCGGTTTGAGATGGAGATAGGTCTCTTTGTGAAGTTATACCAACAACCAAACCCCCAGAGTCTTGCGTCATCCAAAAGGGGGACGAGTTCTATCAAAATTGTTGGTTTCATTGTAAAGCATGCACAGTTATTGATCCAGATTTTATTTCGATTATGGGTGTTAGGCTGGGAGGGGGAGGAGGATAATGAGTTCATCTTATCTCGAATGTGGTGGATATATTTTTTTTGTATGTATGAGTATTATTTACGGAGTTTCGTTTGGGTTTCTTTGCTGTAATCTCTGTTGTTATGAGTAATAAAATGCACGACACGCGAGTATGACTAAGTGGAGTCATTAATGCCTGTGCAGTGTGCTGAGAATAATTTTTTCATTTCATATCTCTAAATCGATAATTTCTTTCTTTAGGAGTAATTAATTATAGACTGGATGTAAATTAGAATACTAATTGAAAGAATGTCATTTAAGTGATTTGTGAAGCTGTAACTTAACTCTGTTTCCCTTGAAATTATAATTAGAGAGATATAGATATGAATCGAGCATCTCTATGATAATTAATCGTAGATGCGGGGCTTATACTTATATCTGTTTCTTATAGATTTTTCTTAGTAAAATTTTGCTGGAAAAAGAATTTGAGTAAAAAGCTTTTGCACTTATGCCCGCCACCCCATCACACAACAGTTTCATTTTGTTTGCTTCTGCCCCAGCTTACGAGAACCCGGAGTTAGGCAATTTTCAAATTTCGTCTATTAGCCATTTTATTTAATCTCTGGCCGTGGGTAGCCTAGTGGTTAGAGCACCGTACTCCAGACTGGAAGGCCTAGGTTCGATACCCGATGCCACAAAATGCCTTTCGATTACACACGGAGTACGTGCTCGTTAAATCAGTAGGTCCGAAAGTCTTTTGGGAGGTCGCAGCAGAAACCACGAGTGCAGAGGATTGAATAATATTTCTCTCCCCTCCAGTTCCATGTCTAAATTGTGGAGGGGGAGATAAATGGTGTCGCCATCTATCGTTAAGAGGTCCAACCTGTCTCACAGGCTCTGGCAACTTTCATTCCTTCACGAGAACAACAACTACTTAATCTCTGAAACTCAGGCGGTATTAGTGCCAGACCCCTCCCCCCGGATGAAATTGGTGATGTGATTCGAGAAATTATCGATCTTGTCAGGGAAATAAATTTAGAAATGAATATAGTGATGACGTTCAATTCCCACATTCAAAAACTGATAATTGATGAAAAACTCATAGAAATGCATGAGCAAGAGTAAGACATCCAGTTCAATCAGAAGATCGAATGAAGGCTGTGGGAATTTTGCATAAGGCCTCAGTTTAATTGAAAAAGGGTTACAAAATTTTTAGAAAATATGGACTCCTACGAGGAGAGTATTTTTTCAACAAAACAAGGAATAAAAAAAAATATTAGCATGCTTTGAGAAAATCTTGCGGGAGCAAAAAAGTATTTGAGTCGGCAAACTACTTTGTTAAATTTTATGAAACCCTCTATTTCAAAATAACTTCGGCTTGCGATTTTGTATTTGTGTTACCTAAAATTTTATTGTGTGAACATTTTTTTTTCTAAATTATTTTCTTTCACTTCCTGTCCCATCTAAAAATAATTTATTTGTATTTGTATGCGAAATTATACCCCGACTTACGCGAATTCGGTTTACTCAGTCTCACCTATTGTGCAAGATCAAGGTGTAACTGTATTACTAAATATTTATGCGCCTAAATATACTATTCACATTAACTATAATTTTCTTTTGAAATATATTTTAAAGCCATGATATATATATATATATATATATATATATATATATATATAAACCTAGTGGTCATGGTCAAGGACTCGTGGCTGGTATATCATGAGTTCGAGCCTAGTGCCACTGAAGACCTACCGTGTAGAGGAGTTGATACACGTTAAATTTGTTGAGGCTCAAAGTCCTCCCATTGGCTTGGTGTGTTAGTTTTGAGAGGGGGATGTTAGCTCAGGTCTCGTTCTCGTCACTTGACCATGGTTCA
Source organism: Trichonephila clavata (assembly GCA_019973975.1). Taxonomy (NCBI): domain Eukaryota; kingdom Metazoa; phylum Arthropoda; class Arachnida; order Araneae; family Nephilidae; genus Trichonephila; species Trichonephila clavata. The sequence goes on along the minus strand of BMAO01013261.1, from coordinate 797,039 downwards.
AAATTACGAGATCCGTCACCAATAGCCCTCGTGTTGCTTTTAATGCAACGTTAAAAAACTCTTCCTCTCATTCATTGATCACTTTCAGCATATTATGATTTCTATTCATCACAAACTGCTTTATTATATTTGCTTTTTAGGAAATGAAAATTGTATTTCATAGTCAGATACCTCTAGTGAGTTTGTTTTTATTTACGAATAGCTGATTCAAGTCAAATAACTTTTGAATAAATTAAATGTTTATAACCAAGTTCCCTTTCATTTGAAATAATCTACCTCTGAAATCTATTATAAATGTTATCTATTATCTGTCATGAAAGCATATGTTGTGTGTTGTCATTGAGTTTATTACACTTCGTTATTATTTTAATTAACATAATTACTAACCACTTAGTAATCAGAGGTAAGTTGTTAGTGATTTAATTACATTATTGTCATAACAGTTAAATATCCCGAGGTAAATAGATAGTTAAGAGAAAAAGCTTTGAGATTTAATCGTTTGGCTCTGGGTGGATCTGGGGACAAAATCTTTATTTGAATATCTCGAACAAGATAATCACGAATTTATGAAAACTATTTTGATTGGATATTACACGATCATCTGGGAATTTGTTTTGAATTTTATCAATAATTTTGAGAATTTTTAGCTGTAATAATTTTGAGAAATTTTGATTTAATGAGATAGGTAATTAACTTTTAATACATTGAAAATTGAAATAAGACTCAATGGCATATTAATTCAAACAATTTATTTATACCTTCTAACGATGAATTTAAAGCTAAGAACCAAGTAGAGATTTAAACAACATGCTGCTGTCTTTATATTCCTACACAGCTTTTTTTTATCCGTCAGAAATGAAACTTTTTTTTCCTTAGAATTAAAGCTTAAATAACCCAATTGCGTTATTTAAATCAGATATTTTACCTTAATGAATTATTTTTAAATAATTTGAGATGCAATTAAGAGTAATTATTGAAATTTTTGTATTATTTAACCGTTACATTTATCGCCACCTTTCACCAAATGTACGAAAAACTGAACTAAACGTGGAGCACATTTACAGGCAGAAAAATGCCTCAATTTTCATGAAAATTTGCAACATTATAATTCATGCATTTGGCTATAATATCACATTTTTAAAATACTCCATAGATAAGATTTTTTATATTAAAATATAATACAGCTCATTTAACATTATGATAAGGAGAAAAAATGTGAAAAAGATTTTATGTAAGAAAAAAGGAGTCAATTTGGATAAAAATGAGTAGTATAAGATAAGGGGTTCTCTCTCTAGGATAACAAAGCCATGATATAATATTTATGTTGGAATACTTTTATATTTTCTACATTTAGCAAAGACACCCTTAAAATTCAACTTGCAGTTTTGAAATAATTTCTAATACTATAAACAAAGAAATTAAGACAATTTCATTTCCACTCATTTCATTTATTCTCTGATTGAGCAGCCTTGTAACTTTCACTTCAATTTTTAAAAATTTTAATCCTTTTTTTATTATCGTTTTGAAGTATATGAAATATCCTAAGGGGGGGGGGGCAGATATTTCCCTTAGATATCTATTGCACCTGTAATGAATTTCTAATTTATTTCTTGAGGATTTGGCAGATATCTATTTGAAGTATATGTTGTACAGGAATAGCACATTTTACACAATTTTTGAAGCAAGTTTAGATAATTCTATTGTCTCTGTCAGTATATATAATAGGAGGGGGAATCAAAAATACTTTTTTCAGACTTTAAAACCTACCTGTGTGGAAAAGCTACTGTCTGGTATACAGACGGAATGAAAAAATAAACAAAAGTTAAATTTTACTATGCCACAAGGGAAATGAAATTTATATATTTGAGGGGGGGGGGGTTATGTTGAAAAATCAAAATAATTTTTGTTAAGGAAAAGCAGTTATTTTAGTACTTTTCAACATTTACTGCGATTAAAGCACACCTACTAAATAGTTACAAGAAAAAAAAAATCAGGTACACACATTAAATGCCACTTTAGCATTTAATTTTTTAACAACTTGTCGATATTATAGTGCAGGATGAAGAGGAAGACCGAAAAAAGCTTGAATCGGACTGATTCGACAGTACGGGGAGAGTTGGAGTTATGTTCTTTTTTCAACATTGTACTATTCACTTAACAATAGTCAAGAGTAAACTATGACTATTTATAAATAATCACAGCTTTTGACTATTTTATATTGCAAAAAAAAAAAAAATTTAATTCTAAATCCATCTAATTAAAATTAAGTTTTTTCCTCATTCTTCCGAAAATTCAACTCCTTTGTGGCAATATTAATTTTATTGAGGAAATATTTTCCTCTTAGTCTCCATCCCCTCCATTGAACATCTTTTCCTCAAAGGTACGTTTAGATTAATTTCTTTCTCCATATAACCGCTACCACTCTGATATATATGTATATAAATACTAGTAATTCGCAAGGATTTTTATATCTCAATATTGTTTTATTAATTCGTGATCATCATGTCCGGCAAGACAGCCTCCTTCCTTTAAAGTTTTCTACTCGGTGACCTCTCATTTTACTTCGTTCTACAAGTTTTCTCGTTTATAATCTCTAAGTCTGATTCCTCTGAGTTTGTCCACCTCAACCGTGGTCTTCCACGCTTCCGAATCCCAGTGACTTTGAACTGCAGTATCTTTTTAATATTATCTGCCATTCGAATTATATGGGTCATCTAATTTGTTCTATTTATTTTTATGTGTTTAATGATGTCAAGTTATTTATAAATTCTATATAATTCAAAATTGTATCTTCTCCAGTTATTATTTTCGTTTATACCTCCAAGCAATAGCGCACAAAGGAATTTTTCAAGGGGTGTGTGTCCAGGGGCGGAAGTCCACGATTCTCATATCGTGCTTCAATAAGCCGCCCAATATATTCTTTTGATGTTTTTTCGATCTTTGGGAACAAAAAATAGTAAGAAATTAATTATTGAATAAATTATAAGCAGTTAATAAAATTAATTAATAACAAATACTTAATTAAGTTTTACGTACATAGGGTTATAATGAATGGAAAAAAAATAAAGGGTCCGAGGCCCTCCTCCTTGTGTCCATCATTGCCTCCAAGTATACTTCAAAGTATTTCTCTCAAAAGATGCTATTCGATTTTCTTCCGATTTTGTTATTTTTCAAGTCTCAGATACATATGTCAGAAGTTTAATAAATTAGAAAATAAAATATAAAACAAATACTATTTTACTTTTTAAGGCTTTGGTACGATTATTTTGAAGCATTATACAATGTGTATTCAACTGTAAGATATTGATTCACAAGTACTCCCGTTGTTAAATAAGAGTACAGTATAAAATTCAACAGCTCTTTGTAAATATGAGTTTGTTTTTAATAGTATATTCTCTCTGGTGGCCCTTATCATCTGCCATAGAACTCAAACTTAAGCATCCCAAAACACAGGTGAAAACACACAACAAATCGTCACTCACTAGAACCTCGACGAAATCGCTCCCCATCTTCTCTCCGGTGAAGATAATGAACGATCTTCAAATCCTCCCAGATCTACCGATCGCCGATCTACTACGATAATCTACGTTTATCTGCAGAGTATTTAGCATCTAGCCTTGGCCTTAAGACCTAGACAACATATCACGTACCAACCTCCGTTACATGCGTGGGTGTAAGCATCCATCACTGGAGGATGCTGCTCCTAAGCATCCGCCCTCCTTGGGAAAATGCTCGAAATGGGGAGGGGCCACTCTTTTTGGGGGGGAACACGCCCATGCTCCGATTCATGTGCTCGTAAAAATTTTTGCATCCCGGCATCCTCCACGATTACGGTCCAGCATCCTTGGGTAGTGAAAGTGTTTTAAGGGTCGGATGGAACAACTTCTTGGAAAAAGATCGGCATAGAACTTGGTTTCGGGTGAGTTGTTGGAACGATTCTTCATTTCATTTCATTTTATTTTATTTTGGAGTGGAAGTAAACACTTTTTATTTATTTTTTGGGGGTAAGAAACAGGGTTAGTAGACGTATGGATGGATGTCTTGGTTTTCCTCCAGGGATCAGTGATGATGGCGCTCAGGTTTTGTTTACAGGAAGTTAGGATGTAATTAGTTAGTTCTGGAATTTTGGAAATTTAGAAGGCTCTATAGTTTTCAGAAATATGTAAAGTAGCTATTCCTTTTGAGAAGTAGAATGGAAAAATGAAGTTGAATGACCTTATTATCATGTAAATTTCAAGAGGTGCATACTTGCTTTGAAAAACACGATGAGTACACAAACAATGCTAAAAAGAATTCTTAATAAAAAAATTAGAACGTATCAATAAAATACATTAAATTATTAAGGTTTATACTTATTTTCAAATTTGAATTCGAAATTTTAAAAGTTGTCAATAAGTCTCTACATTGAAATATGGAAATGAGTTCTTATTTTTATCATTTAAAAATATTTTCTATTAAAATACTGCAAAGCTAGTTTTAGATTATGAAATTGATATATGCGATTGAGAAGATATTTAAAATTTCATTGAAAAATTACTCAGAGAATAGTCAGCTGTTAGCTGATACACTGAGGATTCTTGAATTGCTGGTATATTTTACATTTGAAATTTTTTATTTAAAATGGTATAACCGAGATTTTTAAATTAAGAAAATGGGAAAGAATTTTATTTTTTTAAAACTGAAATGGACAAATCAATACTCGTTTAAATATTTCATTGAACTTGTTTTCTGACAATTATGAACTCGTTAGCTCCATTAACTATAATTAATTTTCTGTTTTAAAAAATTAACCATCTGTACCATGAGTATCAGTTTCTTAAAATGGGAAAAATTTAATAAACAGCTTAGAAGCAATAAATGAGTAAATTTAACTACAAATAACAAAAAAAGTCATAGTAACAATTAAAAACAAATTTAAATTAAACTTAACTAGAATTAGTTTAAAACAGTCATAATAATTTAATAACTTCCGGCATCAAATATAATTGTTTGAAATACTTGAAAACGAAAAGTAAAAAAAAAAAAAAAAAAAAAGACGAATTAAATTTTCCATTTTCAATTTCTTGCCTTAATTCTCTAATTTGTTTGGGAAAATAATATCAATTATTTTTTTTTAACCTAACAAGAGTTGAATACCTGAATTTCTCCAGATTTATTTGATAAAAGGTCTACATTTTCTTTTTGAATTAAAGTAGCGGATTTCATCAAAAAATAGAATTTCGAATATCCTTTGGCAGAATAAAGTTTATTGCATTGAAAATTCTTAGAACTGAGAGAGTGAATATAGTTTTTTTTTCGTGCTTTAATCTTACAATTAAAGTTGTGTACTTATTCCTCATAAATTTAATTACTTTATTTTAAATCAATGCATGTCTTTCTTGAGTCCACTTTTTTTTATAAAAAAAATGTCTTTTATTCAAAAGGATTATATTTTTTATTATTTGCATTTTTTGAAAGCCTATTAAAGCTTGTTAAAATATTTTACTATAATTTAAATATTGTCACGACTCGGAAAAGTTACAATGCCTCCCCCCTTTTTTAAAGTAAAAATAAACTTTACTTTGTTTACATCATTATACATCTAATAAATTGCTACATTAATCAAAAGGCTTATTGTTATTAAAACATTCCCAACATATATTTTTTATTATAGGAATTGAATGTAAAGAAATTTTGAATTATTAGTCCCGGAAAGAAAATGTATGATTACATGGGGAAATAAAGGGGGGGGGGCTTGTGTGTGTATGTTAACACACAATAAAAATTAGATTAAGAAATAAACGTTATCTCAAATATTTTGAAATAAGATAATGATTTCTCTTTTATTTTTTCAAACTTGTATATCTGATCTCACCAATACTCAATTCGACATTTTTTTTATTTAAAAGAAATATTAAATTATTTAATTAAAAGTAATTTGGCTTAAAACAATCGAACAAATTGTCCTTAAGGAAGTATCTACAAAAATGAGAGAGGGTTGTATAACAAATGAAATTTTAACATAGATATATTGAATTAATTTAATGATTTACTTTATCGCCAAATGAGGCATTTATAATGATGATTTTTAGAACTTCACGACCTTGTAAAAACTGTTGTGTTTTGGTTAGATATGTTTTTCGATCACTGAAGAGAAAAACACTTTGATTAAAAATTAAATTATGTGTTAAATTTTTAAGGAAATTTAATAACATTTCTAGAATGTTAGTTATTACATTAGAACCAATCATTCGATGTCATAAATTTTTCTGTTGCTTTCAGAAACTCCAAAAATAAAATAATTATCCTAATAAATATAATAATTACCCTATTTAGAGAAGTTTTCATATTTTCTACATTATCTTTGTCCTTGGTCTTTTCATATATGAATTTTGAAGTTTCATTCCGATTGTCATAAAGATAATATATCGCTTTGCAAATATTCATTTTAATGGAACTTTTTAAATTCATTCAATTAATTATTCCTGTATGTTTTTATTGGCTTTTTTTAAATTTAAGTAACTAAAAAGATATGGTTCCTGCGTAGGATAAATGTCTATCTTGAAATTATTCATATATTTGAGACGTTTTACTTGCTTCTTGATTCGAGAACATGATTAAACTTAAATAGTAATAACTTTAAAAAATAAGCGAATCATTTTTGTTAAATATTCTACATCTAAATACAGCAGAGACTAGGAAAACTCTGATTTTCTGTACAATCCGAAATTTATTCTAACACAATTTTTTCGAATGAATTCTCTTCAGATGTTTCAAAATTTTGAATGCAGTGAAATTCACTTTTTAAATTTTGTTTTACCAAAAAATTATTACTTACATCCTAAAACAATCTACAATAATATTCATTTTAATGGATAATAGTGTTGATAAATGACTCCCACAGGGGTTTCACAATTAGTTATTTTAAATTAAACTTGCTTAAAATTCTTACATGTATATTTATTTTTTAACATGCTTGTCGTGGCTGAATGCCACCCTTACACTACCATCTCCCTGTCTATCTGCCAAAACTACTGGATGTATAGGCGGATTTAAATGATCAAAAGATATAATTGCAAATCAAATAGATTTATTGATTCCAATTAACACAAATGGTTAGAAACACACAATTCAAATTTAAGAGAAACAAATTAGGGTGGAGTACGAAAAGGGGAATTACTACTAGCGGAATAACGGAATAGAAACTGAATCTAGGAGTGCTTAAACACCCACAATTACAGCTACGCCACGTACGAATATTCGCAATATCTTAAATTAAATCACTGGTCTTATCTTTTACATCGGCTGTTTCTTCGTGATGATTTCTGCCTTTTTACTGGTTAGGGGAATAGGTGAAGGATCCCCACTCTGTAACAAGGATTTTTACAATCTTCAGTCAGCTTCTTCTCGCGTAGCTCCACACGTAACCGCTATCTACGAATGTCAACAACTGCGTGCTGACCTCTCGATCTTTAACTCATTTCACTCTTCTATCACTTCACTTTACTTAACTCTTTTAACTCGCGAAACCCGAACTTATATAATATATCTTATTTGCATAAATCACGCTTGGCTCTCGGTGAAGATTGGTTGAAATAAATAAATTATTTTACAGAAAATAGAGGAGGTTAGTTGAAGACCGTATAGATCCGTCACATGCTTTTAATTATTCTGGAAGAATTTTAAAATAAGCATCCATATTTATTTCACTCTTTTTAAATTCTGTAGAATTTTGAATTTGTGTTATATAATCATGATGTTTTTTGATTACCTTATTAGTAATAATGTTATACATTTAAAAGATGAAAATATCTGTATATTAATAAGATTTTTTGAAAGTTTTCTAGATTTCATATATTTTTCATGATAATACCACATAATTCCTTTAAGATTAGTTGAAAGTCTCTTATCTGATTAAATATATCCGAAAGTGTCTTATTGTAAATGACAAGACAATTTTATATGTAATCTGAATTTTGGTCATAGTAGGCCCTTATGAGTTGTTGAATCATTGAGTTTCGAGTATTTAATCGGGGTGGGGAGAATAAGTGAACAGCTAAAGCACAGTGGAAATTAAAAAATACAAAAGATTACCCGCATAAACATTATTTAAAACTAAAGTATTTCCAGATTATTGTTAATAGTATCCATGTGTTATTTACTAGATGGATTTTATTGGGTTTTTTTAGTGTTTTATTGATTTTTGTGAAACGATTTTCTTAAGCTCCCACAGAAATGTTCTCGACATTTGTAATTATTTTATTCACAAAAAATATTAAATTTTCTTTTTGCTTAAATTTCCATAAATTCAGGATTTTCTCAATAAAATAAAGATTTCTCCCTCCAAAACTTGCATGATATAATGTCAAATTTAAAACATAACTAAACGATAATTATCAATTCACAGCCTCATCAGAAAAAAAAACTATTTCATAAGTTTCTTGTTTTGATTATATCAATAGAAATGTTAGTCTACTTCAAAATCCCTTGATTAAATTATTGTATTGTATTATTGAGTTGATTGATTTTTGTTAGAACTTATTTAACAGCAATTATGTATATCTTTAATAGTTATTTTAGATTTATTTAAAATGTGTGCTTGGTGAAAATTAAATTTCAATATTTAAAACACACACACACATGAATATTTTTGACAATTTTAGGCATAAATTAAATACTTGTAATAAATGCTTTAAAATGATAAAATTAAATATAATAAAAGTATTATTTATTTAAAAGTACATTAAATGACTGTCTTTTTTTTTCTTTTAACACAAAATGACTAAAAAAAACTGAATTTGTTTTGGTTTACATACTAATTTTCAAATTTAGTCATGAAGTTTTAGGTAATTGAAGAAATAATAAAAACGAATAATTGAGCAATATATATATATTTCCTTTATGTAATTATATGTTATTAAATGTTAGAAATTAACTAAAAATAATGTATGAAAATGAAATAATTTCAAACTAGTTTAAAAACAAGTTATATCTCACGGATAAACAAAATTAAGTTAATTATAAGTAGAATATGTATTTTTCATCCTTGAAAAAGTTAAATTAATTAAGTATTATAGCTTTTCTGCATATAATATGTTAAATGTATATTAAACATGTTAACAATTTGAATTCAATTTAAAACATGGCAATTGATTTTGTAAAAATATATATAAAGTTTTATATTTCAGAGTAAGTTTCAAATTGGTAATAGCAAATTTTTTGTATTTGTTTGGGTTGTACATGAATTAATTTTTAATTTATTAGAATTTTTTAAACCCAGTATAATATTTTATGTATTTATTACTGCTTTCTAGGGATTCTTTTTCAATGAATTTGAATTTTTATGTTTATATGAATTATTTTTTTCTTATAAAGTATATAAAAAAGTTATATTTTTTCTTTCAAAAAGTCTGTGATGATACTTAGCTAGATTGTTTTAGACTTGTATTCTATTATTGTGATAAACTTTGATAATATCTGTATGCTTATGCAATTGTATGTATGTCAATGTTCCGAAATAATGTAATACTGATAGGAAAATGAGCCCCAAAAATGTAATTACTTAAGTCATACACGGACTTCGTATAAATTATTATTTGAAAGTTATTTTGTAAATTGATTTACTTTAAAAACATTTAAATTATTTTAAAAGGTAGACAATTAGTCTTTCCCACAATGCAGTATCTTTCAAAAGTATTAATCAAAACATTTTAAAACTTTCAACAGTAAGATGCAATAATATGTTGTGTCCTTTAAAAGTTTAAAAATATACTTTTTTGAGATTTGATTCTCTTACAAAAACCCCTTGAAGGGAAAAAATAAGTTTAACGTCTAGGTAATAGAGTAAAAAGCTATCTGCGAAGAATTACGAGCTGTATAGGATTTCTTGTCATCAGTAACATTTCGAATATTGTTGAAAAGCCACTTTCCTGAGAGAACGGATTTATTTTAAATAGAAGTTGGAAGGTTTAAAAGTAGTCATTTTTGAGATGCATTACACATATATTCTTCTGCAGATGAAACCGATAAACTTTAGGTGAAATAAAGTTAATTTATATGCATTAAATTTATGAAATAATTAGTTTTGAAATAAAATTGAACAATTAAGTAAATCTAATCTGCTTATTGTGCATTATTAACGAATGTTTTTCCTGATTGAAATGTTTATAAAGTAATTCCTTCATTAAAGCATTATATTTTATGAAGTGCACGTAACAAAAATCAATAATATTCAAATAAATTTAATAACAGATCTAGTTAAGAGAATTGTACATCTACGTATGCAGAATATTAACAAAAAATGCGAAGATAATTATTATTTGTGATAGAAATTGCTTATATTTTAATACACTATTCTGCTTATTATGATTATAGTTTAAAAAATCAAATATGAAATTGATTTCAGATAGGGTATGTATATTACAAAACTGGTTCCGAATATCTTATAAAAATCATAGTTGCTAATTTTTGCTGTTGCAATTATATTTTTGGTCATCTGCGAAAATGATAAATTTGAACTATTAGTAAAAATAATGCTTGATGTATATCGCAGAAAATCTAAAAGACGTTTAAATAGAGAAATTAAAAACATATCTCACTAAATAATATATTGAATGCAGCTATTTTTAAACATTACATGCAAATTCAAGCAATTCTATGGTAAGAATTTAATTCAAACAGAAATTCATTAATTTCAATCACGCAGCTTTTTTTGAAATCCATATGGACTATTCAAAATTAAGCTAAGTTATAAAATTCGAATGATATAGTATAAAAAAGAATATTAAGCTAGAGAATATTAATTATTGCTTGAGAATATTAATTGCTGATTAGTAAAATGAAACTTAAGAATGTTTTAATGAAATGTGTTTTTTCAATGAAAAAAATTATTAACTTAAAAAATACAGATTTATTCAAAACAGATTTTTCAGCAATTTATTTTGAAATATACTTATGGTTCAATGAAATCATTCATGCGCTATTTTCACTCTTGACTTTGTTTTAAAAATGTATTCTATCTTTACACCTAATTTCTATCGTTTTTTTACTGTTTAGACCCATATTTCTTAAAAATAGCATTTATAATGTCGAATTTACAAAATAAAATGCTTACTGGGGCTTCCATCATAATTTCTTTGGAACTTAAATTCTTAACTTTTTTTCAATGTCCGTTAAAAAAAAAGAAAATTTAAATTTTCGTTATTTTTAGCAGACGTTAATATTTATCTCTCTATAATGATATGATTTATGATTACGTAATTTAACCTACTATGATGCAAATAATAACTTTTTAAAACAAAATGGCTATAATATTCGTATGCTAAAATGCTAATTTAAAAGTAAAACTAACAAATTTTCAACTAGCAAGCATTTATAATTAATCTCTTTAAAAAAACTAAAACTTACATAATTAAATTTTTAATGCTAAATTTAATTCAATAGATTTTATTCCACACAACGAATAGAAAAGTTTTACATAAGACTAATGGTAATCCTATTGTAGGATCTAATTTACATTAATTGATTATAGGTTTCTTTATATATATATATATATACAAAATATTGTCTTTGTGTAAATAACGGGACTGTTACTTTTGTTAAATTCAAAATTACATAAGAAATTTTTTGCATTAAATAATTGCATCTTGATGTTAATTTAATATAAATATTCAAAGTGTAAAAATCGAAAAATCTCGCTCTCTCTCTCTTCAGTGTAATATTTTAATTTTTATCTTGATAAAAAATAAAGTTTTCGAACGTGTTTTATTTATTTTAACAGAACCTTACTTAGTCATGCTATAAGATTTTTTTTTAATGTATAATAAATGAAAGTATTTGACTGAAAAGGACAAAATCATGCTCGAGATTCTCTACGTAAGGTCTTTCTAGGCAATGTTATTTTTTAGGGTTCAAAGTTGGAATAATCCTTATAAAATACACTTCGAATGTTATAAAATATCAATAGCTTAACAAACCAAAAGTTCCCAATCGTATTTAAACCTTTCTTATCCTTCTTTATAGAATTTAAGTTTCTCTGGTGGCAATCACATTTCGTTAAACTATCGAAAATTCCCAAAACTCTAAAGATTCCCCAGAGATATCTTTTATCTAAACGAAAACGTTCGAAAAGCGGCTTTTCTAAAATTCCAGATCCTTTCACACAAAAGGACCGTTGCCGCCATCTTGAGATATTATTGACTGTCTCTTTCAGTTTGAAAAGATGGCGTGTTTCTATGGCAACGGGCCTCAAAGAACAACAAGCGTTGTGAGATAGAATGACATATACCGGGATCTGGCAAGGCAGCTACGTTTTCTTAAATATGGCGGATGTAATACAACGAGAATCGGAAAGGATGGCTTCTGTTTGGTCGATGGCCACAGAGAGAAACGAAGACATTGGCTCTTTCCCGTGCTCGATTATGATTAAAAGGAACAGGGGAGAATCGATTCGAGGACTGTTGCTGAAAAATTAAGATTCAGGGGATAAAATATTAGATCGCGATGTATCTCTTGAGGGATTTTGTTTTATTTCGAAAGGGAAATTGTATGCAAGGGAATAGATTATTTACGCCTTTTTTGGGGAAAAAATTTTAATTACTGTGCTACTAAACACTTCTATATTTAACACACATTTAAATGGAATTTACATAAAATGGTCAAAATTGGAACGTAAACTTTTAAAAATAATGACTAACTTATTTCTGCTTAATTACGTTTTAAATCTGATTATTAATCAGTACGTGATTTATGTGTTAATAATGCATTTTAAAAGCTCGTATTTTATTTAATTCTGAGCCATTTTTTTTCCTGTATGATATTCAAAGATTCAAGTTTTAAATCATTTGAATGTTGCAATTTATAAAGAAATTTTGTGCAACTTGCCAAATTTTCTCCTTAGTTAAATAATTAAAATTTTTATTTATTATATTTGATAATTTTTATTGATCTTTCCCAATCAAAAATTAATACGATACGCTCATCACCTGTTTTATGTTGATGAAAGAATAGAATAATATTTACTGAATAATTATCCAATCTATTAAACAATATTCACCTCAAATTTTTAATGAATTATTTATTTTATTGTTTAAGATGTCATTAGTTCTTACACCTCATTATTATGAAGGAAAAACATATTTTAGAGTAAAAACGGAAAGAAAAAAAAAAGATGAAATATTTGATATTTTAAGCAAATTTTTTTTTAACTCATGCGATAAATTAATAACAAATAAGAGATGAAATGGGGATGAAATCTATCAAAATATGGGATGGAAATTTAAACTGTATATATCAAATTTAACAATTAATTGAAGAAAACAAATAATTCATAACTATAGAAAATTTATTAATATTTGAGTTTGAGTTTTTTTTTGTAATCTTTTTATTTAAAGAAAATTTCAATTTCTATGTAATTTCTTTTTTTATTATTGAAAAGAATAAAGCTAGAAATTGGAAATCACATTATCTCCGTGTTACGTAGTATGCAGGGTTAAAGGAATTAATTATGTGCATAAATAATTTGAAAAAAATATTAAATTATGTATGTCAATAATTATTTTTTGAAATAAAAGTAAGTACAATTTCTGAGAAGTTTTAAGTTTGCTAAAAACGTCACTACCAAAATATATATTTAATTTTATATTGATTTTTTATACGTACCACAGTTTATATATAAATGTCATACTTATAAAACTTTAAAAAAAACTCGCAAAACTATGTTTTATTTTATTTTTTTTTAAAATTTTGCTCAGTAAATTTCTAATTTTACATAGACTGATAAAGCTATCTTTTAAAGTAAATTACCCTTATTATTTTCCGAGCTATATCTTTTAATTCAATAAGAAATTAGTGTTTTAATTGGGACGAAATGAAAAAAAATTCTTGATAAGGTTATGTATTTTATTAAACGTATTTGATTATATCTTGCATATTAGCAACAGTAAAAAGAAGGGAAAAAAAGGTAAAAAAAATTCATTCTAATTTTGCTCTATAATATATTATTTTCAAATTAAATTAGTGAAACTGATTTTTAAATTTTTGAGGAACAGAATTACGCAAAGAATTATTTCCTTGGCTATTATTATCTAAGCTAAGCTATAGATAAGATATAATTCTAAATAGTCAACATTAAGTATTTTATTTCACGCAGCATTGCAGCAATGAAAGAATAGGAGAAAAAAAGGAATTAAGAAGTAAGATAGGTTACGAACAGCGTATTTTTCTAAATTTATTTTAGTATGACCTTGAACTTGAATCGCGTTTCATTTTCTCTAGAAATGCAACGATTATTTTGTAAAAAAGAATTTCTAACTGAAGTATTTAAATGTTAATTATTTTTTAAATTCAATGAATGTTTATATATTTAATAATGTCCGTAACGTTTATTTAATTTAATAATAACCGTAACGTTTATATAATTTAATAATATTTATATCTCAAAGAAAGCTATTAATTTTAATAAACTGACACATTCTGTTATTTATACTCCTGTACGTATTGTTATGTTTTATATGATGCGCGTAATATTTTCATGTCACCATTAAGATTTTCTTAAAAAATATAAGTAATATAGATGAATTTTTCAATATTTAAATTAAACTGTTGTAGTATTACTTTAAATAAGGACTTAAAAATACTGTAATGTTCAGTAAAAGATTCCAGTATGCATATTTATTTTTTGTAAGAACATTTAAGTCTGAAATTAAATATATATACTGTAACTAAAATATAAATTTAAAAACAATTATAAAAAAGCGTACAAAAAATTAAAATTTCTCATAAGAGAATTTCCAATAATAATTACAGATAGTACTCAAATATTTAATAGAACATTAACCATTTATTATGTTTTGATAATTTGTATAAACAATCTGCTAGACCCTTACGAATGAGTTTTGTTACAATGGAGAGATCATAAATCGGATTAAAAGTTTTCGATACTATTTCATGCAAACGAGTTTTAAAAACTGTGCGTCCCACCCCCCAAATAATCCCTGAAGTTAGATCAGTGAATACAATTATGAAAATTGCATAAGTACTGTATCGTACATATTATTCTCTAATCAGTGTAATTATTTTTCTATTTTACTATTTTTAATTATATGTCCTGTTTGTAAATTAAAAGTGAAAAAATGCATGTATATTGTTCATATTATTTTCTAACTAGTGTAATTTTTTATATTGATTATATTTATTTGTTTTGTGTTCCTAAATTAAGAGTAAAAAATACATACCATGTATTCTATTGCATTTATTTTATTGTTCTATCAATGAAATTATCTTTTACAGAAACTCTTTTCATTTATTTTGTTGTGTTCGTAAATCAAGAGGTCAAAATAGATATCATGTACTCTAATGTGCATATTATTGCTTTACCAATGTAGTTACCTTTTACATTAACTATTTTCATTTATTTTATGTTCATAAATTAAGAAGGAAAATAAATACTGTGCACTCTGTGTGTTGTACATAATATAGCTTTACTAATTGCAGTTGTCCTTTATATTAACTATTTTCATTTAAGTTTGTGTTTGTAAACAAGAGGAAAAAATAAATAATATGTACTCTATTACCCAGATTATTGTCCTACCCAATATGCAATTATTTAAAATTAACTATTTATATTTTTGTGCTCGTAAATCAAGCAGGTGTATTCAAATCTTTGTTGAAAATTAATATATAATGTTATACTGGGGCCTTTTTATACTTTTTTATGTTATCAAATTATGAGATCTTTTTACTTCGAAATTAAAAATACTCGCATTGACCTAAATATTACCATACAAGCATTTCATTAATATATTCAGAAGGGGGGATACATTCAAATGTTTTTACAAAGCATAAATAGTAGGCGATACTTTAAGAAATATAGTACAGAGATAATGCAAGTGATTAAGGAATACGACTCCCGTGTTTAAAGCAACATTCATTATAAAGTAACATCGCACCGAGATTAAATAAAATATATTTAAGAAAAAAAACTACGTAGGAAAAAAAAAGCACGAGCTACCTAACGTTATCATAATAGTTCCCCTACGCTTAAAGAAATAGTGCGTATGCACAAGTTTACGGAACCTGATAACGGCCCACAGAAGTGTATGATGGACATGAAGTTAGATTAGGCTTCCAGCTGAGAAAAATAAAATACAAAGTATATTATGGCGGACTGATACCACTATCTGCAAAAATCTAAGATTTATGTCGAAAATGCTGAAGAGATTTCAGTGGTATTCGTCCTCAAAATTAAACATTTCTATCTGTTTTTTAATAGTTGATAAGAAGTACTCGACAATGAAATAAAATAATGCTAGTGGATAGTATTTTCTTTATGGGATGATGACAACATAGTTTAGGAAGTAGATTATGTTTTTTATCGAGTTTTTTGTGTGTCTGTGTTGTTGATAGAGAGCAAGTTTCATTTGTAAGGAATTCATTTTGTCTTTCTCGTGGAGTATCTGTTGTATTTCTAGTATTTATCTGAGTAGTTTGGCAACAGTCTTATCCTTGTTGATAAGAGATGAGGTAAGTTACAACTTCGGGATTTGATTCTGACGAATATTGCAGGTCGATAAGAGTTTTGTAAGATAGTAATGAAAATGAAGGATTTTATGCATACTTTTGTTCTTAGAAAGGAAATCAAGTTAAGAAGCATAGGTTTTTTTAGTAAATGTTAATCTGATATGTTTTGTTGAAAGATATATATTTCATAGAAATATGAATCAGTTGTAGAATACGATATTTAAATGTTTTTCTTAAGGATTGGATTAACATAGATACATTTTTACAATTTTTGCGTGGACAATAGGAAAGTCGTAAAAATGAAATTTATGTTTAAATATTGTTTCGTGATTGAAATATTTTCATCTTTGTAAATAATTTGGAACGTGTTTTCTATACGTGTTTTTTTTTATTATTTTTTATTAAAATAGATGCGAAATTTTGAATATCTCATTTAAATTTTTTTTTATCTTCTTTCCTTCTTATTTATTGCTTGTAAAAAAAAATTTTAATGTATGTGTAAAAAAATTGAAATGTTATAACTCTTAAAGATATTAAAGTTTATTTATAACGTTATTCATATATTGAAAATCTTATACATCAGTGTAGTTTATTTATTTTTATTATATGAAATAATATATTACATAGAGTAATATAATACAACGTGGCTGAATTTTTTCTTAATAAAATGCTTTTTTGTGTTTTTACATTATGCGGATCGTGATAAACAAAACGATGTAAAATTTCTCGAATACTAATTTTGTACCAAGTGAAAAAAAAAAAAAAAAACCCATCCTCTTGAAGATTTAAATTTTTTATTTCACATTTGTACGACATAGGTTGATAAATTACAACTAATATTGAAAGGGCTTTGAGAATTTTCGTAGTAAAGAAAAATTTATCATGAATACGTTACCATTTAAAAGGTAAGAATGAACTTAATAAAATGAATTTAAGGCTGTTTTCGCCAAACGTGCGAGAGCATGAACTAAACTCATAGCACATTTTCAGACAGAAAAAATGTCTCAATTTTCATGAAGCGAAGCTAAAAAATATTTTTGGAGTACATTTATATTAAATTTCAATAAAGGATTTGCTTGATAAAAATCACTTTTTATATTCGAGTAATATCAATCAAAAAAAAAAAAAACCATACGTTGCAACATGAAAACATAAATGAGGAAAAATATTTAGATTCTGTAAGCGCTAATTACAAATTTCTCTTTAAAAATAAATCCTATCATCTACCAAAATTTACGCAAGAGTTCAAACTTAATGTAACTTAAGTTTATATTTTTTTATGTGTGCCCTCTCCCCCCTTACATAACATGGGATCTTAAACAACTAATTTACTCTTTCCCATGCAAGGGGAGGATGTATATCAAAATAGCATGAAAAGAGCACGTAAGTGACGATCGTCTGCCGGCCCGCTATCGCAAGCACCCATCGATTCAGCGATCCGTACAACCCCCACCGGTGGCGGCGTCGATGCGGTCGCCGACGGAGCTAGGGGTGGGCGCCGCGAGGGCTAGTCGATCTCTTCCGGTGCCTGGAATGAGGGACCCGACATTAGTGGGTTTTTTAAAACCTTTTTTTTTTCTTTTGAGGTTTATTTTTGGTAAATTTAGTTTTTTCATTCCCGAGTTAACTTTTTGATGGATCGAATCGTTTACCTTTTAGTTAGTAAGTGAATTTTTTTTATTTGAATTAATTTTTTTTGTATAAATGGAAAGTTGGAAGATGACGAATCTTCTAGCTTCGTAGAACGTTTATGTTTAAATAAGTGCATTGTTCAAAATTTAAAATAAAGGCTGAATTTAGATCAAGATTCGTGAGCGAGGTATAAAGTAATAAGCATTGTATAGGTTAGTTCAGGGGAGGACAATTGTTTTGGCTCGATTGTCCCTTCGTGGAAGCAAAGCAAAACGAAGGGCCGCCTCTTTTTTAAAGGATTGCATTCATTAGTTAACTTTGCATCTCAGGAAAAGTGTAAAATGTACCTTAAAAATCAATAAATATAAGTTAATTAAATTAGTGGCAGTTTTATTAAATGTATTTATTGTGCTAATTTCATATCATCTATAGCTGTAAGCACATTTCATTTTAGAATTAGTCTAATTATACAAATGTACCCTATATATATATATATATATCGTGCTTTTCTTACAATTTTTTTAAAATCAGGAGTGAGATCTTTTGTTGAAATTCTTATGAAAGACTGCAAATTAATGCCAGCCAACTTGCATATATATTTACTCTTGTTGATCTTCATGCAAGAAAAACTTATCTCGCAAATAAAAGTCAACACAAATATAGAAAACCTTTTCCTAAGAAATGTCTTCATGTATGGAAATTCTTGAACAAAGATTTGTAAAAGTCAATTAATGTCATAGCATTAAACATTTCCTTTTCTGTGATCCGACTTCAGGTAATTAAGTTCAAACAGCTGCTCTTCAGGTGCTGTATCAATATCAACAATAAAGACTAAGAGAGAAAACTAAAATAAGGTTCAATTTTCTCAATTCAATTCAAATTTCGGTTCAAGGTGGATTTTTCGACTGTCTTAACAGGACTTTGAGGGCTGTTATTTGCCCTGCTCTGGGTTAGTATACTAAATTGCTATTAACACTAAATTCTTCAAAAAATCAGTTTTAATAATAAAAAATTAATAAATTAAGAATAATAATGGGAAACTAAACTGCATTATGAGGGAATTTAATCCATTAGGAGTAAAATAAGCATTTATTGAGTTATGAACAATTTATAGAGTAAAATACTGAAATAGGTTTCAACATCCGGAGAATACAATCTCGATACTTATCAGAAATGTAAGAATAATTGTATATCTATGCACAATAAAATAAAGCGTTTGTTGAAAACTCATATCACATACGTTTGAAGAATACCTTAAAATAAATAAATGCAAAAAATTAAATTTTCAGTCCAGGGGCATTCTAGATAACAACACTTTCTCATATTGAGATGCAAATATATTCTGATAATGAAACACATACGGTTTTTATACAAAATACGAAACCTTCTTTTAAGAGAATGAATGCATAATACTTTGTGGAGAATAAGATAAGTAGAAACGTGAAAATATTTCTCCAACTGAAGACGGTTCATATCTTTCATTGTACGTTTCTTACTTAGAAAATCTCTTTTTCCGAAGTATAAAAGTAACAAATTTTAAATGGTATCTAGAAAAAAAATATAAATACGAAAGAAAAAAATATTGAAATTATTTTCTTGAATTCATTTCTTATCTTTACTGAAAATAATATTTACTATTACACTCTAATTTTTAATAATAATAATAGTTTACATTCATGATGATGACGAATTTGAAAATCTCGGGAAAACATATTTTTAACATTGCTTCTTGCGACTTCATCGTAAAAATATCTTTTAGGGAAATCTTTATAAGCTTTGGCAAAACTACCAGAATATTTAAATAGTATAGATATCTCTAATTGCAATACTTATAAATGCAATATCATTAATTTTGGTCAACTTAAATTGGTTTTCAAGGCTAGATATTTTTTCTCTTGAATGAATGCCATCTGATCAAGATATGTGAGCAGAATAATGATTCACATTATACAAATATTTTGGGGGGAAATAATATATATGTCATATATAATTTCAGTTTTAAACTAAGATAAATAAATCTGTTCGGTTAAAGTATTCCGTATCAGTGTTAAATTATGAATCGAAAATTGAACATAATTTAATGCTACGAAAGATATTTAATATTCTTGGCAGCTGATGCTTTGTGGACTAAAAATGTTTTTTGACCTTTTATCAGCGGCTGAAATTTAATTTTTTACTGCTTTTAAGTTATCACACATTCTTACAGGACATGAAAATTTTAAGAGCCATTTGTCTTGTTGTGGTTTAATTGATAATAAAATTTGTTCATGGGTCAGGATGTTTAAACTACTGAACATGTCTTGTTGTATTGTAACCTATATTTTTGTAAAGGAGAAAATTTTAAAAAGGAATTGAAACGTTTAGGTATTTTCTGGCCACCTGTTTTGTCTTTGTTAGTTAATTGTTCTGAAAGCCTTAATGCTTTAAGTAATTTTGTTTACTATATAGATTTTCATAACTTTTTTCATAACCCCCTAATAATCACTTTATATTCGTTTAAGTGTATTTATATTTTTAGATTTAAATTAGATAACGCTATTGTCACTTATTTCTGTAAGCCTCGTGTCATGCAATGTGGAGCATAAGGAGTTATGCAAATAATTTTTTAAAAAAAAGTATTTAAAGTAGTACACATTAAAATCACAGAAGACATCGAAATTATATTACATTTATAATCGTACGCTATCTGAAAATATTGTACATTTATATTTCTTTCTATCTTATTAAACATAGAGTTTAAATAGAGATTATTATTATAACACATTCTGGTTCTCTCTGTGCTTTTCAAATTTATAAGTTCAGTGCTTAATTTTTTTCCCAAAAAACTTCATGTTTCATTAAAATATTTTTTATATGAATTCGTAAAAGTAAAATAAAAGGCAATTTTTAATTAAAAATATAATTGCTTTATTGTAAAACAAAATTAAAATTATTTAAGACATTTTTTTTCTTGAGTTTTATATCAAATACTTAATTTATCCTCATTTCCATTTGCATTATTCTTCTAATAAATTATTTTTGTCTCAATGTTATTTTCTTATAAAATTGCCTCTACTTTGATCCATAATTTTTCAAAATTCTCCCATTATTTCAATTTTTAAACGAAACTGTTTTATACCTTATCCACAGATCTACAATATCTCTAGATAAATTTAATAAATTCATAGGTAAAAGAGAAATTTTTTTTTTTCTGGAATTAATAGTGCAACCTTTCATATTGTAGAAATTCTAAGTTTAAATAAAATATGCTGTTTCATGTATAATTACGAAAGGAAGAACTAAATACATTAATATTTAAGAATATAAATTATTTTGCTATATAATTAATTTAATAATTTCAAGTTGCATAATGCGAGTATTTTTACATGTATTTCTTTTTATTGCGTGATAATAACTGACGACTAATTTTTGGGAGAGAAAACTTTGAAAGTATATTAACTACGTTTAACTTAAATTTTCCTATTGGCAGATAAAATTAACGAAACAGAAATAATTTTTTACGTTATTTACCTATAAAGTTTGGAAATGATTTTTTTTTCATATATGAATGCATTAATTTGATAAAATTTGGAATTTAACAAGCTGATTTCTCATTTAAAGTAATTAATTTTTGATATTTATTATGTATACTTTCAATTTCTTTTTTCAAAATATCGCAGTCAAATTTCATTTCTTGCTATTTCATGCTGCCAATCCTATTTTTCAGTAGTTTTTTTTGTTGTCTATAAACCATATTATTTTTTATAGACTCCGATTTATTGAAAAAAAAATTAATTTATCTAGTTATACTTTGAGTTATAACTTAATTATTGTCAGAGTAATACAATTTAAATCCACAAAAGTTTTATCTTTTTATATGCTTTTACGAATTATTAAAAATATATCCTTAAATTCTTTAAGTTTTGCTATTAAAATGTATCGTTTTTTAATGATGCATAATGTCACATTCCTATTCTAAACTGTGAAGCGTTTTCTTCGAACCTGAATTTAAATATAATTTTAAATTTCGAACTAAATGTGGACGTGATGTGTATTTCGAGCAAATTTTTAAAATTCTTTATTAAAAAATTCCTTTTTTTAAATAGAAACGTTTAAATATACAAGCGAGAATTTACGGATGATAATATCACCTTTAGAACATGTTGGTGAGAATAATTAATTAACTTAAAGAAGATACTTTATTCGGTTTCTATAGATTCAACTCCTAATTTTTTTTTTTAAAACTAATAATCTCATCACTATATTCCAGCCAATAAACAAGTTTGAAGTTTTCTGTGTTAATATTTTTGGGAGAGTTCTGATTAGGATCCGACATAAGCATTCATTTTTATTTTTTAAACTAATTTTTACATATGAAATATGAATGCTAATTATATGAATATTTAAACGGCAGGTTTGTTCTCTTAGAAATGAAAGTCGTAAGTTTCTTAAATAATTTTATCTCAAAAACTTGTAACGTCTTTACCTCTTTCTTACTGGGAATGTTGATTATCTGTTTCGCGAAGTTTTCATCCTTCAAAAGCTTGACAGTTTGAGAGTTTAGATACAACAATATATAAGACAATGCCTGTTCATCATTTTCGCTGTCTTTTTGAGATAATCTTTTGAAAAAAATTTAAGTACTGACAAAAATCTCGAGCAATTTATGAATTTTTACAATTACTATCAGGTATTTTTTATTTCGCTGAAGTTATATTTCATTCTGCATATGCATTAGGGTAAATTCGAATTTTTTTTTTAGAATTCCAAAACGTATACCTATGTCGAACAGATGTTCACACAGGAATTTTTCAGAGGGCGGGGCAGGGTTGAAAGTCCACCGTTCTCGTAATTGAGGGAACAAAAAGCAGTAAAAAATTAATTATTGAATAAATAATTAGCATTAATTAAAAAAATTAGTTATTAATAACAAATACTTCATTAAATTTTACGTACTATACACATCGGATTATAATCGATCGAAAAAAAAATTAAGGGCAAGGGGGGAAGGATAGTTATTATCACATTGATTATATTTCATAAGATCTGTGCTCATTTAAATACGGCATTATCAAATTAATTTTCCCTGGGCATCTTTATAGTGCGACGTAAATATAACTCTAACCAGATAATTTTTAAAAAGAAGTAATTTCTTTCATTATTTTATATATAAATTTATATGGATTTTATTAAAATGTAAAATTGATTTTTTTAAATCGGTTTTTGGGTAGTATTAATGATTTTAATTTACTTTTAAAGATTAAATATAGTAAAATAAATTTCAGAAAAGGATTTTTTTTAAACATTTTGGTAAGAAATTTAATAAATTAAATCAAGGACTTATAAATGAAGTGGCCGCGGTTGCCTGATGGTCAAGGTCACGGACTTGTAACTGGCGTGTCATGAGTTCGAGCCTAGTACCGCTGATGGTCCGTTGTGTAGAAGGCCCGTTGCACTTTAAATCTGTCGAGACTGAATGCCCTCCAGTTGGTGTGGTGTGGAAATTAGGAGAGAGGGTCCATCTCAGGTGTCGTCCTCGTTTTCTGACCTTGGTTTCAAATTATAAACCCTTCGCCAACAGCTCTCATGCAGCTTTAAATTGCGATGAAAATAAAACTCTCACCCAATCTCAAGTATATATGAAATTATTGAGGACCAAATATTTTGCAAATAATCCAATACTGTACAGATTTCTTAAATGACCTAGCAGATATAAGCAGCAATTTATTAAAGTACAATTCTATTTTCTTTTCTTTTTTTTAAATTCTTTTTTAGGGTTTTAGATTATATTTCTTTAAAGAATCGATTTGACTTTATTGATATTTTACTATAGATAGATACCGAATATTAATTTCTTAAAGATTATTTTAATGTACATGTGTAAAAAAACTTATATCGGTTTAAATGTTTCTATCTTCTATAATTTCTGAAACTGGAGCAGATTCTCAATTAATAGTACTCTCTAAAACATTTTGAAGAATATTTAATTAAAAAAATTCCTTTTACTATTTGATGTTTAGTAACAAATGGTAAAGCTGCTGAATTGGGCGATCTTATAACGCCTTTAATGACTTTTGGATAACAATCTTTCTAAATTTAAAAATTTGTCTATTCATATCATAATTTTAATATAATAAAGAATATTTCATAACATATTTTCAATTTAATACCTATATTGTGTGATTTTTTTATTAAAGTTATTAAAGAAAATTCAAAAGAATTATAATATAAAATCATTTGTCTTATAAATTCGTGTAAATCCTGGAAATTGTTCATTTTTATAAACTAATCACACATTTTTAAGAAACATGTATCTTTTGTTAACAATACTTTTATAAAAATTTTGCGATCACGCATTGTATCTAATCCATGTAACTCCTTTACCTGCTGTCCTATTATACTTCTGCCAGAGTCTCACACAAGAGTTTTTAAAGGGGAGCGTCCAGGGTCGAAAATCCACCATCTCGTACTCATCCCGCAATCGCCAGCAAACATTCTTTTGATTTGATCGATTGTCGAGCACAAAAAACAGTAAAAAATAAATTATTGAACAAATAATTAGCATTAATTAACAAAATAAATTATTAAGCAAATAATTTAATCGTACGTAATAGATGCTTAAAATTATAACTTAACTCAGTGGGGCAACAGCCCACGAAGACCAAAGTCTACTGTGCCCAACTCAGTATACACGTCCTTGGGGCTTGAAGTGCATGAGCAGATGTTCCGGTCAGGTGGTCAACCTGACGTGAAACCCCCAGTGTTAAGTTCCCAAGCAAGCTTGGTGCTCATTTTATCGACTCACTGAAGGGATGAATGGATGAGTCAACCTTTCCCAGCTCGGGGTATGAACCTTGGACCAGTGGTTTTGGAAGCGCGATGCACTAACCACTCAGCCACTGGGCTTTTATTGCATTTTTAACCCTTGCATAAAAAGTGTGTAATTTCTAACTGTGGATATTTTTTGGGCAGTTGCTCATAGAATTTCCAAATGTAAATGCAAAACATTTGAATTTTGGTTGGACCCCGATATTATGAATAACCCCGAATTAACGAACAAAATGTAAAGTCCTGATGAATTCGCTAAACTGGGGTCCGTCCAACTGTACTTTTAAGAAACTGTACTGAAATTACTGTAGTAAAAGAAAAAAAGGGAAGGAAAAATTAAAGATGGAACGGGAGATTTAAATAAAATGTTTTATATTTAAAGTTAATCAGAATTTTATATAATTTTCCATTTCAATGAATTAATACTTTTTATATTTGATTATGCAATGATACCTTGTCTAAAATTACAGCCTGTACCATGCAGTATGGAAAACTTGATCACACGATAGACTTGAGAATTATAATCAATCGGGGAAAACAGAAATCAAGGGCTGGGAGGGGGGCAGACCCGTGGACGCCTCCCCCATCCTTGTATGTGCCACTGGTACTTCTAATTCAGTTCTCATTGATTTTGAGATATTATGCAAATAAAAATATTTTGCGCTTAGAGAAATTACATATAAAGCACAATACCCTCCAAAAGTCAATAATCCTCCTCCAATCAATCATCGCGTCCAATAATTACTAAATACAATTAGGTAATATGTTTAAATTTATTATTAGTGTGTTGCAAGCCTTAACACTAAAAAAGTTTTGAGTTGATTGTAATTTTTAAGAGAACTATAAACACTTTTTCTAAACGTTTGATATTCCCTTACCCTTGAAAGAAGGGAAAAATACTATTATTCCAGTGATTATGTTTGTAAGGATTTCTCATGCAGTATCTCTCAGTTCTAAAAAAAAAGTTTTTTGTGAGAAAAGATTCAAAACGATATCGCTTGTCAATAATCCCCGTCTGAAAAAAAAAGAAACCTCCCCAGCTGCAATTCTAATTTAATAAACTTATTTTAAAACAAATCCACAGCATCTCAAACTGAAAAATCTCGTTCATCTAAAAAATAATTGTTCGTCGGCATTCGATTCTATTTCGAGAAGCCTTTGTCATAGCTCCTGCGCTGCGATCTCATCAATGCTTTTTTCCTGGACATCAGCAATTATCACCCAGCACGATCACATTACCTCAAAAAGTAAAACAATATTTACTTAGCATGACGATCCTTATTCTTCATCGATAAACTGGACCACCCAACTCGACATTTAGAACGATATTTGGGGGTGGTGATGACATTATCACGCGCAAGAGACAAAAGAGCCCTTGATTATGGGTTTCGAGCACCTAAACAATCCGCTCCAGCAGTTGATGAATTCAAATGGGGATATCTATTACCCAAATCTTCCTCTTCGCGGAAATAGTCCGAAGCGGGTTGGAAAAATTAATACCAAAAAATCATTCTGCAAACAAGACTTGACGATCGGTTGTCAAAGATTCGTCAAAACTGTCCGAATGAATTAGAGACCATCTGCGAAATGAATTGCTTTATCAGGCAGCCGGGTTTAATCAGATTGGAGAGTTGTTTGCAAGTCTTTTTTTATTGGTGTTTGATTCCAGATTTTGATTGTGTGTGCTTGGAGGCGATGGGAAATGTCGGTGAGATTTTTATTAGAAAGGTAGTAATTTTTTTTTTACTGCAGAGGAAGGAGTTGATGGTTACTCGTGCTAATCCGATCAAGTATGTGGGATGGAAACCTGGGTGGTGTTTGTGAATTATATTTTAAAAGTTTGGCTTTTTCGTCGAAAAGTGATGAATAGGATGTAAACAGGACTGGAGAGAATTGATTGATGAGTGTCGAGATTTGCGACAAGGGATGTTGGTTGGGTTAATTCAAATGCAAATATTATTTTTAGATGTATTTTATTTGCATTTTATTGATGGATATGAAATGATTTTATTTATGTGTTAGTACAATAAAAAATTCAATAGTCGTATTTTGTGAAATTCGTATCCGAGTTGAAATCAATTATTTATAAATGGAATTTTTTTAGGCCTAACATTTATGGTAGTATCGCGTGAGAATTGTATATTCACTCTACCTTCGAATTTTTCTTAAAGAAATCCTAGTTTTGTTTTTAAAATATTTTTTAGGGCTAGTTTTATTTTTTCAAAAGCCTTATTTTTTTCTTCGGATTATTATTATTTTTTTTGCTAAGAAAGAATACCTGTGTTTATAAGAACCGCATCAAAACATTAGATCTATTTTTCTAAAATAATTAACAACATTTTCAATTGCTAATCAGGTTTCAAGAAAGTTTTTCAGAATAGATGACTGTAATTATAATAGAATAAGAACTAAGACCAATCTCTCTTAATTTATTTCAATATTTTTTTAACTTTATAAATAATTATAGGAAACTGTGTTTGATAATTATTTTATTCAAGAAAGTGAGAGAAATTTCGACAGAAATTTAAAAGAGTATTTTTTCTTATAAGAATCTTTATATTTTGATAGAGATATAGTTGTATTATAAACAGTGACTACATCAATAAAAGAAGCACAACACACAATTAAAATAATTAAAACAAAAAATATTTGTGTATAACTTGAATATTTAATAATAAATCTAATTTATATTAAACAAGTCCTAGTTAAAAATATGAAATTTCTGAATCAAGAGGTTTTCCCCTTTATTTTGTAAAATTTTACAATTTGTGTGTGTTCATCTTTTACATATCAATATTTTCAGTGAATTTGTACTCACGAGAGTTTATCATTTAAAGAATTTGTTTATCATTATAATGAGTGTTATTGTGATAAATTGTATGTATAAGTATTATAATTGTTTTTCAACTGACGTCCTGTTTTCGAAAAAAAACTATACAAACTCAGAATGTATATTGCAATATTTCGGAAACTTTATTTTCAATTTGCAGTATCTCATTTTAGGGTTTACGTAGAAGTATTATAATTTCAATAGTTATATTTCTCTTTATTATGTTATTCAATAACAAATATATGTTTATTACGTAACAAATACGAGCAATTTTTATGTTTAATATCAATTATATCGTATATCTTGCGCTATACTATCTGAAAGAATTAATATGGTTATATCTGTATAATTTACACTTGGAATATTTATCTAGTTTATTAGTTTTATTAGTTTGAGAATTATAAAGGCCAAACACTGCATATTTTATTGCAAAATTCATTAAAATAGGACGAGTTATACTCCTCAGAATGTTTATTCGTTATTATGCCTAGTGCAGCTTCAAAGTGTCACAGTAATAAACAATCAAAATAAATCTTTGATTAATTCTGTACTATAGAAGTATTGTTTTTGTACAGCTAAAAACCAATTTTTATGTAAATTGTTACTACCTTTCAGTGATACAATTTTATCTTAATACCGCCATTTTCATATTTTACTAAATTTTGCAAAACAAAAAAAATGTAAAATTTGGTTTTTAAAACATTTTTGAAATGAGACTTTAATGTATTCGTACTCAAATTAATTGCGACTTTCTTATGGATGAATATGATTTTAATTTCTTACAATTTCTACTTACCTCCAAAATAATAAAAACAAGGAAGATAGGCTTCTAATTGATATCCCTCTTCAAATTTCTAAAATATTTTTAATGATACCTCTATAGTTTTTAGAACGAAAAATGTTTACTATAATTGAAGGGAAAATGCTAGCAAAAATTCCTTTATTTTTTAATTTTCAAATGTGCTTTGTTTGAATATAAACAAGTAATATAAAAAAAAATTTTAAGTCAATTGCTACTTTAAATGGATGAATTAAAAGTATTTTATTAACGATTGAAAATTTGAACAAGATATATACATTATACATATATATATATATATAATACATATATAAGGAGAGAGTGAACTAATAGTAGAAATTGAAAAAAAGCGACTGATTTGTCTGCATTGTTGTAACAATGCACACTCGGTTTGGCTGAAAAACCGGTTTTCTACTCCAACTTTTGTAATTGTTTTAACAGTTACATGGTTACAGCAATGGAGACAAATCTAAATTGGCGTCGAAAACCGGTAATTAATTTAATTTAATTAAATTAATGGATTCATATTTGTGGAAAAAAAACTGTATTAACAACAAGTGTCACATCCATTAGAAGTTTAAAAATTTTTATTTGAACTTGATTGGATGAATAGAAAGTTTTTTATTAACGATTGGAAATTTGAACAAGATAAATATGTATATAAATATATATATATATATATATATATAGAGAGAGAGAGAGAGAGAGAGAGTGAGCTAATAGTAGGAATTGAAAAAGGCAAATAGAAATTCGATACGATTAACATTGTACTTACACACTGAAGGGTAAGAAGACCTTATATTTTCCTTGAGTTATAAGGTAATGATCACTATAGCAAGAAAAGGTTATAAAATTAATTAAAATGGGATTTTCTTTCGTAAACTTTACCAATTAACCTCTGTGTCAGTTTTTGTCTTATGAGTTGTGAGAAACCACTGATTTTTTTTCCCACCGAACCAAGGAACTAAGCGTTTTTAAGTAAAACTTCAAATCACATTTCCTGTACTCAGCAAAGAAAACTCGTCTATTTCGAGCGTTGTATAATTTCGTGCAAACATACACAAAAAAAGAAAATGTTTCTCGCAGCATTTTGGGACGGTTATGGCATCTGGTGACAGTTGTCAGCCATTTTTTTGCTCATTTTATTTTTGTCGTTTGGCAACCATGCGTGGGTGAGGCGAGGGATATCGTGTCGAGTCAAATCGTCTGTCAGGAGATAAGGTCTTGATAGCACACACCCCGAGCAGCCGTCGCAGCAGGCGAACTCCAGATGGCGCTCGTGTCACACTCCACTCAACAGTTTCTGTGTTTTGGAAGACCGGAGAGGAGAAATGTTATATTTGGATTTCATGTTAATTTGTACGATTTCGAAAATGAATGAATGATTCGAAGAACTAAAGCATTGAGTTTTTGAAGTTGAAAGCCGAGCTTTTTGAAGTCTCCTATGTGTAATCAGAAGAGTAATCCACGAATCTTAAACGTATAGTTAATTTGAAAAAAAATTAAAAATTTAATATTTGCATTTATAAATAGTTAAAATACTTAATATTTATATAAATTAAAAAAAAAAAAACAGGGATGCAGACTGCAAAATTTTACAGGACATGCAAATGTGCTTTAATCACAGAGATCTTGTGATTAAAACACATTTTTTGTAAATATTATTATACACAACAGTTTTTTGTAAATATTATGTAAGCAATATATACGTAACTTTTTAAAAATGATCATGAGCTTATGTCCTTCCATTCATCCTGCCATTCAATAAAAATTCGACAAGTACTACGTAAAAGGTTTACGATACTTTATTTTAACGATTCAAATAATTTTTAGACCCATTAAATTCTGCAGCTTTTATTATTTTTAGTTTAAGTGATATCAATTGTAAATATCTTATATTTTGTATGGAAATCATTACGTAAAACTTTTTCTGTGTAAGTATACCCTTAAAAATATCTGTTTCTGCTATTCACCTAGAGATTTGTTATCAAACTTAATGTAATATATAATATGTATTAAACCACTTTATTTATATAAGATAGTGAATAATATTATTTTTCTTAGTCGCAGGAACAAATGTATGATTTAATATTTGAATGAAATTTGTAAATATTAATCAAATATCATGCTATATATTTGAAAGTGTTTGAACCCTTAAACTCGACATTCCCTTGGAATTCTTATAGAAATTTGATTTCGAAATTTCAACAAATAAAATCAGAATTGATAGACTGATTCGTCCTTACCATGTTACAGGAAAGTATAAAATTTTTGAACTATAAAAATTTTATGAACAAAAATTACTTTTACAAGCGCGTATGAGTAAATATCTAAGTAAATTAGTTAAGTGTATTACCGCAGTAAAAAGATGATAGCTTTATTTTTATTTCTGTTTGTAATTAAAAAATTAGTATTTCTGCAATTTATTTTTCCTCTTAGTAATCAATAGATAACTAAAGATATTTCAAAAATTATTTCCCTTCGTTTAAATCTGTTTTGACTAAACATATTTCAGAAGCGGACTGGATGTAATCACACAAAATTGAAACAGTAATAAAATATCTAGAAGAGTAAATACTTAAGGAGATATTCGTAAACAATTTTAAATCGCAGAAATCAAGAATATATTTGTGGAAACATAATGAGTTAACTTTTATTTCCAATATTGGAAATGTAACTCATGAAGTAACACAATTTTAATGATGTGAAAGAGAAAGCAACATGCGTTGCTATTATAATTCTTTATTATAACAATGCATACAACACATTATATTTAATATCGCAATCCAATATTATATTTCTAAAAAATATTACTTCAACATGAATTGTAAAAAAAAATCTCTAAACAGAAATGTTTTTTTTATATATAGTTAGATAACTTCATGATAATATTACTTAAATTTTGTTTATTTTTTCAATATAAATAAAATAATCACTAGTAACAAGTGCTTTAACTCTTAATTTCAAAACAAGATCTATCTTCTAAAAGCCATGTAATGTTTTGATAAACAATAAATAAACATTGTGTGTTACTTGTGGGTGCCAGTTCAAATGACGTCCTTGTCACTTACCTGTGGTTCAGAATTAAGAGATCTATCAGCAATAACCCAATCATTGTTTTAGAATGCAAAGCTGAAAAGTACCGAATACTTCATAGCCTAATTAATTTAAAATATTTATATAATATTCGTCGACTTTGTAACACTCATAAATTTTTTCTTCAAAATTTACCTTTAAGACATTCTAACCTCAGTCATAAAATTCGATCCCGCAACTTTAACGATAGCGTATATATATACAGTCGGACCCAGATTTAACGAATCCCTATTTAACGAATTTTCCCCTTTCACCGATTAAAATGAAAGCAAAACCCAATTTAACGAATTATTCCAGCAGCTGGAAGCTTTTTTATTAGTTTGCATTAGAAAAAATTTGTATTTTTTTTTTCAAACAACATATTTTTGTCCGGAATAGTTAAAAACTTTTCTGGTATGTAGCAAACATACTAGAGTTGAGCAAATTTTTGATTTGTCGGAGCCAATAAACAAAGATTCTAATGCAAAAATTGATAAAGAAGCTTCAAAAAATTGTAACATTTTCAAATGTTTTACATTCTTTAGAAACAATGAAAACGCACCTTTATCTTAGGTAGCAGGATGTAAATGATACAAAGTATTTCTTCTTTGCATTAAGTCGAAAAAGAACTCTTTCGTGTCAGGAATCAAAAAAGATTTTCATACATCTATTAGTCAGCATTTTAAAATTTCCAATAAACAGGTACGTAATAATTCACTATTAGTACTTTTAGCTGTTGTATAAAAAAATGTGCAATCTAGCAATGGACATTCTGTGTGCAGTTTGTGTAGTTGCTTATAAAATTTCCAAAAGCTAAGTGTAAAGAAATTGTATTTCTCCCCCTCCCCGATATAACGAATAACCCCGGTTTAACGGGAGAAAAACGTTTGGTTCCGATATATTCGTTAAATCGGGGTGCGACTGTATATTGTTCATGAAAATTTTTCTAATTTTTAGTCATATTTTTACACAAAATATAGCTTTTGAAGAATTGTGATATGTAAGAATCTCTCCTTTTAAACAAATTTCGCTTAGTTTGTACGATTCCTGTATACATTTATCTATATTTATGGAGTTATATATTGAATAGGAGCTTTAGTGTTATTTTTCATATAAATCTTTGCATTCATTGCCAGATATCGAAACAAATTACAGTGCAAAACATTTCCGATTCATAAAAAAGAACATTAAATTACGTATGAATTCATCAAGTTATATTAACTATCATTAGCTATCAAAATACTCATAAGTGGAATTTGTAATGAATATCAAATTATTTAAATATCAACGCATGGATAAAATTTATTTCGACTCTTTATATGTACGAAAAGAAGGAATACTTTTTGACGGAAGCATTTTCTTAACCAAGCAATGAATCAAATTTTTTCTTTCTAAGCGAATTTTGACAAGTTTAAATTCGTATTAGAGTTCATAAAAAAAATTTTAATAAATCATTTAGCCACAGAAATAAAAGGAGAAAGAATGAAAATGCATTAAATGGCATGGATGTCGTGCACAGAGTGTAATTAAGTTTTTAAATGTCATTCAAATGTCATACATACGTTGTAACTTGAGCTCTTGCATGTGATCTTGGATCCTTTAAAATAATGATGTCCTAATAGATAAATAGTTTACTTCTAATTAATGAATAATTTTTTTTGCTTATTAACTTTTTATTGTTTTATTTTATTCCATACCAGATTTTGCTCTTAAGATAATATAAATTATTTTATTTATGTATCGTTTCAGTAATTTCACTAATAATTGGAAATTTTTTTAATATCTCAGGCTGAACTCTTTACCATAATTTCGACATTCTTTTTAGTATTGAAAAGTCAAACTTTATAAATAAGATAGGTAAATGTAGTGTATTTTTGATGTACTTTTTTTGCTTTTCGACTTATACTAAAACACACGAAGAAAAATATTAGTTTAAAGGAATTAATTAATTTTTTTCAATAAAAATGAAAGTAGAGTCTGTAAAAATGTTACACTTTACTTGCAAGTAAAAATATAAATATTGTCAATATTTTAGAAATAATTTGATTCGCAAATACTGATGAAATAAATGAGTAAATGAAATAAATTGTATAAATTTTTTTAGAAGTATGTCTATCATGATAAATTTTCCATATTGTTGATAAAAATAATTCTTTATATTTTTAGAGATAATATGTACTGCCTCACATAAATTGCAGATCAATATACTTGAATGTAAGATAAAATTGAACCACTATTTTAAGATACCTAAAACCTAAAGTAATTATTTATTATTATGGGCTATTAATAACCGAATAAATATTATATGTGCATGCCTTTCTAAATTTTTTAATAGCCCTATTGTTGCCTCGCAATTTGTGGCTTATAAAACGGTCAGTACTCAAACAAAAATTTTACTTACCATTTAAAAATTAATTTTTCATTTTTGAAATGAAATAAGTAATTAAAATGTATTATAACTGCATATAAATTGAATGGATTTTCAAAATATATTTGTTGCATAAGAGAAAATTCAAGCTGAATAATAACTCAAATTCAAGAATTGCTGTCATTAGTAGTAATGGGTTAATTGTTCCTTTATAGAATTATTCAATGTAGTTAATGGGAGAACACTTTGATGCATTCAGAAAAGGATGTTGAAGCGAGTGATTTTGCCTTTAAAGGGACTTTAAAGGCAAATGATGAATAACACCTTACATGTATTCAATTTTCTTACAATTAAGATAAAAATCATATCAAATTTTATATTAATGATGCATTTTATTTAATATTAAGAGCATATCTTTAACAAAAATATTAATATATAACGTTTTAATTTAAAATATATACTTAACATTTAATACTCTTAGAAGAAAGCGTATTAGCTAGTTTTTAAGTGAGGTATAAAAATTATGGGGTGTTTTTATGCATCAGCAAATTGTTCGAAATCTGTAAAAACATTTGTTTCTTTCAGTTATGTCTTATGGAACATGCTATTTTGCTACAAGTTTGAATGAAATTACTAAGAATTACTAAAAAATTACTAATATAAAATAAAGGCAGAACACTTTGATTGTACTCCTACAGTGGTGCCTTGGTACTTATCTTACCTTAATTTTTTTCTACTTCGATTGGAAAGGAACTTTTATATCTAACGAATGAGTTTTTTCCATAAAAGAGAAAGAAAAATAATAATTTATTTCCCATATAAAAGAAACATATCTTTTTTGTTATTGCCCTATTATGTGTTGACAAATTTGATAAAAGTATTTAAATACTATTTAATAATGAAATATAGGAATACAAATGCAATTAGATTGAATAATTGAGAATTTAAGTTGAAAATGAAACTTTTTTTCTCTACTTAAACCTAGATGAGAATAATCAAACTTTACTTACAAAAAAAGTGTGTTCACAGAGCTTTACAATTTTCCAACGGATATTTCAAACATATCACATAATCTGAACATTCCAGACAGTTCTATTATAGCATTCGAGCTCTGTTAGGGCAAAAATTTTAATACCCATTCTTACATTAAGAATGTAAAGGTACACACACGAGATATATTCCAAACTGAGTTTCTTTTTCGTCTAAATTGGATGTGTATCAAAGAGGACGTATACCGATGTACCATTGTATAATGCTACTTTCTCTTGACTCCGACAATTATTAATCTCCTAATTGTTTTTACAAATGTGTATTCTGTCTATCATGATCATCATTGAAATTTGAACAAAGAGGCTAATGGTAACGAACTCGTTGCCAGCGTGTCATAAGTTCGAGCCTAGTATCGCTGAAGAAATCGCCGTGTAGAGGAGTGATGTACGTTATATCTGTCGAGACCCAATCGTCCTCCCGTTGATGTAGTGTGGAATTTAGGAGGGGGTGGGTCAACGCAGGTGTTGTCCTTGTCACTTGACCATGGTTCAAAATTTCGAGGTCCGTCACCAAAAGCCCTCGAGTAGCTGAATAGTGAGACGTTAATATTCACTCACTCCCTCCATCACAAAGAAAATAACTAAATTTTTTTCAAAGAATTTGGAAAAATTATTTTGTTGACATGTCCAATAATCATAGTATGCTCATATATTGCACATTTTCTGTAACGCTTGAACATTTAAAAGTTGGCATATCAGTAACTAAAAAATAGGGGGAAATTTATTGATTCTTATCAATATCATTCTCAATAGATTCTTGTATTAATCTTCAAATTTATTGGGTCTTTAATAATTTGAATTTAAAATTCTCAAATTTTAAAGAACAGAGGGAGAAAATGATAATTAAATTTTTTTCAGTTTCCTGAAATAGAAAAATATGCACCTCTAGTGGTGTACAGTGTATTTTACCTATTTGATTTATCTTCGACTCTTCTCTCCTAAATAAGAACTAATGTCTTATTACTTATTAATTTGTTTTAAATGCTCGTTACTATATTTTATAAAATACGTGCTCTTTCAATGTAATACTTTAATGTATAGTGAAAATTCTGTTTTAAGTAACACAAAAAAATTGCATTAAAAAAGCAATTACTTTTAATTTGAGGTATTTTGACTCTATTGGAAAATTTTTCTTTAGTGTTTTTTAAACAAATAACTACATCCAATGGAAATATTTCAAAGAAGCTTAACATTTTTAATGGGTTTTCATCATCTAAAACAAAAGTACTCAGTTAGGAAACAGCTTAGAACCAAGAATGAGAATAGATCGATGTATCGGAGATGGTTGGAAGAGATATTCTTGTTTTTGTAACACAAAAAAATTATTGCTTTTATGACAACAAATCTAATAAAAACCCATTTATATATATATATATATATATATATATATAAGTACTTTAGTTTTTTTAAAGACATTTTAAATCTAAACACATTTAAATACAATCTAAATAGAAAACTAAAATAATTGCTGAAATGTTTTACCATATGTAATTTAATCATCTTTTCTCTGATATTTTAAAATATCTTAAACAATCATTTACCTTACATCAGTGCTTCTCAAACTTTCAGTATTGGTGACCCAACTCTCAATCATGATTTTCCTCGCCTCTACCCTCTCCTACATACAATAACAATGCATTGAATGCAATAATAATGCACTTTGACGCTAAAACTACGATACAGCCTTAATTATAAACTATACAAATTACCAGAGAAAATATTACTTTTTGTACATGTTGCTTTTGAGTAAGTTACTTTTAAGCAATACAATAAATACTTTGTTACTTTTCATTTCTAATTCTTAAATTGAAACAAACTACAACAAACACGTGACGTGTACCTTTATTATGCCAGAATATATTTTGTTCTGATTCCTATCAGTATATTAATAGTTTTTCATTTTCAACTTTTCGATATGCCCCCTGTGTAAGGTAATCATGCCCCCCCCCAGGGGTGGACTCCACAGTTTGAGAATCGTTGCTTTACATGAATAATGCAATTAAATAGTAACAGACAACGGATATGCATAAAAGAACCCTATATTTTTTAAATCTTAATAACCTTTAGGTTATTCTTTTACTTGTTCTTGATAAACTAAGTATTATAAGATTTATAATTAAATTAAGAATAGTACGAGTATTTTTTCTACTATACAATGTTTTATTATACAATTTTTTACTATGCAAATACTTTAAGCCTGTTTAGATAACATTTACTTTTTCAATGTTGACAGCGGTTTGTTAAAAACAATTCTCTGCGTAGTGAATAACACTCCATAGCAATGGAGAATACAAGTATCTTGCTTTTCTGGAAAAACAAGATATTTGTGACTAAACATACGTAAATTGATTAATCGATAGACATTTATTTTTTCCAAGTTTTTCAATTGATATATTTTTTTTTCATTTTCTATTCGATTACTTTATTATGTTCCTAAAATGGATATCTGGTTTAACAAATACTATCGATAAGAATACCTTAAATTCATAAGTATAGTAAAAGTTTTTTTAATTTGTTATAAAGACTTTTAATTGGAACAGATGTGCAATTGTATGAATGAATAAATCATAAAGGTATTGTTTTCTTGAAGTTCTGTTACTGCTTTTTTGTTAACTAAATCGGTTATCAGATCGAATGTTTTTCTAATTTTGATTTTTTTATAAATATATTTAACTTTATGAAAGCTAATTAATGAGGATTAAAACGGAATAATTTAATTATAATTAAATGAATTAAATTTATTTAATTAGAATATTGTATACAATACTAATGCAAGGTATACTGTTTAATAGAACAGTAATAGTAGTATTAATGCATAGAAAACATGAATTTTTCATTAGATTCCTTTATATTATTACGACAGAGATTAGTTCACGACTAGTACTTTTAATATTCTTAAAAACAAAATTCTTTGCATTAGTATTACATGCAGGTGCGATTTTAGTTTATTCATGAATATTTCAATATACAAACAAATACATAATTGATGTGATCTGAACGTGTACTTAACTGATACAAAATTTTATTGAATTGAAAATTGTGACGCCACGTAAAATTTATTAACTATCAGCAAATTACGGAGTCAATGCGATATATTTTTTATTTGATCAAACTAGAAAAATGTTGACATAATTTTATTTAAGTTAATTCCATAAAAATAAAACTAATCAATATATATATCATATTGTCTTGCATATTGAATGGTTCTTTAGTTTCATACATATAAATCATTATCAGTGCGTCATCGTAGCATGAGTACAAAATTAATTTTCTTCATCCCCCTTAACAAATATTGTAGAGTTAATTAACCTTAATTGCATTGTTTATTACGAATATATTACTATCCATTCAACTATATGTTGGATCAGATGAAATTATTCCACAAAAACCGACTAATTGATAGCTTCCTCTTTTGTAAATTGAATTGGCTCTAGATGTTCCCACACATATCTCAGTTGGAACATCAATACAGAAAACAGCGCATTCTATTCCCGCTGAGTGCTTTAGAAGATCGATGTACCGGGCATCACGGGAACAGATAGCGACGTCACGTTGACGGATGCGGCTTCCAGTGACCCCGCCCACTGACGTCATCTGTCACGTCGTTGGTCAGAGACAAATGACGTCGCCGCATAATAATGAATGGAAGGCGGCCATCTTGGAAGGAGAGCGGCCATTTTGATGGATTAAAGTTGGTCCTCTCGCTCGTAATTTAGACATCATTTATTCGCATTTCAGAAATTAGATAAGCTTATTCCATGCCGCAAATGTACGCTTGAACCGGGGGAAAAAATTAAAAGAAATGGAATGGATAATAATGGAGGGAAAAACAAAGAAACCTTTTGTGGGTGAGAATGCGTGGAGTGTGTTAGATTAACTACTCT
Organism: Trichonephila clavata; assembly: GCA_019973975.1. NCBI lineage: Eukaryota > Metazoa > Arthropoda > Arachnida > Araneae > Nephilidae > Trichonephila > Trichonephila clavata. Next base: position 758,098 of record BMAO01013261.1, on the reverse strand, counting down.
CCCATGAAAGCTTTTCAACTTAAAACGTGTGTTTTAATAATTGTTTTTTGTTTCTCGTTCTCTTTTCACATTCAGAACTTGGTGTTTGGCGTTGCGAAAAAGGAGTTCGTTAATTTCTGTCATACTTTAAATTCTCTTATGACATACGATCTTTAGGAAAAAAATGGTCTTCACGAGCTTGTTTCCCCGAAGCGCTTTTTTAAAGTATCTCATCGAAGGAAAAAGTTAATCATGATTATATACAAACGCACCGCGAGTCCTTTAAAAATAGTCAGCCTTCTCTTTCAGCTGGAATTAGAATTTTTAAATAGTAAATGCGAATAAACAAACAGATCGTTGTTTGTGCTTTTGGCATAGTGATCTTGAATTGGTAAAAAAAAGTAAAATTTTAATGATGTTGTAGTTAAATTTATACGATAAAAATAAATAAGATGATATCAATGGTAATTAGAGTTATTTTCTTGTTTTTTTTTTCTTTTTCTTTTCTTAAAATAATCTTTAGTTTATGTGAAGCACTTTCTATCATTAGAAGATCATTGAAACGATCTTTATTATTTTTTTTTACGAAAACAGTCATTTAAAAGTTTTTGAAAAATGCTCTTGAAAATCCGAAATGAACCGAAGATATTTTAAATCAGTATTACTCTGCAGCTAATTATTTGACTCGAAGAATACAAATTAAGAAGTACATTTTAAAAATTCCTTGATTAGTTTTAAATAAATTAGTGTCTTGAAAAAAGTGTCATGTATTTCAGTTAAAAAAAATGACCGTGGTAGCCTAGTGGTCAAGGTACCGGATCGTGGCTAGCATGTCATGCATTCGAGCCCAGTCCCTCTAAAGACTCGCCATGAAGGGGAGCGATGCACGTTACATCTGTCGAGAGCTCAAACGACCTCCCGTTGGTGTGGTAGTTAGGAGAGAGGGGTACCAGCTCAGAGGTGTCGTCCTCGTCACTTAAATATGGTTCAAAATTACGAGGTCGGTCGCCAAAAGCCCTCGTGTAGCTGAACAGTGCGACGCTAATATTCACTCACTCATTCAATTAAAAAAATAGGAAGGAGGTAAAAATTAGCGTCTACACTCTTGTGGAAGATGTTAAAAGTATGCTCTCCACAGCAGTGGTGTAGCGGAGAATACTAGGGAACTCCTGCAAAGTCATATTTTGAGCCCCAAGTCAGATCTTAAAAGGGTTGCAAAACCATAAGATGAGGCTTTGGGTCACCTAGAATTCTGCCCCCTTCCCCAACCCCGATGCGAGGGTTGCGGAGATGCACCACTGACATATGGCTGAGGGGGCTCTGTATCAAAATTCCTTCTAGGCCCTTTTTAAAATATGGGAGCCCTGTTAGTGTGACTGTAGTTACACATGTTGGGACCCCTGTAGCGGGGGGTTCCCTTATCATTGATATGGCTGATACGGAGGTAGCTACGCCCCTGGGATGTACGTTACGCCACTGCTCCAGAAGTAGCATAGTTGTATGATTCTGCGTTTTTTAGATAGACAGAATGTACAAACCATTCGTCTTCAGAGGGGAGCTGTATTTTAGGCGAATCTTAAGTCAAATAACTAGTTATGCACCCCTTCAGGGCATGTTATTTATCCTCTTAATTTGAAGGGAAACAATTTTTCTTACAAATATCTCTAAATATTGTTGTACCTGTTACTATAGCAATACTTAATGGCTACAAACAATGGCCAAATCCAAATTACAGGTTCGAGTCCCGATTCCACTTAAGTGTCATCATAGGAAATACTGGGGCAGCGTTAAATGGATTTGAACCCCCAAGTCCTCAGATGATGTGGTGGTTATGATATCACAGATCTTCATTTAACTTTGACTCAAAATGACGAGCCTTGTCACTTGTAACCCTTACAGGAAAGTACTAAAAAGATGTTATTCCTAACAAAAATCAATTTATTACTGTAAATGATGGTAATACACTGCATAGATTTAAGTAAGATTAAGTAATATAGCTAATAAGTTATAGATTAAAAAGGCGTATTTATATATGATTGACTTATTCCAAGAAATGGTAATGTAAACTCCTAATCTATAAACATTCATTAATTGAAAGGAAGAGATAGTTACACAGAATGTGTGAAATTGAATAAAATGATTTCTGTAATTCTGTGGAAATCAGTACATACAATTATGCAGTATACTATATCCTATGTATTTAAAGCAGAAAAACTGTTTGAAAATTGGTATATGCATACTTGAGAATAAAGCAAAAAATATATCACACTTTTCATTTGATATACCACTGTTTTTTTATTTTAAAAGAATCAAGTATATTTTTCGGTGTTAAGGTAACAAACAGGATTTCTATCAATCTTTTCACCTAATAAAGTAAATTCCACAATAAAAATAATAAGAACCTAATTTAGATATTGAGATTCAAATCAACATTTAAACATGGATTTTATGTAACTTATTGAACTAGTTTCAGATAAAAATTGTGTTCAGCTTATTGCAACAAAAAAAAACTAGCTCAATAAATGGAATTGCACGACATTTTTTAAATACAAATATTAAAAAGTCACGATCTTGACGTCTGGTATTGCAATATCTGATTTGTGTTAAGCGAATCATCGGTGAAATGCAAGAGCGTGATTTCATCGTATGTTTGTTTTCCTGCTTGTATCTGATCCTCGCGTGGAAACGGATTCGTAGGTTCTATTTGTGATGTTTCATTCATTCGTCTGCTATAGTTATTTCGATAGAGTATTCGTTGAATTATTCGAATGATTTTAGAAAGGTAAAAAATTTTCATTGTTTAATTTGATGTAAAGAGTTTTGAATTGCTTTAATGGGGGAAAAATCACTTGTATAACCATGAAAAAGATATAAATCTGCTTTTAAAATCGTGATTGATGATTCCAAGCTCCTTTAGTTTTGTATCGTATTCTAAATCGCACGAAAGTTAAATAATAATTAATCATAAACATTATATTTCATGTTTGAATATTAATATTACTATACGAATAATTTCTTATAATTGTTAGTATGTTATTTTTGGTTGCAAGAATAAAAATTACTTACATTACGATTTAGTTTTCTTAATATATCTTTTTAATTTTTGCAACTTAATAGTTTTGGATGTGTATTATAAAATATTCTATTAAAACGATTGACTTTATAATTAAAATTACTTCTGTTTTATACGAAGCTTGAAATTCAGAAAATGTTTTTTTTCTTCATGAATATATTTTTTAGATTGTTAATTAGTATTTACTTTTTTTCGATTATATGCTTGAGCTTGAATCCTTTTATACATTTCAATCTATTTTTCAACAAAAAGTTAAATTGATTATTCTTTATTCAAAGTGCTTTTATTTTAATTCGATAAACCAAGCTTAAAACAGTTACTAAATGCAAAAACTTATAATATATATTAGCTTCCTGTTAAGGATAATTTGAGCTAAGTAAATAGTGATTTTTTTCCTTTAAAAATATACACATATTTGATAGCTTTTCATCTAATTTGAAAAAAAAGCACACTTTAAAAAATACTTTAAAAAAAAACAACGCTATACTGTAAAACGTAACGAGATTTCATCCTGTTATTTTATATAAAACTTCTGCGAATCCAATTTTCTGACACTGGGTCTACAATTTCTTTCGAATTTATAATGTTTATAACTCTTTTTAAAAATTAATATATTTTCTAAGCTTTATTTTAATTAAGGAATTTAAAAATCCCTTTTATGTAGATTTCCTCTATTACATCCTTATATGAATTTAATAAATTCTGTTACCTGTAAACTTTCCGAAATAATAAAATAATTTTATGCATACATTTGTGAAAAATGCTTACGGTAAAAATGGTACGATTTACGCAAAAAAATTTTAATTTAAGGATTTTCAAATTGTTTTGGTTGCCTCTTATGTGTATATACTATGTAAAACAGATTTTGTGCTCAAAATTTCATAAAAAGCTAGCCATTTAATTTTTTAAGGAAAAAACTTTAGATTTTTGAAGTGATTTTAAAATGCTACTCCTCTTACAAAAAATTAAATACAAGCTTGAAATTTGATTTACAAGTAAGTATAACTAAAGTAAACAAGTAAAATTTACAACTATATATAACCAAAGTTGGTATAGGATTTTCGATAACATGATTGGTATTCATACACTACTTCTTTTTATGAATGCTTATTGAAAATTTCTTAAAAAATGTACAAATTCTGAGTTTAATTATTTTTTAAAAAATAAGTATTACTTTGATTCAAAAATGCCTACCAACTTTTGTTGCATGTACTATTAGCAATAGGCAAAAAAAATCCAAAGCATTAGGTACAATAGAAAAAAAGCCTTAGCATTTTAAATGAAGTTATTTTATCTTTCCGAGATAAGTCATTTTAAAGTTTTGATTTGCCATAGGGATATGAATAAAAAAGGACGTAACAGCTATCATAATTCTTTGTTTCTTAAGTTTAGAGCTTTCAAATTTTTTCAGGTTATAGAAAGGTATGTAAAGAATAATTTGAGCTAAAAAAAATTAAATTTGATTTTTTGACCGATTTTTGTCATTTGAATCCTACTGTGTCCCCTTAAATAAAATCAAAAATAGTACTCTTGAAGCTGATACCCACAAAGTCTGCGTTGGCAATTCCAAAGATTCAGTTCTTCAAAAAAGTTTTCGAAATACTTCTACCCAAACTTTATTTTTTCAATGATACAAATTTATTAGAAAAGAAAAAAAATGCTAAGTGTGATCCTATACGAATAGTCTAACGCACGCGCGCGCGGCCGTTGCGTGACTCACAATTATGCAAAATATTTAAATGAAATAATTTAAAAAGTAATCGTTGGTAAAGATACAAATTTTTAATCTTGAAACCTTTTATTTGTCATGAGTGATAAATAAAAGCACATGTCAGCAATAAGCTGAACTTCCTGTCTAACCACATGATAATAAAAAAATAAAAGGACATTAAAATTAATAGAACAATATATATTATTTTTTTAATATAGATAATTTGACCTTAATGTTTACTGCTCATTATCTTGGTTAGTATTTGCAGTTAGTATCCTTGAATAATGAACTTTCCCTTCCCCAAACAATTTTAAAGGAAAACACACATAACATTTATAATTTATAAAATATTCCCTCAAATTTGGACAATACATATTATTAAAATAGATATGCATTATCTTAAAAAAAAATCAAATTCATCTCGACGACGCATGAAATAACAATGATCTCTCAAAAAACCTCATGAATAGCACACATTCCATTCAAGGTATTATCCAATCCTTTCAAGACTTCCCCCAAACGATATCTCGCGTGTTCCGAGCCACTCCATCGTTTCTATCACGCAAAAGCAGACGATTTTTTTTTTCTCTTTTAACAAACGATCCTTGTTTCGAGTATCGGGTATCGACGTGTCGCCCTAAACAACTCCTACCTCCCCCCTCACCTTTCTTCCTTTCGAATATTTCATAACCTTTCTCTTCGAGGATGGACATTGAGGGATGCAGAAGGTCCCTCGAAGATACTTATCTCCAAACGATCCGTGAAATTCGGACTCCACCCGACAGGATCATCCGTCATGGGAATTTTGCGAGTGCCGAATGGCAACGAGAAAGAAAAGTTTTTGGAGACAAGGCCCGATGGGAGGGTGGGGCTACGCTACGGAACAGCGCACACGATTAATTAATTTCATAAATAACCAAAAGGGTGGCCTGAAAGTCGTTTGGGCGATGGGCAGTATAGGGAGAACTCTATAATGAAGATGGTCTTGTATGAGTTAGGAAAGAATGTAATTCTTTTGGGAATGTTTAACATTGTATTGCAATTATACATTTTATTTCTCTATTTTCAGATTTGCTGCTGTTTTAAGTTTGCTTTTACTTTTTTTGGTTAATTAATTGACTGATTAATGAATTTCGAAAAAAATCAAGAACTATTTTTGGACACATTACATTGATGCTAGATTAGATTAGTTAACTTGAAGTACAATAATTTTGTTTAGCAAATGTTAAAATATGTATGATTTAAAGGTATTTAGGTACATAGGATAGATAAAAGCCGGGGTGGGTATTGCGTCGATCGCGATCGATCGGTAGACCGCCAAGACATTTTGGGGTGACCGCCTAAAGATTTTACCAGTTAATAATTATATACGGAAAATTCAAGATTGGCTGACAGTACGCAGATTAAGTCTTCTACTGACTATAACTACAAAAACTAATTTTGGATAAAAATATTTTATTTCTTTAATGTATTTTGAATTGTTTCATAATAAATGTATCATTTGATATAATTATACTTGGGGCTATTATTGTTAAGTTTGTATCGCATTTTGCTTTAAACGTGGTTTTAAAAGTGTTGTTTTTTATTTTAGTTCTGTAGGTAAGTACATATTCCTTACTTATTATTAAGTTATAAAAATAAACTCATTTCCTTATCTCATCCATTTACGACATTAGGCATTAGCGTACCCAAGAATTTTTAAAGGGAAGGGGTCGAGGTGTGAAGGTCTACCGTTCTCGTATCCATACCCCAATACGCAGTCAAACATATTTTTTTGACTTTTTCGATTGTCGCGAACAAAAAATAGCAAAAAATAAATTACTAAATAAATAATTAACATTAATAAATAAAAAAATTACTAATATCAAATACTTACTTACATTTTACATATTAGATACATGGGACTATAATGAATCGGAAGAAAATGAAGGGTTAAGAGAGGGAGGGTTCGGACCCGTGGACCCCTCTCTCGCCTATTTGTGTGCCTTTGACACTGGGTGGACCGCAACTCTTTGAAAATATCAGAAGTAGCCCGTACTCTGGAAAAGTCTGCCCACCCCTAGATTAAGGTATCCGAACACGTTGAAAATGACCAAATTCAGTCAAGACAGATATATTTTTTTTATTTTATTGAATACAGCTATCTATTGACTTTACGAAACATACTTTGTTTTGTTTCTACACTACCTAGAGGCCAAGTTACAATCAGTTTTATAAAGTTAGAAAAACCGGAAGTGGGTTTTTTTAATGGCTCAAAATCTATCATGGCGAATCTGATAACTCAAAATATTACGAATGTATTTCTATAAACTTTTTGAACCTGATATTTATGTTATTTTCTAGAGAATGTACTAAAACATTTCTTATTGTATGAATACTTTTTGAGTTATGGCTTATTATTCAAATAATGGTCTAATAAAAAATGTAACATTTCTTATAATGTTTACTCAATCAGCTCTAAAATTTTCAAATTTTAATAAAAAATTAAAATTTTAGTGCATTTTCTAGATAAATGCATCTAATTTGTTTTAGTAATACTTTTACTAATATATGTTTATTACTTTTTTCTCTAACTGCTTTGGAGATTTTCAAAAAATCTTGCTAAAATTTCACTTATAATTGTGATTTTTGTAAAATTCAGGTAATTTATTTTAAATTTTGATAGTTAAATAGTAATATTTATTGGTATTGAGCCCTAAAAGAGCATTTATAATGTTTTAGTATGCTATTTTGTTAAAAAATACTCTGAACGTGTTCGGATACCTTAATGCGTTATATTTACGTTTAGATCTCAACCATAAGTTTAACTATCTTTACTGTATGAGTTATGCAAGGGTTAACTAAGGCTATGAGGGGAGGGTGGATATATAATAAAGATTGGGCAGATAAATTTATAAGAGTTGTTTTTATTAATTTTAAAACTTCATCGTAGATATTCAATAAAACATTTATTCTTTGAGAAATATACAGGCAAAGCAAAACGACACTTTTATCGATATTTAATCCACCAACGACCCAATTGACAAAGAGTTCTCTTTTAAAAGCAAACATACCCAACCTAAAATTGAAAAATTTGTTCTTTTGTCTCTTTCGCTTTTCTCACGATTCCAACTAAACCAACCTACGTCGTGAAATTTCTCATTGATAACAACAATAAGAAGAAATGAAAAGGGATTCTCATTTAAAATGCGAAGTGCTGAAATAACAGGTTTCGTTCAATGGTATCGTGCACCCTTTAATTCGTGGACCGCGGGGCCTTGTTGACATTTCGGTCCCATGCATATATGGAAGGGGTTGCGAAAAGGGGTCGGCTCTTTTTATCCAAAGGGTGTGAACTCGAGTGGGTAACCTTCTTTTTTCCGATGCGGCTAATCGCAGCACTGCAGGACACTTCAGCACGTGCGCGAATTATCGGTGCTAATCTGGATTCAAGGATGCTTGAAGGCTTAGGTACTTCGAGATTTGCGTTCAAGCAGATGTTGCTTTTAGATATTGTAGAGGATGATTTTAGTAATGAGTCGTGCTATTCTGTGGATTACCATTATTGGTGATGTGGTTTTTGTTAATTATCGGATTGGAAATTGTTAGTGATTATTTTTTGATCAGTAGCCCGACCAATGTAAAAAAAAAATCTTTTCAGTATTATGAAGAAATTTTAATGAAATTTACTTAATGGGATTTTTTTATTCCAAAAGATATGAGTAATTTTCCTGATATCCTCAAAACCAAAAAAAAAAAAATGTTATAACTGAAATCAATAATTAAATTTATTTTATGCTATGTATTTGCTACATTTGTGTTTATCTTAAAAGTACTAACAGTTCTTTACAGGCAGCACTGCCGTAGCTAGTCTTAAGATACAGGCACTGTATCTAAATTTCTTGGATGATGCCCTTTGTCGAAGCATCTTAATATTTTACGATTTTTATTTTATGCATTATGAGCCTTCTAAAGTTTGGGGGTTTTGAATAAAATACTGCAAAAGTTACAAAGATTATTTTATTTATTTTACGTATATTTAATTATTTGTCTTGTAGTTATTTATTATCCTACTAAGTTCAAGCGATAACAAACCAAATGTCCAAAAAATATGGCTACACTTTCAAATTTTAATTACAAATAAACAAATATATTCTCTTATGGTTTTTAATGCTCCATAAAGAAAATACCAAAGTTTTTTACAATGTTTTATTGTATGATTTGAATGCGTGGACCATTAGTAGAGTGAGTAACACGTCAAGTCTGTACAAATAACGCTATCTTAGATTCTGCTAGGGTGATCAGATTTTTTTTAAGACAATATGCTTGCTAACCATCGTCATAAATCTCTTATATTATTGATAAATTGTGAATCTTGAAGGTGGACTTCGTTTACAGGTAGTCCAAAATTTACGCTGTAACTTGTGTTGCAGATTTAAATTCGAATAAACCTTGCTACAACTGGCGCTTGTGAAGCTATTTTGAAACGAGAATGTTGCAATACGGGAAAGTAGCCCCCTCTCGTTTTCATTTCATTTTTATTGAAAGTTTATTCTTTTGTTTATGGAACATGATAAACCGCAATTGAAAATCTTTTTTATTTTTAATTCATTTTTCAAAGTGTTGTCGTAATTTTCGGACACCCTATATTTTATAGCTAGTCGAGTGGTTGATGATTAAAGTGACCCCGATAGGGATGACGGTGAGCCTCATCAGATTTAACGCGCCAAATCCCCAACAAATGTGTCTTCAGTGGCACCAGGACTCCCCAGAAACAACGCCAGCCTCTAATTCACGACCATGACTATTTGGCTACAGCAACCACGACTATCTGATTGAAAATTATTGCTCAAGAGCTCAGCATTTCTATCAAGTGACCATCTAAAGTCTTTTGGCTGTGGTAGCCTGATGGTCATGGCCACGAACTCGTGGTCGACATTATTTTTATTAAGTCTAAAATTCGAGTCTTGGGGCAACCGAAGACCCACCATAAAGGGTCTAGCGCAGTGATTCCCAAAGTGGTCTATATAGACCCTCAGGGGTCTATGACGACCTGCAAGGGGTCCACGTAAGCAAAAAAATAATTTAGGGGTCCATGAGGTGTAAATGGGGGTCTATGATAGTGGCTCTTATTATATAAACTAGATCGTGACTTTAAATTTAAAAGAAAATTTAATCAAGTGGAAACTAAATTTTACCTATTTAACAAATATATTTACTAAATTTAATAGGGATAATTTCCACTTACAAGGTGACAGTATAAATTTTTATTAAAACAAGAACCATTTCAGCATTTCTTTCCGGAGTTAAGCTAAAGAAGTATAATACCGGAGGTCCCGAATTTTCTTAGAATGTCACAATCTGTCAGGGCTTTTTAACCTACGTTCAACATTTAAATGCCTTTAATTCAGATTTTGAAATCAGGTTTGAGATTTTTTTTGACTATGGTAATACCACAGTAGAGGCGATGAATTCATAGGGTCACATTGAAAATAAATACCCCATTACAATAGGAACTGATCGTAATAAGCACTAACGAAGATCTTAAAGTTTGGAAACGGATATCAGCAATTGTGGCTTTGAAAAGGCAAACCTATAATTTGTCCCGAATTATGAAACATCGTGAGAACGTTTTTAATCGTTTTTTCTACTGAAAAGCAGCGCGGTTGCCAATCTCCAAAACAAAAGAAAGAAAAAAAGAAAAACTTAACATTACTAACAGAAGAGGTTTAAGGTTAAAACTGACAATATCAAAACCAAATGTTGAAAATTGGTTATTGTAGTACCAGACTCATCCCTCCCTTTAAAATCATCCATTTATTTATTTTATTTAACATTTATTTTATGTATTAATTAACTTTTAATTATTTAACATGCTCTTTTTAAATTTTAATCACTTTACTTCATTACAGTTAGAAATTTAATTCATTTAAAGTAGTAGTACCAGCTGTCAAAAAGACATTTAAGTTGATAAATTTGCAAAAATTCAATATTAATTAAACAGAGGGTCTACCTCAAATCGAAAAACATGGCAAGGGGTCTATGACACAAAAAAGTTTGGGAACCTCTGGTCTAGCGCATAGATCGCCAAACTATTGCACGTGGTACAATTCTCAGTGGCACTCCACGCTACTCTATAAATTTGTCAATTTTTTGAGGGGATGGAAGTTGGTAAATTTGTAATGGACCTCCTTTGACATAGATCTCTAGAATTATGGACATTTATGGAATTACGAAAAAATTTGAAGGATAACTCTAAAGATAAATGTACAGTATTTTGCAAGTTATTGAATGGCATTGCTGGAGATGTGTAATTGTTTGAAGAAAGAAATTGCATGTACTCTACTTTCCACTTTTGGTTCTACATATCTAGGTAAAAAAATCTTTCTTCATATGAAAAATATTTCGAGTTCGCAAAGAAATTATTAAACAACTGAATGCTCAGAATCGTATCAAATTGAAAGTAACAAATTATACCCCTGATTTTGCTAAATGAAAGTGTGTATGTATAGAGCGGTGCAAGTATTAGATTCACTTTAAATTTTTATCTTTTTATTTAACTGTAATGAAGGGAAATGGTTATAGTTTACGTTGTATATTTCTTATTTTAATAAATATGTTTCTTCTTTAATGACTCTACAACCCTGCGTGGGCCCAGGCCTTCTCCAAAAGTTTTCTCCTGGCATGTCTACTTTTGGCAACTGTTTTCTAGTTTTTGACCTTTAAAATATTTAGATCTTTTTAAAACAGTCAATCTATTTAACGCGGTCTGCCCCGATGGGCTTTGCCAGAAAGATTTTCTTGCAGAAACGATCTTCATTCATTCTAGCAAGATAACCAGCCCATTTAAGTCTCTGTAATTTGACAAATTTTACAATATCAGGCAGTTTGTAAATTTTGTAGAATTCTAAGTTAGATCTAATCCATAATCCATTCACTTGGATCCCTCCAAGAATGCAGCGTAAGATCTTTCTCTCGAAAATTCCCAAAGCTTCCTCATCACTTAAAGTCAATGTACAAGTGTCTGATGCATAAGTCAGGACATTTCTTATAAGACTTTTGTAAAGAAGCAATTTAGTTCGGAATTTGAGAAAACTGGATTTTAAGTAACTCTTCAAGGCATAAAAACATCTGTTGTTGTTTATTATCTCACTTGACCGACAGAAACATCTAGATCAAGTCCATGAACCCGTGCGTTTTTAAGCAATCAAGAACTGTAGCTGGAATTTTAGAGCAGCTAGTTCTTATGGCAACCAATACAAGCCAAGATGTGGGCAGGAGCGGCTTGGTCCACATTGCATTTCGGACAAGGAGGGTAAACTTTAAGACCATCCACATGCCGTTGAGCTCGAGTATGTCCACTTCGTAGTCTAGCAAGAGTAGTTTCATCTCGCCTACTGCTTGTCCCAAGTAAAGCAGCACCAGGGCGATTTCCTTCATACCATTCGATGTACGGGAGTCTGTCTCAGAGAGGAACAGATACATTGTTTGACCCGGGTAGCAATTTCTGAAAAAATAAGGCTGCCACCATGTGTAAAATCTTTATGGCTGCCCTCGCGGGCCAAACCATCTGCAATCTCATTCACGTGCGATGGTACCCACTGAAAAAAGATCTTAACATTATCAGATCTCATAAATATGATTAAAAGTACATAATGTATGTAGATTTTTTTTATTTTTGTTGAAGAAATGGTTATGTGTTTTACGCTGTTTGTTTTTATAGTTTTACTTTTAAGCTGTTCAATAAAAATATTTTTAAGTGATGCAAAATTGATATATAATAAAAGTGTAAAGCTAAATTAATGACCTCTATTCTCTAAATCTACATTAATTATTACGGGAATCGAATTGTTTAAAAAAATATCCTACTATCCAGAATCATATTGGTAGATTGGTTTGGCATACCACAGCTAAAAAGTTACAAACCCTTGGGGTAGCGCATGTTAAATCTGTTAAGGCTCAATGTTCTTGCATTTACGTTATATGGAAGTATGGAGAAGGCTTGGTGCCAATTCAGGTATCATCCTCACTGTAGTTCAAAATTATGAGACCTGTCTTCAATTGCCCTAGTACAGCCTCAAAGTGCCATGTTTTTAAGCAGTCAACGGCAATATATTAGAATTAAATTTTTATTATAGATTCAATTAACTATTTTTATTTAAATGTATTAAATCAGAATAGTATAACCCAGTCTTTATATTAATATAATGTAATTATAAAAGTAATAAAAAATTAAAAATTTGATTAAATATAATTATGCTGTGCATAAGCGTAATTAAAATTTTATTATCTCATTACTCAAATAAATAGTAAAATCCGTCATACACGCATTCCCCCGAATAAAAAAAAAATAAATATCACTGGATATGTTTCTGAGAATTTCCCACTTATAAGCCGTAAGAACATCGGATTTAAATTTTGTCAAATATATTCAATAAAAGTTTCCTGTGAGCTGCAATAAAAAAGATTGACTGAATAATTGCAAATTTTTCATACATAAGAAATTTTTTCGAAAGTATAGGTAGACGAATTATAATTACAGTATGAGGTTTATGTGTTATTGGCAATAATAAATTTATATTACTTTCATTATTCTGAATATTTTTTAGATTGGTCACATTTTTAACGGGAGTAAAACATATTTTTACTATATTCTACTAGTCTTCATTTAATATTTCTGGACAAATTTTAGCATAACACCGTTTTTAATAAAGATGGAGTATAGTCAGGGACGTCTTAAGACTTTTTGAGGCCCTGGGCCCTTATGCAAAGGTAGGCCCTACCTTAAATCTTTAAAAGTAGACAGTAGCATGCATTGTCAAATACTCGTTCAAATGGTAATTTTATACAAATAAATGTGCACGACTCACAATCTCAAAAACCTTGGCACAAACTGGTTCGACCGATGGCCGCATTTCGACTCAATGCGTTAAATGATTGTTTATGGTATTAGGCCTAGACATGGACAACGGTCATCTCATAATAATGTAGTATTACCAGTTTTGCCAATTGCATGCAGCTTGAAATTCCCTATTTTTTGTAGAATATGTTCGAGAATAACATTTGAACATTAAAATTATCCGAATCATGACCTTATTAAAACAAAGTCGAGAACGAAACGAGGTTAGCCCTTAAGGTGAGGCCCTGGGCCCGGACCCAGTTGGTCCATGCCTTAAGACGTCCCTGAGTATAGTATGACTATCTTTATAACCAACTTTTATAGTAAAATAAATACTGCGCATTAAGCAAAGAAATTATTTCAATGAGAGTAATTTTCATAATTAAAAAAAGTATTTATATTGTTATAAAAATGCTGAGTTGTGTGAGATATATTTTATATTGGAGATTTATTTATAATAATTTTCAATATGCATAGTTTTTAAATTTACAAAAAGCTCACATTGAAGTCTTGCTAATGCCTTAGGTAGGGATACCACAGTTTGTGTTTCCATAAATCAAAAAAGTTCTACAGGAAGTTAAATTCTCACAGGATATGAAAGTTAGAAATATAGAAATATAACGACTTGGGTGTCGTCCTTGTATGCATAATACAGTAATAGTACATAGTATTTTATTTAGAATTATGTGTAGTATCTATATATATATATTACAAAAATATACAAAAAATATTATAAACCTAAGATAACTATAGTCATGATAGAATAGTTTTAGCCACAATAGTACAGAGCAAACTCTTGACCTTAGGAACCAGGATTGTAGATTTAAACAATGTTTTTCGGCCAGCCAACCTTCACCTGAATTTGCCAATACTCTGGGCCATAGGAAAAGCAAGAAATTTCTAGAGAAATTTAACTATTATTATAAATAAAACCAATTCCAACAATTTTGTGTAGTATATTGACTTATAAGTATCAGATTTCTGAGGATTAATGTATTGGTAAATGGTTATTTTACATCTTTAGATCTCTAATATTTAAGCTCTATATTACTTCGGATTTTAACTTAAGCTCCTTTTAATGATGGTTCATATATTTGATTTATATTTCAAATTTGGAACTATCAGGCTATTTCATATTCTTCGATCATTTTACGTTTGAATAAAATTTAGGAGATAAATTGTAAAATATTATGGATGCTTTATGTGTGTATATGAGTTATTTTAAATTTATATCATAGATTCATTTTCTAATCAATAAAAAGATATATGTTACTTCTTTACAACATGAAAATCACTGATTTTGATAGAAACTTCGTGACTTTCTTTATAATTTTTCTTTTAAAACTAACTACTAAGAAAAACGCTTTGATTGTTTTTTTACTGATCGAAGTTATGACTAGTAAATTTTATAATAAATTGATTCTAAAAATTTCTTGATTGGAATACCAAGACAAAGGTTTTAATTTATATTCTGAAGAAAAATGAGCATTTGTTAAATTATATCTCATGTGTAAGACATTCGCTTGGATATAGTTAAAGAAAAACAAGATATCAATCATTGGCATGGCCAAGTAATTTTAGCGCGTTCTTCACATGTTGTATTTTACAATAATGCAATTAATGAACTTTTTACTAACAGAAAGTAGTGTACTGTACCACTCCTCTAAATGTACTACTATTGAGCTGAAAAGAAATAATGACATAAATCTGTATCAGCACTATAAAAAAGCAAAACAAGATATTCAGGAAAATTTGTAGGAAAATTCGGGAAAACTATGGGAAAATTTAAGTATGATTCGGCTCATCTAGGGCACAAATGCGACCCAATGCCGAAAACCCGAGGTCAATTGGTTGCTTATTGGCTGAGAAAAAGGTACGACAAAATATGGACCGAAGACGAAATTTGCGTCCTAATAGCGCTTTTGTTCCACTACGTGAAAAACGCGCTAAAAATTACTAATATACACCTAATGCTTTATTAATATCTTATGTCAAATAATTTATCCGAACACATTTCACGAATGATAATTAAAATAAATGAATATAAGTATATATTGGTTGCAAGCTTTTTCAGAGGGCTTAAATTTATTGAAGAGTTTGATACTGCAGCAAAATATTATATAATAAGTTTTAAGAAAATCTTTTATTTGTTTGACGAGCTGGGTATGTAAATTTAACATATAAAACACTATAAGAAATCTAATAATTTTAAATATAAAACTTCATAAAGAAATTTGCGTTACATTTAGCGCGGGATACATTACAACAATGTTTTAATTCCAAAATGCTGGGAATTTTCAATTTTTAGAAAAAAAATAGTTTAAAAGTAAAAAGCAAAATTCAAAATTAAATTTTTGATTTACTGTTCATTTTATTATTTTCCCTATTTCTCCAGATTTATCTCGTTTTGTATGTATTAAATACCCTTTTTTATCTTTTTAATGTAAAAAATAACATTTTTTTCAACATTATTTTTTGTCAGAATTTGTCAAAGACGTTCTTTAACCTAAGCCATCGAAACCATCTTAAGCTCTTTCGTTTATTTTATTTTTCCTTGTGTTTTTTCATTTAAACACTAACAAATTTTCTCTCGATTTTCCTCGCAATATTTCTGAATCCCAAATTCGTTTTCTTCCATTAAATCTCACTCTTCTCTTCAAGATTAGAAACGAAGGATTCACCTTACCTTTAGTACCTCATTACCAAGCGCAGACAAGAGAGGAGAGAGAAAGAGAGATAAAAAAAAAGGAAAAAAATCGTAACAAATTAGAGGTAAAATAAATAACGGAAGAGGAAAAAAAAATAATACTCTACTCATCCCCCAATGAAAGAAAGGAGGGTGGGGGCTGACTTATCAGGTAGCTTTTCATGCGAACTTATCACCAAACGATAGCCCAAAAAGGAAAGATAATCGGTCAGCCATTTTTCCTCTTCCCTCTCCTCACTTTGTTCCTTCCGCATCTCCATCCTCCTCCTCCTCGGATGCGGAAGAGATGCAAGTGACGTCACTCTACAGTGATTGGTGGATTTTGGGGAAAGATCCGCCCTTCTTTCTCTCTCCCTACTTCCTCTTTCTCTGTCTAGAGCTTGAAAAAGCTCGAGAAGGGGGGGATAATGCGGAACACCCCCCTAAGATGTGCATCTCCCTAGAAGATAGAACAAGCAGATTCAACCATCGATCGGTAAGGAAGACGATGCCATTAAAAATATTGCCCCGATAAACATATTATATTCGTAGCAGTCGAATAAAAACCTTGCACCCCGGGTCTATCTGTCACAGGGGGGCTGAGGAGGGTGCTCCGAAAATCTCATTCCTCCCCCTAGTCCAAGATTTACAGCTTAGTCGGCCCCTGAGCCGGCCGATAAGCCGCTATCTTCTAGGTAAGATTAGGCTTGGATTTATTTTTTTCGAATGCGAATTCCTTCGGCTTGTAGATCTTGCTACTAGTGCGCATGCTTGTACTGGTTTTAGAATAGGGATGCGATAAACCCCGAATTCTTTCTCTCGTTGTTGTGTATGTAATACATTGGGTGAGAGAGTTTAGATTTTTTTCTTCTGTTTGCTTTTTTTTGTGTGACATGTTGGTGCTTTTCGTTGTGAGCAAGAACTGCTTTTTTTGGGTGGTGTAAGAAAAATAAAACATTTGAGAGTGAAACATTTTTTGGTCCGGTAGGATTTTGTCCTGTTTTGGTTCCTATTAAAATCTCATCGAAAGGAAGATAACATAGGCAGGTATCTGAATAAATAAAGAATTCAGCATAAACATTAAATTGATACTCTAAACAAAGCTTTTTTTAAAAAAAAAATACTTATAAAATTAAGTAATTAATAGCTAGCTTGGTCACGGTAATCGAGTGGTCGTAGTCGTGAACTCGAGTCATAGATTTGAGTCCCGGTGCCACTCAAGACCCACCATGTAGAGGGGCTAATGTACATTAAATCTGTAGAGACTCAAGCTCTCGTTGGTGGGGAAATATGGAGAGGGGCTTCCAGTTATTTGATCAGTGTTTGGAATTACGTCACCAAAAGCCCTCGTTTTGCTTTAGAACGTGACATTAATCAAGCAAGTAATATAAAAAAAAATTTAAGTAAATTCCTACTTAGGTCAACAAAGAAAATTTTTATTTTAGTTACTTTTTATTAAATAGTTACACGGTTAATATAAATATGTATATACATATGACAGAATCCCAATATTGAGTGACAAAATAGAAATAGATTTTCCTTGAAAATTTCCATTTTCCTTTCTATATATGGTATTGGGCTATTTTTTTTGTTTGTTACTGTTTATTAATTAAATTTAATCATTCTAATAAAATAGTATAGCATAAAAAATCAAATTCTCAGAAATTAGACCGTCCCAGGTGGGATTTGAACCCTAGATCTTTGGATTAGAAGTCGAACGCGCTGTCCATTGCGCTACAGGGACACAATGAACGATTTCCCTTTCAATATATGCTGTTGGATTATTATTTTTGCTTGTTACTTTTTCATTTTTTAAATTTAATTAATGAATTAATATTTGAAAAAACTGTATTAACATCAAGTTTGAAAAAATGTAACTTAAATTAAATGGATGAATAGAAAGTATTTTGTTAACGATTGAAAATTTGAACAAGATATATATATATATATAGGGAGAAAGTGAACTAAATAGTAGGAATTGAATAAAAAAGCCTTAGCACATTGACAGAAGGGAGAATATTATGTCCCCCTGCGAAGTCAGGTGGCTTAAGGCCACAAGCGGGATCTTGTAAAGGGTACTTACTTGGCATCAGTCAGGGGGCGTCATCCTTGGCGTCATTCTTTGGGCCCCCGCGATGCGGAGGTTGCGGATGTGTATGTTATGCCATTGCCTTTGCATCAGGTGTAAGGTTGTACCAATATTAAAATGAAAATCTTTACCTTTTTTAGATATTCTGAGTTTGGTTTCCAATGTTTGTAATAAAATGGAAAAGTGATAGCATAAAATTTATTTTAAATGTATAAGATGTAATATTTTTTAAACGGGACTCAAAATAAGTAGTTTTTTCTTTAAACAGAATATAAATGCTGACTTGCTACAGTAATTCTTATCTTGACTATATTTAGTATCACAAATTAAGAACTTTATTTTTGGTATGATATTTATAAAGTTATGTTTAAAAATGAAAACAAAGATGTTCAAAAAAATATATATGTGAGTTTTTTTTAGTCTTAATGATTTTTTATTATAGAAATTTTATTAGTTAGGAAGAATTGAAAATATTTTACTATCACGATTGTTACAGAACATAAGTTGAAATTTTGAGCTTCATAATTTTAATTAAATATATATTAGTTATTTGTTGTAACTGTCAGATACTCACCTGTAAAATGGTAGCTTTGTGTGTCTGGGCTCTGAGGTTCATACTTGTAATAATATCACAAGGGAAATACAAAGGAGAATTGGGCTGGCATCAATGATTTTACAGTTTGAGGAGGTATTTAAGATCAAATTTAAGTAAAAGGAAAACTAAACTGCTAATTTACAAGCATCTAATTAGACCTAGACTTGCATACTCATCAGAAACTTGAAAAAAGACACAAAATGATAAAAATAATGAAGAGTCATCTTTGGAAAAATTCAAGTTAATGGCATTTAGCACAGAAGCTCAAATTTAGAGTTTTACCGGTACCCTCGGGAACCAAACATTGTCAAATATATAAAAATCCAAAGAATCAAATGTGCTGGCCATATTATTAGAATGAACAAAGAACGCTTAAGGTATTCGACTGGTTGCGACAACTTTTTTTTTTAAAAAAAGGCGATATTGGGATTTTTTTGTTATTTTTAGATTTGTTTAGTGCATTTTAAGAAAAATGTACTAAAATTAAGAAGAGAAAAAGAATTTTTATTCTTACTAAAATGGGAAAAAATAGGTAAAAATTGACAAAAAATAGCATAAACGCAGCCCATTCTGCACCAAAGGCTTATAAAAAAATTGAAAATTTTTTCAATCTAATGTGTTGCTATATTATTCAATTTTGAAATGACCTTCAGGATAAGAGATTTTCTTTTTTACAAAAACCTAGAGCACTTTATCTCGGTTACTATATGAAAATGCTTAAAAAGACTGTGATTATTTTTACATAAGGGGACTGTACATTTTGTAATAAAACAGTGATTCATAAATCTGAAGGTAAAAACAATTCTATTATGCAGAACTTACAGAAAAAATTTCAGGTAATTACGTTCAAAACTTTTTTAGCAATCGCTGACCCCGTTTGATTATTTTCAAAAAATCACATTTCGAGTAAAACGTGTTTTAAAGTAGGACCTCTTGCTTAAAGTAATGGCATCTGCTTTTACTAAAACACTTGTAGTTTTTGTTCTAGTAAACGGAAAATGATAAACTTGATATTTTTATAAAGCTAATAAAATGGCCCATCAAATAAAATCATAAAAAAAATTGTCAATTTTTGGCAAAATTCACAGTTTTAGGTTAGTCGGATGCCTTAACTCACGGAAAATCTTTTTGACCAAGCCCACTGGAATAAGAATTAGGAATCGACCCACCCTTAGGTAGACTGACTGCCTAGAAAGGGATTTCGCTACCCTAAGAGTGACTTAGTGGTAGACTATGGTAAAAAAAAGGAGAGGCCTGGAGGAAAGTTCTTGTAGGCCAAGGCCCCCCTGGGGTTGTTGTGGCATTGAAGAAAAGTCGTTATGACTGAATACTTTTAAACAAATTACGTTAATATCTAAATTCTTCAGAGTTTTATTACTATTTTAAATAACAAAATGCCTTTAATATTTATTAAATATTGTTTGACATAACTTTAAATTGTAATCAACATCTTCCGGTGTCACTGTTAATCTCATGTAAAAAGGGGGGGGGAGTTAATTTTTAGAGCAGGAACTTAATATTTTACCACCCCCCTCCAAAAGCAACTGAAACAAATAGCCATCATTATTTTAGAATGTCTTCAAGATATCACTGAAATTGATTTTTCCATTCATTTGCACAAACACATACCTTATTTTTTTCAATCACTTCAGAAACAAATCTCAATCACTACTTCGATTCGAAATTCAACCCTCCCATTCATCACCAGCACCTCCTCCAAAAACTTTCCTCCAGCATCCCCGTTTCGGAGACAAGAGACAGTTTATTACCTCGTCCCATGCAAATACAAACCATTCGTGCATTTTTCACTTCTAATTAACTACCGTATGCCGGTTTCTATTTTTGCGAGCGACAATAAATAAAGTCTTTTAATTAGACAGCTGTTCCCGGGCTTATGGAGGATGCCTAATCTGATCAAATAATTCCAAGCACCGGTATTTATCATTCTCTGTTGGCGAGCTAATCGGGCGGGATCATCTCTGAAAACGAAGAACTTGAAGTTGACAAATGGACTGGAATCTCGCCAAGCCGGGACTTTGAACGTAATGTCACAGTTGGAGGAAGACATGCTTAGATCGATTTGGGGTGGCTTTGAGCTTAATTGGATTTCTGTTTGGGAGGGGATAGGAGGTTGATTCGTATTGCTGGATTCGTTTTGTTCGATAACTATTAATTGGTATTTGTTGTTATTGATGAATATTTTGTTGAAGATATGTTTCTACTTAGTGAAAATATCACTAGATATTTCATGATATCAGCGCTCTTAATTTGAAGTATATATATCCTTAGGGATTCGTGAATGATTTGAATGAGTTACAAAAATTAAAATTGGCTGATTTTGTTGGCGCAGTTGCTATATTTGGCTCAGTAGTGCCAAACATTGGTTGATTTATCAAAAAACGTTCATTTGCAGTGAGGACTAAATTCTGCAAATGCAAGAAAGATGTAACAAAGGTCGAAAATGAAGATGGATCACTGAGTCAACCAGAGGGTGTGTAACCGGTGTTACAAAATATATCAAGAAAATGGGAGAAAGAAAATATCACTAGGGCATTTAGTGGCACCTAAATTCTTTACTTATTTACATAATGTTTGTAACTTAGGATGGAGAGAGTAATGACGAAAATACTCTCTCTTTCGTAGGAAATTTTCTCTATTTCCATAAAGCATGATGATTCCACATTTAAAAAAAAGTTTGTTTGTGAGAGTAAAATAAATAGGACAGTAGCCAGTTTCCTGCTAACAAAATAATAGGTATTATTTTTATTATAAGTTTCTTTCAGTGAACAGGATAGGTTTGTTTTGTCATTATAACAGCATGAAACGGACCCGGAGTTCGTACTAGAATATAGAGGCAAAGGATCTTCAGACGTTGAAAAACTCAACCACTTTTATTTCATCTATCGCAGTATTTCAATGGTAAATATGCAATAGAAGAGAAGTAAACCTTGAGCTTTCATTCAAAACATAAGGATTCACTTAACTTTAAGAAACAGATAGACACAGCCGAGCTGATTTTAACACCAAGGTAACTGCACTCACCAATTTCTCTAAAGCAACCTTGCATGTAGCTTCAAAGGCTTCGGTTTAACTTGCAAACTCTAATTAATACTATGTATTCTCACCCTCATTCAGCATTACATCTTACATTTACAATCTCTTAGTCCACAATTACAATTTCATTTCGCAAGGCTTCTTCCCAAGACGAGATTTAAAATCAATCAATCAACAAATAAATTACTTATAGGTTAATTGAAAACACGTAAGAGCCTACTATAAACATTGTTGCGTTGAAATTCTCATAGAACCAACCTAGGCCAAGGCTTTAAGATGCATCAGTTAAGAAATAATCAATCAGAAACTTACAAGGCTTGTTCAATTTTATATTGTATAATTTTCAAAATAATAAATAAAATAATATTTATTTGAACATTATAAGGCAACTTTTTTACGGGGGCATAATGTTATTCCTACCTTTGGAAGCAGAAATACACACTGACAGGGAAAAAAATTCCATCACCAAAAAAAGACTTGTGTTAGATAAACGAAATATGGGCGTGTTTATACATCTGAAAGAAGACATCGATTCAAATTTCACTCTTCGCGCTTAAGTGTGGCGCTAGTACAAATCAGGAGTGCTTTAAATACGTACTGCAAAGTTCGTGAGCGTTATTTGCCTGCTAAATTTGGCGTATTGAGTTGATATTAACTAAGAATGTCTGTAAGAAGACGAAGAAGCTATTATCAACAGCTCACCAAGCTTGAATGAGGTAGTGTAATAGGGCTATGAGAAGGCTTCCACGATATTGCAGAAAGATTTAATTGGAATGTATCTACTGTGCATGATTGTTTAGAGCAGGGGGTCAAGGGATGGTACTGCCTCAAGAAGACCGGGTTCCTGGAGGCCACGTGGTACTACTAAGAGGGAAGACCGCCTTATTCGGCGTACGGCTGTGGAGAATCGTACTGTGTTTGTGGCAGAAATTCGAGCTGCAGTTGATACCACAATGACACAACGAACTGTTAGAAATCGGTTACTTCAAGGACAGCTCCGGGCGAGGCGCCTTGTTACGTGTATTCCATTGACTCCAAGTCGTTGCCATTTGCGACGCCAGTGGCGTCAAGTCAGGGCTCATTGGAAGACGGTGTGGAGATCTGTTGTGTTTTCTGATGAAAGTTCTGCCTTGGTGCCAGTAATGGCCATGTGTTGGTCAGAAGGAGGTCAGGGGAACGCATTATACCAAACTGTCTGCGGCCTAGACACACTGGACCTACACCTGGAGTAATGCTCAGCACTTGAAATGCATTTTTAGAACGTAAATTAACCTGTGATCTTCAAAATTTAATCAATTAAACATTTCAACTTGCCAATAGTATTGTAAAAATTGCAATGGCATTTTTCTCGGTGTCGGGATTTTTTTCAGTCTGTAAGTTTAGTCTGCCTATTTTTCTACCTTAATTCTACTTTAATGATTTTTTTAAGAAACGTATGCCAGAATTTTAGCATACTCAAACTATAAATAGTTATTCATCACTTCTCTTCGGGAAATAGTGGGAAATAAGTTTCATAAAATCTTATTTGAGGATACAAATCTGGAAACTATAGATGAACTTATTTGTTTCGTTTGTAATATAGAGAGAAATAAGCCTCATAAATCTTATTTAGAACGATCGATGTCAGGCTTTAAATTTTGAGCAGCTTTTTCAATTCCTGAAATTGTTCGAGTCAATTTCACTCCACTTCATTTAAACATTTCACTCCATTCTGAATACTTTGATCATGTATGGACATTTTCGTCTTGTAAAAAAAAACTAGCATAAATAAAATACGTGAAAAAGCTATTTAAATAACGTCTGAAAATACGAGAATTTTTAGTTATATTGATTGCTTTTTTAAATAAAATTAACTCTTTTGTTCGTTATCTTATTTTTTGCAAATTCTCAAATTATACATATGAATGAGATGAAATTCGTAAGAGCTGAAGTTCATCTGAAAACTGAGCATCATTCTTACAAAGCAAAAAGTATTAATAAAATTTATGAAAACAATCTAATGCTTTCGTAATGTTTCAATATTGATAAAAATTGTTTTCAGGGTATTTAATACTTTGAAAAACAGTACATATATATTCGTTCTAAAAGTCACACATAGTGTTTGTTGAATAGTTATATAAATACCTATGTTATTGCTAATTTAAAGTTAAACGTTACTGAGATTTTAATATCCTTCTAAGAACCTGTTTCGCTTTATCTGTTTGATTTTGTACTGTCTGGCAAGTCAGATGTCTCTAATTGCACTTGAATTCCCCAATTAACTTGCAATTTATCTCCGAAAAATAAAACTCCATTGTTGAAAACTAACGAAATAATAGAAAACTAATCTTTCTTAAAAGCTGTTCTGATTCAGAATCAAGAATTGAAATCAGACCATTAGTACCACCCAGGGAAACAACTACTCAAGTCCGCTTTTCAGCGTCTAGAATAGACACCTTAGCAATCCCTTGTTGAAACCTAACTAAGCACTTGAAATCGGATTGTAAAATTCAAAAGATTCCAACTTTAAAATCGTAAGAAGCCTTTTCCTTTCTTAAGACCATTTACGCTTCTCGGATTACAGCTGATTTTTCGCTTCATGCGTTGCGAGAGAAGCAGTTTTAAGTCTTCTTCCAGTGTAATATCCTCAGCTGAGAGAAATACAAATCTTCCAAGAATCACTTGCAATTATGGCTTAGACCAGAAAGCGTGTTTTCTCTAATACCCTTTTGTAAATGATGTGTCACCTAACAACAAATGGAGGAATAATTGGCCATGCTGTAATTCGATCTATTGTCTTTCGTGATTTCCGGTTTGAGACAAATTAGCATATTGGAAGTGATGCCATCCGTATTTTCACTACCAGTTATTTTTGTGTAAGCCGCTTTATCCTAAATTGCGCCGAGTAATTATTTATTACTTAGTACTTTAGCGTTCTTGCCTTCTTAAGCGATATCTATGTATCCTTGAAAGGATATTTCAAAGGGAAGAATAAATTGGGGTTAGTTTTCTTGCGTTTAAATGTGTATTACTCTTCTGATTGAGTGGCAACAGTTTAAAGAGAATGGATTGGTTTTCTGGCATTTTATCAATTACTTATTGATTTGTGTAATCATACTTGTTATAAATAAAATAATATCGAAAAGGAAAAAAATTAATGAAGGCAACAATATTTACTTTAAAATAATTCAATCTACGAAGACATTTATATATTTTTGTAAAATTGATTCCTTTAGAATAGGGCTCTTCAACCTTTCACCTTCGAGGGCCAAATAAATAAATTTTTCTATGATCCGCGGGCCTCATGAATAAATTCACACAGTTATCCACCCTAAAAAATATTGTAGTCGGGAAATTTTTATAAAAGGAGGTTTCCTGTTTACAGTCTAGTGTTTTTTTAAAACATATATATATATCGGTTTTTAAAAAGCTAAATGGAAGTCGAATTAAAATAATTTGTTCAAACCTATTAAAGATAAAAATCCACCTTTTTTCTGAAAATTTCTGAGATTTTATGCAAGTCAGGTTTTTTTTTACACTTAAAATTATCTCAAATACAGTGAATTCGTCATTTTCAGAACATTTTATCTAAATGGATATCAAACACATCGGTGAAATGTTTTAAATGTTAACAGAAAAGAACGACGTTTCTTAAGACAAAAAGCAAACAAGAATTTTTTTTAAAAAATTGGTTCAAATAATCACTAAAAGGCCTTCAGAGGCCAAGGGTTGAAGACCCCTAATTTAGAACATGCCATTTTTAATTGATTTATGAACCTATTTACAGTTTAGTTTTCCGTCATGTTAAAATTTGTTTTCATATCAAAATTTATGCTTACTACATATAACCTCTTGATTATAATTGCTGGAATCTATATTTCATTAGAACCATTTATGCTTAAAACCAAGCATTTAAATGAAATTTAGTGGTATGTGATTGGCTTCTTTGGAAAAAATTTGTACCACAAATGGATAAAAACGTTCCATATCTCATTGAAACCCTCGCCTTACTTGAATCTTTTATCAACTCCAAATGCTGTCGGCCAGTTGCTGAGTGGCCATAATATTTCTGTCGAGTCCAGGGGTTAATGGAGGTTAAGTCTATCGCGGCTAAAAATCCTCCAATGGAAATCTGGACTTTGGAGTACCAATTAAATGTCGTGCTTGTTACTTCACCGTTGTTCGAAATTACGAGGTCTATCCCCAATAGCTCTCTTTTTGCTTTGTAATGCGACATTACTAAAGAATCGGTGGACCTCATATTCAGATTCAGCATTACAAAAATAAATGGCTTATTAAATGCTAAATTTTATTAACTGCAGTGTCTATTTAAGGTTCATCAGTAGAATTACAGTTTAAAAATTATAATTGTATCATATAATTAATTATATTATTAATCGTGTCAAAGTTCATCACACTGAGTTATAAAGATTCATACACCTAATTTGCCTTTCACAAATTCAATATGACGAAAAGATAATTAGGTTGAATTATAAGTACTGCACATGCAGTGAGTGGAGCAAATATTACAGAAGCAAGTCGTAACAATATAAAAATTATTAATTAGTCCTCATCTCAATCGTGTCAAAAAACCAAATTAAAGCAGAAAACATTTTAAGTATTTTAATATCCAATTGAAGGGACTTACAGTTTTGAAAATTCCAATTTCACTTTTCTGTAGCTTTGCATTCTCTTATATTTTTTAAAATATGCATTAAAATACTTAATTTCGTAAAAAAATAAATAGTTGTTTAAAAAAGTACCTCAATCTTTTGAAAACTTTGAGAAAAATAGGATTCTATATATATATATATTACAAAAATATACAAAAAATAGTTATAAACCTAAGATAACCATAGTCATGATAGAATAGTCTTAGTCACAGTAGTACTCATGGCCTTAGGAACCAGGATTGCAGGTTTAAACAATTTTTTCGGCCTGCCAACCTTCACCTGAATTTGCCAATACTCTGGGCTATAGGGAAAGTAAGAAATTTCTAGAGAAGAGTTTAACTATTATTATAAATAAAACCATAATCTATTAATCTAAAACGATAATATTATAGCCTATAATAATTACTAAAATATTTTAAAATCAAAGTTAAAACTATATATATAAGCAAAATATTTCTTAACGTTTTGTAGCAACCTTTCAATAAAGTTTACCGTGTTGATATTTCTTAATAGACCTACTTATTAAAACTCAATCCCAAAAGTTGAGTAACTATGATTCGATTTATTAATAACCTCTCCTCTTTTTTTTTATTATATCTATTAAAGCAAATCGATCAAAATCTTATGCAGCACTTCATCAAAATCTTCCCAAAAATAAGCTTTTCAAAATATCCCGATAAGGCACAAGCGAAAATAATCGCAAAAATCCAATTCAGATCAAAAAGGCGATATCACCCAAAAAAGGCGCCCACTAAATAGATAATCCCGACTTTTGTCAGCCCGCTTTATTTGCATGTACCCATCGTCCTTAAATCCTGTTCCCCGCGGTCAATGGAGGGGCTGGGCTCATAGCCCCCCAGCAGCATTGTTTAGAGGCGATGAAACAGGGCGGAGGAGTCAATAGTGCAGCCACGCGACCGGGGTGGCCATTTTTCACCGGATGGTCACGTGGCGGGGAACACCCTGCAAATCAGGCACCCCTGGCGCATCTCCGGACACCTCAGAGAAGCCACGTGGTGCACACTGTGGGGGCTCGTTCTTCCTGAGATTTGTAACATTTCCGTTTCGGGATGGAGCCCTCGTTTTTTAATATCCTGGGGGTGGGGAAAGGATATAGTTAGAGGTATGAACTGAAGATAATTTTTTATAATTTCTGAAATGCTCTTTTTTCCAACTTCTTGATAACTTTTGAATGTGCAATCAAGCAAAATATGTATGTAATAAGGGCAAAAGGCGCTAATGCACGCAGAAAAAAGGTTTATCTACGATACAGTAAAACTAATCTACATTCTAAACAAATGATTTACAAAATAAAGGGAGGGGGGGGGGTCATATAATCAGTGAAAAAATGTTAACAAAATTATAATATCTTATCAGTAGCGCACACAGGAATTTTTCTAAGGGGGTGGGGTCCAGGGTTGAAAGTCCACTATTCTCGTACAATACGTCGCCCAACCTATTCTTTTGATTTTCTTTGTCTCTTTTCGGAAACAAAAAACAGCAGAAAATTAATTTTTGAATGAATAATTAGCATTAATTAATAAAATTAGTTATTAATAACAAACATTTAATTAAATTGTACGTACTATATGCATAGGATTACAATCAATCGGGGGAAAAAATCATCAATCGGAAAAAAAATCAAAGTCTCTGGGGGAATCCGGTTGCCTAGGACCTTCCATGTGTGCGCCACTGTATCTTACGTATTTAGAGTGATATATAAAAAAAGAATTTGTGTGAATTAGAGAGGTGAGAGAGAGCGACAGAGGTGAGAGAGAGAGTGAGAGAGCTAGAGCGAGAGGTGAGAGAGCTAGAGCGAGAGAGCTAGAGAGGTGAGAGAGGTGAGAGAGCTAGAGCGAGAGGAGAGAGCTAGAGCGAGAGAGGTGAGAGAGATAATGTGTGTGTGTGCAGCTATTTAGTATAATAAAAATCCAGTAAATTTTTTAAAATAAATTTTCTGAATTTGTCATTAATTTGCAAGCTTAAAATCTCTTTTTCAACTGTTTCATTTTTAATGTGCTTTTATAATTCGTTTGTTTTTTAATTACCGAAGAATCAATGATTTTAATTTGAAATTAATCCTCGCTACACAGCAATCGGTAATTACTACCGTTTCGGTGATCGGATCTGTTATCTTTTTGGCTCGGTTAATGAGGTGTCAAATATTTCTGCGCTATCGAACTGTGACTGCTAATTGTTGCTGAAAGCAGCCGAGGTGTCATTTAAAAACTATTTTCCTATTTCTAATGACCTGCTTTTGTTTAAGTTTTTATTCGAGTGATTTAATGGATTGAGTTTTTGATGTAATTTCGGAGTTTTGTGTTAATGATCTGTTGAGTCTTATTCGTATTTTAAAAAAGTAAGAGAGAAAAAAAAGCATATTTAAGAGAAAAAAGGTAATATTTTGTAAACTAAATAAAATAGAATTTAGACCTTGGATTGAAACGCTTTTTTTTGTTCTTTTTAATTCATCTAATATATTAGCTCACTCTCTCCCTATATATATATTTATATATCTTATTCAAATTTTCTGGCTGCGGTAGCCAAGTGGTCTAGGCATCGGATCATGGCTAGCGTGTCATGAGTTCGATCCCAGTCCCACTGAAGACCCGCCGAGTAGGGGAGCGATACACGTTAAATCTGTCGAGAGCTTGTCGTCCGCGTCACTTGACCATGGTTCAAAATTATGCGGACCGTCACCAAAAGCCCTCGTGTAGCTGAACAGTGCGACGTAAATATTCACTCACTTGTTCAAATTTTCAGTCGTTAATAAAATGCTTTCTATTCATTGAATCAAGTTCAAACAAATGTTTTTTAAACTTGCAGTGAATAACACTTGACATTAATACATTTTTTTCAAATATTAATTCATTAATTACTGGTTAATTAATTATATTAAATTAATTATCAGTTTTCGACGCCAACTAAGATTTGTAACAATGTAACTGCTAAAACAATGACAAAAGTTGGAGTCGAAAACCAGTTTTTCAGCCAAACCGGGAGCGCATTGTTACAACAATGCAGACAAATCATGCTCAAATCATGAAAAACTTTTTATTGTGACTAATACAAAATATTTTGGTGAATTTCTAGATCATTGAGAGAATGTGTGAAAATTACTATATACACGTGGTAAAACTCTTTATATATTTTTAAAGTGTTTTTTCTCTTGCTAAAAAGAGTTGAGGGCAATAAAGCTTTTCCAGTTGTATTCAAAAATGATATTTTTCAATTCCTACTATTAGTTCACTTTCTCCCTATATATATTTCTTGCTCAAATTTTCAATCATTTATAAAATACTTTCTATTCATCCATTTAAAGTAGGAATTGACTTTAAAAAATATTTTTATATTACTTGTTTTAATTCATATTCATTTTTTTGAATTTTTATATTTCAAGTACAACAAAGAAAAATTTATTTGTAGGAAAAAAATTTGCTCACAATTTATACTAAAACATTTTTTTTTTTTGTATTTTCAGAGTTTTGTTCAATTTTTTTTTCAAATCAAAAGGATTCACTATTTTTATTAACAATGTTAATTACTGATTCTCAATGAAATATATTAATGCGGGGAATATTCTAAAAATTTTAATTTTGTTTAATTAACGTTGTATTAGGACTGTACAAAAATAGAGCTATTTTTACCATTCGTGTTTTTGACCCATGGTTGGAAAAGTGTGATATCTAGTTGAATTGATATCACACTTTCCAAATTTACGTTTTTTGCCATAGGACTTTAACATGCAGGAAAATTTTTTTCTTCTTGTAGCTATGGTAGCCTAGTGGTCAACGGACTCGTGAATTGCGTTATCGAGTCCCCAGGTTCGAATCTTGATACCATTAAAGATCTGCCATTTAGAGGAGCTGATGCACGTTAAATCTCTCAGGACTCAAAGTCATCTTGGTGATAGGGTGTGGTCGTTTGGAAAGGGAGAGAAAACTGAGGTGTCGTCCTCGTTGTTTGACCGTAGTTCAAAATTATGGGAATACAAATTACGCACTATGAAGCTACATAAAGCTGCTTGAGATAAAGTGTTTTAGATTTTATGTGGCCGCGGTAGCCAAGTGGTCTAGGCATCGGATCATGGCTAGCGTGTCATGAGTTCGATCCCAGTACCACTAAAGACCCGCCGTGTAGGGGAGCGATGCACGTTAAATCTGTCGAGAGCTCAAACGTCCTCCCGTTGGTGTGGTGTGGTGGTTAGGAGAGGGGGTGCCAGCTCAGATGTCGTCCGCGTCACTTGACCATGGTTCAAAATTACGTGGACCGTCCTCAAAAGCCCTCGTGTAGCTGAACAATGGGACGTTAATATTCACTCACTCACTTTAGATCCAGATTTAAATGACAACAGCTGAGGTGATATTTCCCCCATTTCGTGTCCTGTCATGCAAGAATTTTGAGGCTACAATAAGTTCTATTATTTCTCACAAAGGGTGTTTGATGGAATTGGGATTCGAATTCACCATTCGACGTCTGTCACGAATTTTAAATACACGTACACATATACCACTCCTGTTGTGATGGATGGGCTGTCCCATTCATTAGTGTACGAAAGATAGAAGGAAGGTTAGCCATAGTCAAAACAAACACTATTTACAAGTCTCAACAACCTAACAAACCTGAACAACCCAAGATTAGGAAATGAACTTTTTAATAACTATGGGAGCAAAAGCGAGGAAGACGCGATATGAGTAATATTTAATCATAAATTCAATCACTTACTTTAGGAATGTCTTATCTATACACATTCCAGGTAATCTAAGATACGTCTAAGTTAATCTACTTCAAGCCAATGCTAATCCAATTTAAATGTCTAATTGACAAATCGTCAATCTTAAATATTAAGCAAATAATCTACGGAACACTCTCGCCTAACTTTCTATTACCTTACGTTAATCACTCACTGCTATCATTCAGCTTCTAACCTCTCTCTCTCGAACCTTAAAATTAATGTTTAAATATAAGCCTTGATTTGCATACGTCACATCTTCTTCGGGAGAAAGTTTTCAATAGAATAGTATTTAAGGAAAGAGTTTCCCCAAGACGATTAGTAGGTGGTACGCTAATAGACCCTTTACACTGTTTCTAAAAGGCTTTAAATTCAGCTTTGAAATCTAATTTCGTTCAGTGTTTAGCCGAGCTCCATATTTAGCACAACTTGTCTTTATCTACTATTATAGAGCAAGATTTAAAGGGAGAAATGTATTTTCAGCTACAAAAAGAAGTTCCAATGTAGGTACAAACTCACTTGACTAAGGCATATGTCTGTTTATCCTAACCTACTATGTGACGTGGTGTGAAAATTTGGAGAGTAAGTTGTTGCGCTATAAGTGCCATCCTCATCATTTATTCATGATTCAAAATTACGATGTTCATCGCCAAGAATTTTCTTGTGGCTTAATATTGTAATTCTTAAATTTTTGATGGATGTCTTAAAACTAGAGTAAAGGAAGGTAGAGTTTACTTTTTGTTATGGATACAGTTCGAAGCAAGAAGAAAGAAGTTATGTTATTGAAATGTGTGGGCAGATTCTAAGTAGGTATTTGTGAGAAGATTAAGACTTTAAACACACCAGCTGTCTAAGGTGTGGCGTGAATGACGGGAGGTTTGAATGTGACAATCGAGTCAAACATAATGCATCATGATTATTCTGAACACACATTCAGGATACAATGTGATACCAAGAGATTATTTAGAATCTCTCAATGGAAACAGATGTATTTATATATTGTTCTAAATTAATATTTTCTCTCTATCAATTCGGTATTCTGAATATTAGTGGCGTATACTGAAGTATTCGCCAATATGAAACTAGGCGTGTTCTTACAAAATAAAGTCTGGGTATATGACGCATTGAAATTACAATAGTTAATAACTTAATAATGAAGTTGAAAATTAAAAATAGGCATAAAAAATATTGAGATTTTTGACTAATGTCAATGAATTGAAACAATCTTGAAATACAATTTATGAGAGAGAAATGTTTTGATTTTTATATAAATTCGTGAAGTTGCAACTCATGCATTATTATACAGAATCTTTAAATTTAGAAATAATTAATAAATCTACATAACTTAACTGGGAAAGTTGAATTAGCATCTTAGTTTTGGAGACAAATATGGGGAAATATACACCTGAAAAAACAACAGATTATTACAAAATATTGTACGAGGTGTGACACACACACAAAAAAACGAGACTGGTCCAATAAATCACTGTACTTTCAGAATCAGTTCTCCGTGACAGTATCACCTTCGAAGTAGTTCCCTTCAGTATTCACACACTTCTACATTCGGTGCTGCCATTACTAGTAGCAGTTTGGGAACGAAGTTTTTGGAAAATCCTTCAGGAGATTCTCCGTTTTTGCCTGAATCTCTTCAACAGAGGTAAAATAGATTCCTTTTAAGCAAGATTTAACTGTAGAAAATAAAAAAAGTAGCAGTGTGGGGCCAAATCAGGTGAATAAGGAGGATGCTCAGTCACGGTAATGTTTTTGCTAGCCAGAAACTGCTTGATAGATAGGGCCGTGTGAGCAGGTGCATTGTCTTGGTGCAACAGCCATCCATCACTCCCCAATACTGGCCTTTTTTTCACTAAGTCTTTTAGTACTTAAATATAGTAGTGTTTATTAACTATCTGACCACTGACGTGAGTGTGAACCCACTCATATCACGAATTTTGTCAATGTTTTGGTTTATAATCACTGACCTAGGGTGCCCAGCAGGTTCGCATCTTCCGCCAACTCTCCTCTTTTTTTTCAAGTGGCCGCGGTAGCCCAGTGGTCAAGGTATCGGATCGTGTCCAGCGTGCCATGAGTTCGAGCCAAATATCTCTGAAGACCTGCCATGCAGGGGAGCGATGTTCGTTCAATCGGTCGAGAGCTGAAACGTCCTCCCTTTGGTGTGGTGTGGTAGTTAGGCGAGAGGGGTGCCAGCTCAGATGTCGTCGTCGTCACTTGACCATGGTTCAAAATTACGAGGTTCGTCGCCAAAAGCCCTCGTGTAGCTGAACAGCGCGACGTTAATATTCACTCACTTAAAGGATATCACCGAAAAGGTTAATCCTGCGGAAAAGAAATCTGTGGCCTTCACTAAATTGATAAAACACAAAAAGGTTGAGAACCCGTAAGCTAAAAACGTAATTTTATTCAAAATAAGTTCTTTGATTTGCTTGCACACTGTACTGAATTTCTTTCGTTTCTGTTCTACTTAACTACGTTTTAAGCGGGAGTTTTCTGATGTCTTACTGAATAACAATGGCGTCAAGCCAATTTTACTAAGCTGCGATCCAACACTCGGCGTAGGTGGTTATCTAGTAAGCCCATCGACATCAAAACAAATTAAGGTGTAACTTCCACTTTCTTAAAAAAGAGGTAGTGAAATTAATCCTCTTTGTAGGCTGCGACAGACTATATTGTATTGCTTGTTTGTTTTAAAACATTGTCATCTATTATTTCTTTTGAATAATTACTTATTCATAGTATGGAGGCACTTTTCTGCATTATGTATTCCAGTACAGTATTTCCTTGTGCTCAAAATTTGAATACTTCAGTGATTCTGAAACTGTAATATGATGGTACCGGAAAGATTTTTTTAGGGGGGGGGGGAGCACCACGCTCATGGCTCATGAACAACTTTGAAAGAATACTTTTATCATAAAAATTTGAATGGGTTTTCGTGCGTGTTTCCCTTTAACTAACCTCTAGGGTTTCTTTATGCCGTTGTTTGATATGAGAGCCTGAGAATATAAGCAAATATAATTGCTATTTAAACTAGTGCTTCTCAAACTTTCAATATTTGTGACCCAATTTTCAACCATAATTTTCATTGCGCTCTCTCCATGCAATGATAATGATATTGAATGATATAATAACTTTGACACTAAAGCTGCAATACGACCTTAACTATAAACCGTACAAATGATCAAGATAAGTATACAATTTTGTATATAGTCACTAGTAATTATCAAACTTGTTTTTAACTTAGTATTGATAAATTAATTATCAAATACATTGTGAGCTATTAATACATTTATAAGTATATTATACCAGTGTAAATGTGTATTTTATTTTTTTTATATCAAAAATGCCTTTTGTTTTGCTTCCTTTCAATAAACTAATAACTATTTTGAATATTTTATTTTTGACATTTCGATATGCTCGCCCCCCCCACCTAGAGTTATCACCCCCCCTCCCAAGAAAGCGTGTTCCACAGTTTGAGAAACACTGATTTAAACAGATAAGAAGAAAAAACAGGGAACGTTATCTGAGGTTAATATGAAATGTCAGTGTATTTCAGCATAGCGAATTGAGAAGATTAAGAAGTTATTAAGTCTCCCAGTAAGATTGACTTAGGAAAAGGTCCCTGAGTAAACTGTATTGTCCATCATATAAGCTTAGTTGCGTGGGAAACTTCATTGACGGATGAAGAACATTTAATTTTTGTTAAGAGTAGATTAGGTAAATCAGTCTATGCACAGAGAAGGAATTTTGATATTTTGATCAAGAAAAGAACATACATTAAAATTCCTATCATATTGGTCTTTAATCAAGACCTCAAAGAATTTGAATTCTTCAGTTTTCCCTCTAAACGTCAGACTGCAAAAACCAAAATCTCAACCATAATACCAAATAAAAATACCCTGTTCCAGGGTATTTTTATTTGGTATTATAGCATCAGCTAAAGAGTGTTTTTTATTGTTTACATTAAAATTTATTTGAGTTGTCCCACGATAAATTTCTACTGGTAATTTATCGTGGAGATTAATGTTAGCAGCAATGATTTTACTGGTTTTTAATGGGTATCTATCTGTATCTAATAACTTAGTATTTAGCATGTGTTGCTGTTAAGTGGTCATGCGTTATCAACAACTGCTAAATTAAACTACTTTGGTAATAGTGAGTACATAAATCAAATCTTAAATATAGATAGTGCTACGAATCTAGACAAATTTAGGCAGTCTATACAAATAATAGATAGAAACCAACAAATAGCAAAACTACGTTCTACAGTACCCTCAGGGGTTATGAAAACTATAGAAAAAACTATAGAAGATAAACTAAAAGCTTCTGTTATAAACTCTGGTATATGGGGATTTTTTAGGAGCAAAAATCCCATGTGTTCTTGTATTCTTGCGCTATTTTTTCATTTTATTATTGTCGAAGCAATAATCATACAGTGAAGTTTATGGGAATGATAATATATTTCATGGTAAATGATGTTCAAGTCTTGATTTTACCAAATATTCATCCCAAAATAACAGCGGAGGGGGCATTTTTATCGAAACCGAGGCTCAAAGCATTCACTAGATAGAAGAGCCAAATGCTTGTACAGTGTTCATTATTTTTCATTAAGGTTCAAAGTAATTAAGCTGATGATTTAATATGCTTAATAGCCTTAACATATCTCTGGAGTGATGTTAAAATACTTCTTACAAACAGAGAATATGTAGATCAAAGGGATTCCTTTCTAATATTTATGTACATTCTGAATTTTTCGCAATCTTGTTATTCTAAATGCGAAAAATTACTAAATGTGTTGCTTAACTGAATAATTTAAAAATTCTTTTACATATAATGTTTTCAAACCTTCAATGACAATTTACTTTGATTATATTTGTGCATTTCTCAATTAGCTCTTGTAAAATAAATAAATAAAATCTAAACTACCGTAAACCGTAACGTGTTGTATTTTACTAGGTTTATTTGTTCGTGACCATGGCAAAATTCAGACGCCTTTTTACACTTTATTAATTTAAGAAATGCAGAATAAAAATAATTTGTATTTTAAAATAATTTATTATTTTTTTAAGTTTACAATCTCGCATTTAGCACAGAGGTTTTATTTATTGCATGATAGGTAATCAATGGGCCTTTTAACTTTTTAAAAAGATAATTTATCATACATCATAAATGGGAAAAAATAATATTTTATGAAAAGAATTCTATGTTAGTATTTCATAGTAATCCTTGAACATTTTTAAATAATTTTAAAAAATTTTGAAGGAAATTTTTATAAATATTAATGTTTGAAGGATTTTAATACCATTTCTTTTTTTGCATATTAAATCATTAAAGATTCATTCAAATTCTGGACCATGCTTAATTATTACTAAGATACATTTTAATTTAATTATTATTCAACGCATGTTATTAGTATTAATTCAGCCATTTTTATAGAAATATTAAAGAATATCGAAAAGATTCTGAATTTTGTTAATCGTGATAAAATAATCTCTTTAGCGAAACTGTTATTTTTTGTCTCTGAAATTTTTTAAGGGGTTTAAAAATAAATCTATGAACTATATATTTTTAAAAATATATATACAGACTTAAAACTTACCATTGAACTGTTTATCAGTTTATAGCTATCTAATTTTAACATTTTTATAAAAATTTATTTCCTGTATTTCTCCTTGATTGTTTTAAGAAATATTAACAAGTGAAAAAGGAGGAATTAAAAGATTTAATTTTTAATTTAAAAGTGTATACACTTTTAAATTACTTTCCATTTTAACAAATTCTAATTTACCCTAGAGAATTAAATTTACTTTAAAATTACATATGAACCATAACAAAGGAATAAGCTAAAAATTTAGTTAATATAGGTGTGGAATAAAAAATTATAAGTATGTCAGAGACAAAGGAAAAACAATAGTAAAGATTAATAAACTTCATGTTTTATAATTTCCATGCCTGTAACACAACAATCAGCAAATATCTCATTGAATATTAGTTATGAAAAATAAACTGTGTCATGCTTACTACATCATCTATGAAGGATTAAACTGAGGTTTTTAAATATTTAATATTACAAATGGGCAACATTTTCATATGAATGAATATCATAATAGAATCTGAAGAGGAGAAAGATACAATCAAAGAGGAAATGAGATCATTTATCAAGTTACAGGATCGCCAACCTTGGCGATAAATTTTTAAATGTTTTAAAAATCACAAATAGTATAACGTAACCCTTTTTTCAAAACAAATAATAAAGGACTCTCTTTTCATCTTTATCATCAGATGTATTCTGATTTTAAAAAAATAACCACACGACTCTTGACAATACAACTTTAGAACGTTCTGAAAATCTATATCTCTATAATTATTCCATTCTCTTTTTTTTTAAATTCATTCAACAAAAGAGGCGACGAATTATATTAGCCTCATTAATGTGATATATGTCCAAAATCTTGACAATGCTGGTACAAAACAGGGCTTCATTTCACCGACAGCACTTAAAATTTCATGCACAATCTGTTGTCACAGCAGAGAATATCTACTTCTCAATGACTCCTGCAATCTTTGCATTGGAATATTAACTTTAGATTCACCAATTCTCCCCTTTCTATTGTTTGCATGGAGTACTTAACACCTGAAATATTGCCCGACTGCGTCACTTGACAGGCCCTGGATCGGGGATGTCCCAGCCAGATGGGCCCATTTCGGTCTCTGTCAAGGTCCAATGCGCATGCGCTGGTGTTGCCATCTTCACCCGATCTTTGCTGCCTTGAAGATTTATGGTGGTTGGTGTCAGTTTTTGAAAAAAGGGAACGATAAGCTATGGATGTGTGTGTCAGCGATCGCCATTTTTCCCCCCGACTATTATTTATATTGTTTTTTTTTAATATGAATTTTTTTTCCCGTCGGAATGACTGACAGATGGGATGAATAAGAGGAAATATATCTTTAAAAATTGATAGCTGTATAAAAAAGAGGTATCTTTGAGTAAAGAGTTATTTATACTGCTTATTCGAGACGAATTTAATTAAAGAACAGTTATGTGAAAATTCGTCATTATTCAACGGAAAGGAAAAAAAGTTGAGTTGACTTTTGATTGCATTATTTATGATTCGAATTAGTAATTTAGTAATATTAATATTTAAAGTGATCGAAAAAATTTTCGGAGTGAAGGTTTTAATGTTACTTTTTGTTTTGAAAAAAAGCTTAACTGTTGTAGTTTTATCAATTTTTAAAATAAAATCCCGTAAGTAATATAAACTTTTTAAACATAAATTAATACCCTTATTTACGTTTATTCAGTGGCATACCAGACCTCTCTTATGGGGGGGGGGAGTGCAATGTAAAAAATACATAGGTGAAAGCGCTTGGGGGGGGGGGAGAAGTCATCTCCATGGTAAAAAATAAAATTTGTTGGTCTATGGGGGTTGAAACCCACTCTCCCTTGCGTAGGCCACTGCATATACTTGATTTAAAAGTATCTGCAAATTTACGTATTTTCATTTTTCTAGTCGGAAGTGCAGAAGGTTGAAATTTATCTCTTGATGAGGTACTGTCCATCAATTGATATGGTTGAGTGAGATGAAATATCCCTTCCTCTTATACCATAAATATATAACCATAAAAATATACCATACAAGGGAAATTGGACTGACACATTGTGGCCGCGGTAGCCAAGTGGTCTAGGCATCGGATCGTGGCTAGCGTGTCATGAATTCGATCCCAGTACCACTGAAGACCCGCCGTGTAGGGGAGCGATGCATGTTAAATCTGACGAGAGCTCAAACGTCCTCCGGTTGGTGTGGTAGTTAGGAGAGGGGGATGCCAGCTTAGGTTTCGTCCGCGTCACTTGACCATGGTTCAAAATTACGCGGACCGTCCCCAAAAGCCCTCGTGTAGCTGAACAGTGGGACGTTAATATTCACTCATTCCCTCACTGGACTGGCGCATTTGGATAGTATTATATTTTGGTATATCATTTTTGATTGGATCGGAAGGGGAAAAAACAACTCTTTTCTCAAACCATCGAAATTTTTCTCATTAATAGTCCCCTGAGTGATTAAACCTAAAATTTTAAATATAAATTAAATTTTAAAACATTAAAATTTTCTGCAAACATAAAGTATACTGTTGCAAATACTTTGTTTCTTCGAACCACTTGTTACGGAATGCAACTGTATTATATTAATGAACATTTTGTAAGTTCAATTGATGCTTTAAGAATCTCGTTTAAAAATAAATTTTTTGTTCCTTATGTATTATCTCGATTGCCACTTTAAAATATCAGAAAATGTTAATGAAAAAAAGAAGAAAATTAAATTCCACCTCAATTATATGTATATTTTACTTTCTCGTGCTTATCCTCGCATTTATACGGCTTATGTAAGCTGATTATGAGTAATCTAAGACATTTTAGCCGTAACGATTTCTATGCAACTTTTTGTTATTCCGCCACTTCATGTGATTTTATTCTGGCGATTCCACTTCTTACAGCAACCTCACTGTCATTCCCCATATTTGAAGCAAAGAGTACGAATTGAAGTGAACTGCAACCCATTTTGTTTTATTTATAATATTTCTCTCGAAAGCACAATGGGCAACAAATAATAATGGACTTAAGGCGCAATTTATTGATTAATTAATCGAGGTTGTGTGTTGAAGATGTTTCATTTAGTTATGTAGTCGCTGGCAGAGATGCGTTGAGTTTAGATATAGGTTCAGACTTCTAATTGAATTAAAATTGCAACGTTTTTATTGTTTCTACTCAATTGTATTAGGCTTCTTGTGTTTCTTTCAAATATAGCTTTATTATTTTTTTTACCATTTTTACCTCAAGTTGAGAATTATAAGTACATTCGTTTGAACAACAACAAAACTATCGAGTTTTTAGGCTGATTTTTATTATTTATGATCTATTTCTTTCCAAATGTTTTTTTGATATATCCACTGGAGGAGCTGAAAGGGGGCAAGGAAGGACATCTGTAATCGGGCGTAATATCTCATAATAGTTAATGAACTTCAAAATAAAATATTTTTAAATCTGTAAGTTTTTTAAAAATTATTTTGTATTAAGTTTTTAAGAGCATTTTTGTTATTTGATCTTGTCCTCTCTTATTCGATTACATCTCAAAGTAACATAATAGCCTTAACAATTTTGTCTTTTCATTTTTTCCATGCCTATCAATTTGCCTCGCCAATGCAAGTTTTCATGTTTTAAAGCTAAAACATTTTTGGGGAAAAGTATGACGGGATTTCCATACGGATTGCATCTTACCAGATGGAGACTTGATAACTGACTTTATCTCCAAGCGCATGTATGAAAAACCATAGCTACACATCTGATCTACTGCAGTATGCGTATTGCTGATGTATTATTTTATATTTATAAGTTTTCTGGGCAAAGTATTATATCATAAGTATGAGATTGTTCATAATCTCAAGTGCTAAAAACTCATGTCGGAATTCAGAGTTTTAATTATTACAATGTTCAAGTACACAATATGGTTGCTTCTGAATAAGTATACGTTTTTATATATGAATAAATACAGGACCTTACAAATAAATAAATGAAGATTTCTGCGCATAAAAAATTAGATATCCTCGAATAAAAATTCTAAGGTATACTAAGTGTTTCAAAATATTTAGTTAAGCTTGGTATAAAAAGTTTGATAAATTAAAAAATACATTAAAAAATACAATTCTTCATCGCAACCAATCAAATTGTCAGTTAAAAGATTCTGAGATGGGAACAACTGCGTGAAAAAAAATTAATTATACTTGCAATATACGATTAAAATTAAAAGAAAAAAAACCTAAAAATAATAAACGTGACTAAAAAATTTTTTAAAAAAATGTGAAACATATCTATTTTAAAAAAAATACTTT
Source organism: Trichonephila clavata (assembly GCA_019973975.1). NCBI lineage: Eukaryota > Metazoa > Arthropoda > Arachnida > Araneae > Nephilidae > Trichonephila > Trichonephila clavata. The sequence goes on along the minus strand of BMAO01013261.1, from coordinate 716,752 downwards.
AAATATTTATTTAAAAAAATGCAAGAATGGACTTTAAATCTGTGCACTTTTTATTTGAAGAATGTAATCATGATAAATATATATATAAATCAATCTGCACATGGGGCCTCTATTAAATGTCACATCACAAAATTCTGGAATGCTGTAAATGAAAAGCTTGAATATGGCGCTCCTTGCTGGAAGAAACATTTTCTAGAAATTAGATGAATTTATATCCTTTACAAGACATCTTTTTTGTTACACTTTAAATAGACTAAATTGTAGCAATTTCACCAAACATAGCCCTTAACTTCGGAAACACCAACCAACCTTAACAAATCATCACAAAACAAAATAATCCCGAAAGCATCCTTTGGAAGAAGGGCCAGTGACTGGACAAACCTTCTGGTTTCACTGTCAAAACTGTCATCAACGATCATCCCATCACCCCTAATTAAGTTGTCATTGGCAGAATCTGTCTCTTATTAGCGTGTTGGATAGCAGGTAAGTGAAAGATCATCCCTTCCTCTAGCCAAAGAGGGTGAGATTTCAACTCGGGTGACAGTGACGAGGAAATCTTTTTGTGCTGAAGGGTTGTTGAACCTCTGGGATGATTGCTGTGAGCATTGATCGGGTTGTAATACCCTTCAACTGCTTAAAGAGTTCGACATATGTATCTGTTGGAATTGCCTATCACGTGGGATGGTTTTCGTGGATAGAGGTTTCTTTTTGGCATTGAAAGTTCGGTGAATTTTTGTGCTGATTTGAATTTCTGTCATGTAGTGGGGTTACCATCTGCTCAAGAGGTGCAAATTGGTCATACTTGGAGCTGCTCACTTCTGCATTAGTATGCTAATTACGACTGATTTGCTTGTACCTGCACCAATTCCTTATTTGAAAGGATGTTTGCAATAATCAACGCGCGACATTTATTGAAGTAAATATGCATCGGAAATTTCTTGTAGCTAATCATTTTATTTTTATTATAATGCGTCAACTTGATGGTAAACGTGAACCCTGTGAAAAGTAATCATGGTAATTGAAATTGAGGTTTCAAACTTCCAGACAGCAAGTAGTAATTAAAGTCAAACAGATTATATAAAAGTACTTTTTTTTAAAGACAAATCTTTTTGGCGAAGTCCCTTCCTACACTATAAACCGTTAGATGAAAGCTCTTAAACATGAATTAATCATAAGGAGTAATAAATTTTGATGAGAAAGCTAAGTGGTGTTGTTGAGATTGAAATGTGACCGTATTTGTAGTGTCCAGGTTTTTTTTAGTAATTTATTTTTGTAAGTATCCATGCTATCGATTCCATTTTAAGAGAATGTGACCTCGGTAGCCGAATAGTCATGGTCACGAATTCAGGGCTTGGGTCACTTCTGTCGAGACCCGGTTCCCCTAAAGGCTCGTTGTGTAGAGAGGTTGATAAATGTGAAATGTATCGAGGCTCAAAATTCTTACGTTGATGTAGTATGGAACTTAATAGAATAAAGTGTCAACTCACACACTAATGTCATCGTCATTTGACGGTAGTTCAAAATTACGAGGTCTATGTCACCAATAACCCTGTGGCCACGGTAGCCTGGTGGTCAAGGTATCGGATCATGGCAGGCATGTCATGAGCTCGAGCCCAGTACCGCTAAAGACCCGCCGTGTAGGGGAGCGATGCATGTTAAATCTGTGGAGAGCTCGAACGTCCTCATGTTGGTGTGGTGTGATAGTTAGGAGAGGGGATGCCAGTTAGGATAGTTAGGAGAGGGGATGCAAAGTTTGGCACTTCAACAACAAAAAAAAAAACAAAAACAAATGTCAAACACTTGATTTTTAAAAGATTATTTAAATTAAATCTAGACTCTATATTTAAGTGAAGAATTGTGATTTCGCCCCATTGTATTATAACGCAAAGTTTATTACATCAGAGGAAATTTGTTACTTGCATATTGATTCCATACCATTGGCGACATTTGGCGAACTTCAACAAATTTTTTGTTTAAGCAAGAAAAGATTTTGTAACAACTCTTAGGAAGGCATCAGATAATTTGTCATAGCTCATAAAATCTTTGGTGAATTCATTCCTGGCATGCAATTAATATTTAAGGATAGCTTTCTGGAATCGGTTTAATATGCACATGTACCGTAAATTTTCATTTTACTCCTTTATACTAAGAGTGTGTATGCGTTTCAATAGAAACTAATACAATCATATACGTATATTTTCCGCAAATTTGTATACTTTTTCTGCTCGTTTAAATTGTTTTGTCTTCCTAACTCAAACATTAAAATAAACAAAAATAATATAGATAGGTAAAAAGCTCGATTGGAATTTTTTTAAAATTGCCTTTTAGTATTTATATGAACCCAGTTACTTTAAATTCAACGAGTAACACGCAAGAGAAAAAAAAATGCTTTCTGTTAGGACTATAATGTTGGATTAATGCCTATTCGTTATCGTCCTGATATATTTGAGATGTAATACTTGCGTTAGAATTGTTTTTATTTATATCTGTTTAAAAGTGAAATAGACAGAAACTCAATGATGCATCCATTTAAAAACTTAATCTGACGTTTTAGTAAAAAAAAACTCAGATGAAATGAAATCATCTATCGATTTATCAAACCAGCGTCAAAATTATATTCATTAGTATTCAGAGTAGAGTGTCTATCCCTTTCGCCGCACTTTTATTATAATATCGACAATCAATCATTTTTTTTAGAATTCTTTAATTGTTAATTTCTTTGTATTTAGTGTTCTTATTTGTTCAAAACATCCGAATCTCTGTAGTGATGAGTCATTAGAAGATAAAGACTTGTTATGTATTCTTTTTAAAGGAAAATAGCTTGTGTCTATTCTTTTTTTTAAAGAAAATTTGAGAATTTGAACAAGATAAAAAGCTAATTAAAATGTAAAGTCTTGATTTTTTTTTTTTTAAATAGGGTTAAAGGATTCCAATATTTTTATCCTTACTGAACAATAAGTTTGCTTATAATAAATGTTAGTATAACTTTTGTTTTAGTTTGTTCAGACGTAAAATAAATAAAAGTCGTAAAAATATACAACAATGTGTAGTTTTTGGGTAATTTTACGGGAATAGAGTAGAATTATTCTCATAGAATCATTTGGCATTATCAGGTATTTGTTTTCATTTGTTCAAATATACTTCATTACTGCACAAAATTATATCGATCGAATACCGTTAAACACGTGAGAAAACACTATAATACATTATTACAGAACTGGAATAAGAATACGGCCGATGAATGTATTATCATTGGAATCAATTGATTTTACAATTCTATTTCTCTTCTCAGCGTTCCTGTTTGCATAATTTTGTTCAGAATACGTTCTATTTTGAGATACAGTTAATACCTCCTCTTTTACGCCAGCTCGACTTATACAAATTCGGAGTTACCCGATTTCAAATCTCATCGATTCGTCTTTTTTTTTTTTTTTTTTTTAACTCAGACGGAATCGTTGTCAGAGCTTAATGGAATTGATAATTTGATTGAAGGAGTTGTCGATCTTGCCAGGCAAATAAATTCAGAAGTGGATAGTGTTGACGTTTAAGAACTGCTGAATTCCCACAATCAGAAGCTGATAATCGAGGGAAGAGAGAGTGCTTCCTTCACAGTGTAATCAAAGATTTTATTAAGCATTTTTTTTCTAAATTATTTTCTTTTGTCTCCGATCCCAACTAAAAATAAGTTATATGTATTTATATGCAAAATTATACCTTGACGTATGCGAATTCGACTAACGCGGTTATCACCCAATCCCACCTATCGCGTAATTTCGGGGTATTATTGTACTGGATAAAAAATCCAGATAAGATTATAATTAAATATGACAATCGCTAGTTTTTAAAATGTGGGAATATGTTACCTTCAGTCATGATAGACTTCAAGGCTTCTTCACTTAGATGTTAATAAATATCATATACGTGTCAGAAAAGTTTTCAAGTCACTGTTTAAATAATAATTATGGAGATTTTTAAAATTTATTCTATAATACACACACATTTTCACTCTAAACCAGTGATCCTAAAACTTTTTAAATTCACGGAACCCCTAGAACTTAAAAGGTGCTTTCGTGGAACCCCTAGAGCTAGAAAGTGTTCCCGTAGAACCCGATTCCTTACACATATTTCGAAGAATATATCTCAAGTCGATTAACATGTCAGAGGCACTTTATGCAATGATAATAAAAAAATGCATTGCATTTATTATTAAAAAATTATAATCTAATTTTTCAATATAATTTACTCATTAACAATATTAATTTGTGCTCCAAGTGTCCATGCATTATGTTTAGTAACTGGGATTATGTGCTTGATTTTTTACACTCAGACTTTCGAAGTCTAGGTCTATTGAGATGAAATGCAATCGCATTACTTATTCTGAGTTGAATTCGTTTTCATACTTTGTTTTTGTATCCCACTCGCGTTGAGAAATATATTTCTCTTAAACACAGCGTTCTGAATGGCAAAATGTTTTTAGCTGTGTGAGAAATCCCGTATATTTTGCAATAATTTGCAACCTAAAATTTAGAAGCTGTTCTTGCTTAAATTTAGATTTTAACATCGAATCTGTTGATAAGTTGTTTCCTCTCCTACATAATAGGTGTTTTTTCCACAATGCAAAAAGGTGCATTTTCCATTAGAAAACTATTTCATTTTACAAGACATTGTGCTAACTAACGAGTATAAAGTTATCTCGTAGAATCCAAAATAGTAAACGAAAAAAAAAAGAATTTTCACAATTTAGTAGAGAGTATATAAATATATAAAATAAAGAGTTTTAATATTCTTTTATTATATTATAGTCAAAGTTTTTAAAAAGTTTTGCATAATAAGGTAATTATATTTAAGTGAAATTTTCAGTTTTAATGAATATGATGAGCTTTAGGTACTTTAATTATATAAACTTCATAGGAAACGTGAATCCATTTTGCATACAGATTTTTCTTCACGATTTTTTTATTGCGACTCATGGAACCCCAGGGTTCCGTGGAATACAGTTTGAAGACCACTGCTCTATACGGTCGATTGTTATATTTATAATTCATCATATCTGCAACTCGAACTTAATATCGACCTCATTTTCTTCTCTACAATCGTCATGATCATGACTGGAATTAAAAAGATAAAAGTCAGAATTTGTTTCCCATCCTTATTACTAGTGTTATTCGAGGTACATGTCGAATTGTGTGTGGTTTTTTTCCCCTTCTGAAGTTGATTGGTCAAATTAAATGTCAGGTATTAATTACCTAGTTGTAATAAAACTGTAATCCAGATGTTTGACTGGTTTATTTACTTTTTACATCGTTAACTTTGTAATGCGATTATTAAACATAAGGAAAACGTATTAATTATTGGAATCATATTTGAGAAAAGTAAGCTGTATTGATTTCTATCTATATTCTTTTCTCGTTCTCACTCTATATCTTACATAAGATCCTTTTTCTATTCTTAGGCATTATTTTTCTTACCTATTATTTCCATTATTTAATTTTTCATCACCTATTTAATACATTATTATTGACGTTAGTTGCGCATCTACCTTTTATGTAAATCGGATGTTATTTTTCGTGCAGCGTTTAAAAAATAGTTGAATAATAATCTTGCGATAATAATAGTTTAATTAGTTTAAAAACAAATAAAGTAGATACCTTTATGCATTTTGATGTATTTTATTTTGCCTTCAATGTCCTTTTGCCATATTAATTTTTTTTTTATCAATGAAAGCATACAATTTTGCAAGACATTTCTGTTTATCCACTTGTATCTACGTACTTGAAGGAACTATAGTCAGTTTACTTTTGAATACAAAAAGTTCAGTTACTATCTTCTTTTAAATATAATAAACTATTTTTTAATGTGTATAGCCATATGGTTTAAATCTATTTATTAACGTTTACAGAACCATAAGAGTAAATATTTGTGCGCAACTGTTTATTTTAGTTTGCTTGGACATAAAATAAATGTCATAAGAAAAATAGTAACTATGTATAGCTTCCTCGTCTGTAAAGGCAAAGACCAAACTGATAAATTATCATTCGAATCTTAGTTCAATTTTTCTTACTATTTTGGGGGGGAGGAAGTATTTTAGATTTTAAGAACTTATAAATCACAAAGAACTTATTTTTATATAATTTTTTTCTCCTTCCAGTTCTTGAGGATACATCCCTTTTTTCCCCCCTCAAGCTTAGCTGCATAAAGAATGATTTTATGTACATCCCGTCATTGGGTAAGCTTTTTTTCTGATATAAATAAAAGTATTTTGAATTTTAGAAGTATAATTCATATGCATAAATTAAATTCAACTCACACACTTTTGTAGTTTTGATCTTTTCGAAACTTTATAAAAGTTTTAAATTTTATTTCATTTGTGATTTTTTTTTGAATTATTTTTTTAAAAAATAAAACTGAATGGGGATATGTTTGGTTGTTTAAATATGAAAACCTTTATTAAATCTAATTTTTATTTCCTCAAATTGGAGAATGTATTTTTAGCTATCACCGTGATGGTTCCTTTTTTTTCCAGACATAAACTGATAATCATGTATGAAACGTCATTGTTTTAAAAATTTTCTTTTTCTAGCAAAAGGCTACTTTTTGATTGATATTGATGGCTTGTTTTGTCTTATCCGGTATTTTCTGAAACAAAAAAATGAAGTCTCCTTACTTTAAGATAACTCTTTGTCCTGTCTTTATTAAATAACGTTTAATAATTGATCGCATAATTCCTCGAGAACAAAATTATCCATTTATGAAAATGACAAATTTTTGACTTTATCGGCTCGAATATATGTTCGCTCATAATAAGGCTTCAAAAATTTTTTCAAAAAGCGAGATCGAAAATCGAAAATTTATAGAAATAAATCTTGACAGTAGGATGCGCATTCGCAATTAAAATTTAATTAAATGTCTATAATAAATTATCCACTAACAAGGGGGGGGGGAACAAAGGCCAAATATCCTCTCATCCTTTCTCGATTCTTTTTCTTTAATTTTTTAATTTCTTTTTTCTTTTCTTTTTTTAATTTTCAGATGACTTGCATCGCATTTATTCGCGGAAAAAAAAAAAAAAAAAAAAGGAGAAATTACTGTGAGGAGATAATTTTCACACTGCATTAAGCACCTCTTCGACCCTCCTTCCTCTGTTCCAACCTTCCTCTCGCCCCCCTCTCCAAACCTTCTTAATTTTCTCCGTCGCTGTATTAGGAAACACGTAGATTTCGATGGTAAGAAAATTAAGAAACTCCAGCGGTGGAAAATAAGTATAAAAAAAATCGTTCGGAGAGAATTTTTTTAAAAAATGCAGTAGGAAAAAAAATAAATCCATAAATCAAATTTCCCCGATAATTACCTAAGAGTTCGCCACGTTTCTTTCTTTCGCCCTTTCCCCTTATTTTTTCCCCTCTACCTCCCTCTTTTTTTCCTTTTTTTAAAACTTTCCCTCTTAATATATATATATTTCTTTCCATCTTTTTCTTTCCAATGTCTTTACTCTTTAAGCTTGGACGAGGGGGGGGGGGATCTAACGATGGAAATAGAACGATTGGGAACTCCCTCCCGCTTTCACAGAAAGTGTGGGGGGAGGGGGGAAGTGAACGAATTTTTACCATATCAAGAAAAGAGAAGGGGGAAAAAATAAAACGAAATAAAATGGAACGATTTTTTTAAAAAAGAAAGAAAATAAAAGAATTCACTTATCAGAACTTTTTCACATCGTTGCGTCCTAAATGACTCTGTGTGGTTTTATTTCTATTCTGTATCCTCTTTTTCTCAGTTGTTAAAAGAGAGGGAATCTTCCAAATATTCCGTTATTTGTTGTGGATCTAAAATATCCTGTCGCGTTGTTTGAAAACAAGACCTTGCATGCCCAAAATTAACGCCGGGTTTAGTTTCGGTTTATGAATTTAGCACTAGTACAATGGCTTTAAGCCGAGTACCTGTGACACCCGATGAATTCCCCAAATGACTTGGAATTCATTCTGAAACTCCCCGGCATCCCTGATTTGAAAGAGAAGACTCTAATTACCTTAAAGCACCCTAGTAATTAATTGAAAACCTTGCTTTTCCTCTTTGTTAGTAAAGGAACTCTGTAACGGAACTCTCTTAACTAACAGCTGTGTTAATCGTATTTTTACCATACAGAAAATACATTAGTTATTTTGGGGGACATTCAGCAACACTTTAATGTAAATTAAAACTAAATGAACTGTGGAGTTAGATACTCATTAGATTTCTTTATATTCGAACAGTTACAAGATTTGTAGATCAAAATTTTGCTGATTAAGAGCTCTCCCATAACTCTTCAATAATAATCTTGCAATCAGCAAACATTTAAGCTGTGCATTTCGTTCTGGATAAGCAATTTGTTACGTAAAAGAGATTTAATTGTTCTATAAAAGTTGCTTAGAAGCCCAGGGGCTGAGTGATAGCATTTCGCGCTGCCACGCCACAGGTCCCGGGCAGGGACGTCTTAAGGCATGGGCCCGGACCCAGGGCCTCGGCTACAATGAGGGCCTCGTCTCGTGCTCGACTCAACCTTGAGAAAATCATAATTCAAATGATTTCAATGGTTACACGTTATTTTCGGTTGTATTCTTCGAAAAACTGGGGAATTTCGGACGACATGTCAATTGCCTACATGTGATGACCGTCGTCCATGTATATGCTTAGGCCTAGCACCAATCACTATTATTACTCATTCAGTCAGAAGGCGGCATTCGGTCGAGCCGGTTTGTGCAATTGTGTGTCATGCCCATTTATTTGTTTCGGGTTATTGTTTGTATTATTTGACGACGTATGTTATGTACTGTCTAATTTTGAGAGTAACAGGGGGGGGGGGCGTAGTTTGCGTGAGAGCCCAGTGCCTCAATAAGTCTTAAGATATCCCTGGTTCCGGGTTTGGCAAGGTTGATTCAGTCTTTATCCCTTCAGTGGGTTGATAGATGAGTACAAGGGTTCTGATTTGGAAACTAAACACTGGGGGTTTCATGAGACTGACCACCTGACCGGTACATCTTCTCATGCAGCTTAGCGCCCAATGGTCACGTATACTGAGTTGGGCACAGCAGGCCTTGGCCCTCAAGGGCTGTTGCGCACCACTGAGCTTAGTTTTTATAAGAGTTGCTTAGGGGTTATTGGTGACAGGTTTTATTAAATCCTTTTGTACCACAGTCACACGGCAACCTGATCTGATACTTTCCATTTTCATATCCCCACCACATCATAGGAGAACTCAAAGCCTCGATCCATTTAGCGTGGAGCAGTTCCCATTGTTCTTTCATGTATGTGGTACAAGTAGGATCTGAACTCGTGACTCAATTTCATCCTCTTCAAGTGCCACGGTAGCCGAGTGGTCATGGTCACGAACTCGTGGCAGGAATTTTCTAGTTGCGGGTTCGAAACGTAGTGCCGCTGAAGACCCGCCATGTAGAGGGGCCTATGAACGTTAAATCTGTCGAAACTCAAAATCCTTCCATTTGTATAGTGTGGAAGTTCCGAGAGAGGGGTCACCTCAAGTGTCGTCCTCGTCACTTGACCGTGGTTCGACATTACGAGGTACGTCACTAATAGTCCTCGTGTTGCTTCAAAATGTGACTTAAATCAAATCAACATTGCCGGGTATGAAACTTTAGACCAGAGGTTCCCAAACTTTTTTGTCTCATAGACCCCTTGCTATGCTTTTCGGTTTGGGTAGATTCCTACTTAATATTAATTTTTGCAAATTTATCAACTTAAATGTCTTTTTGACAACTGGTACTACTACACCTAAATTAAAAGTATTAAATTTAAGTTAATTAATAAATAAAACTGTTAAATAAACTAACTAAACAAACAAATTATTTTAATGGGAAGGACGAATCTCTCGCACAACAATATGAATTTTCAAAATTTGGTAACAATCTTGTCTTGTTTAACCATAAATATTCTCTATTAGTAGTGCCCAGATTTTTTTCTTTGTTTTTTTCTTTTTATTTTTTCAAATTTATTTTGGAGATTGGCAACCACGCTAAAACTCCTTCACACTAAGAAAAGTAATGAAAAACTTCTTCTCGATATTCCATAAGTCGGGACAAATAACAGGTTTAACTTTTTAAATTCAAAATTGCTGGCATCTGTTTCTAAGCTTTAAGATCTTCGTTAGTGCTTATTATGATCAGTTCCTATTGTAATGTGACATTTTTTTTTTCAATATGATCATATGAATTCATTGCCTACAGTGGTATTACCATAGTCAAACATTCTAAAACCTGGTAAAACCTAGTAAACTTTATAGATTCTGAAAGAACTTGTCGAGACGAAGAAAATTATCTATTGTTTTTTAAAATAGTTTAAAACTTTCTTTTTTATTCAGGTTTGAAAAAATTTAAAATTTTGGATATTTCATGAGAAAAATGACCATTTCTCCGGACACAACTTTTGAACCATTGGACTCACGAACATAAACTTTAAAACATTAAACATAAAAGGCATAACTTAAAACATAAACATTAAAAGGCATTTAAATGTTGAGAGTAGGTTAAAAAGCATTCTGACACAGATTGTCTGTGACAAATTTAGAAAATTCGGGACCTCCAGTATTTTACTTCTTTAGCTTAACTCGGTAAAGCAAAGCTGAAATAGTTCTTGTTTTAATAAAAATTTATACTGTCGCCCGGTAAATACAAATTAACCTCATTAAATTTAGTAAATAAATCTGTTAAACATATAGGTAAAATTTGGTTTCCATATGATTATAAATTTTCTTTTAAAATTAAAGTCACGATCTAGTTGAACGAGAGCCACTATCGTAGCCCCCTCTTACACCTCATGGACCCCCAAATTAATTTTTGGCTGTCGTAGACCCCTTGCAGGTCATCATAGACCCTTGGGGGTCTATATAGACTACTTTGGGAATCACTGCTTTAGAACAAGATCTTAATGTTCTAGAAGGCTTTTTCGTTTAAAAGTTTCCAACCTACATTTGGTCTTTATTCTAAATATTTTACCTTAGGTCAACATTACTAGTATAATTTCAAAGTATAATTTTTCTTTGTTACTGTCGTCGTTTCTTTCTGTCTACTCCTTTCTTGGTGCCAGGTATGTCATGAGTTCGAGCCCAGTTCCACTAAAGACCCTCCGTGTAGGGGAGAGATACACGCTAAATCTGTCGAGAGCTCAAACATTCTCTTGTTGGTGTGGTGTGGTAGTTAAGAGAGAGGGGATGCCAGCTCAGGCGTCGTCCTCGTCACTTGACCATGATTCAAACTTACGAGGTCCGTCGCCAAAAAGCCCTCGTGTAGTGCAACTTTAATATTCAATCAATCAATCAAACCCCTTTCTTGGTATCACAGTTTCAGTTCCATGTAGTATTAGAAAAAAAAAATGATTTGAACAATGATGTACGATAAATAATCAAGCATTTATAATGTATACATTTTTTTGTCAATAGGCTACGATTAAATGAATTAAAATTCATTTGAATTTCGTTAATTATTTATTAAAATATAAAAATATAATTCATCAACATAAATGCAATTTATTACGAACTTTTTTAGTGCTAATACTTCATATTTATTTTGTCTTTGTGTGAATACTTTGGACTTCCTCTATCACGAGCCAGAAACAAAAATTTTTACCTGATTCTACCAGAATAAACATAATTTTTAAAAAAAATTGTTATGCGCAATGAACATTCTTAACTCTAATGACCTATATTATTGAAATATAAACATGAATATGATGCAATTTTGAAAAATACTTTGATAATACCTTTATGCAGGGGCAAAAATATTAGCCTTGTGTGGTGGGTGTTATAATAATAACACTTGGTGGGTAATTATGCTATATCTATGCAATATTTAACGAGAAAAAATCTTACGAACATAAGAGGCATATTTTATAAACTAACAAAAATATTGAAAATAGTAGCAGACATGGATCCATTTAGGGCAGTGCTTCTCAAACTTTTAATATTTGCGACCCAATTTTCGCGATCATATTTTTCATCGCCCCCCCCCCCTTCTTACAATAACAATGTATTGATGCAATAATAATGTACTTTGACGTTAAAGCTTCAATACGATTTTAATTATAAACCGTGTAAATTATATCAAGATAAGTATTAAATTTTGTATGTGTAACAAGCCCATGAGAGTCATTAGTAATTTCTAAACTTGCTTTTAATTTGTATTGATAAATTAATTATCAAATACTTTGGGCAGTACTGATAAATTTATAAGCATATTATATCAGTGTGAATGTGTATTTTATTTTTTATTATATCAGAATGTAATTTGTTTTGCTTCCTTTCAATAAATTGATAATTATTTTAAATCTGTTATTTTCCCTTTTTCGATATGCTGGTGCCACCTCCCCACACACACGTAGAGTTATCACCGATCTTGACCGATGCTTGATCCGAGACTTTCCCTTTCTCCGTTGCTACATATTTCTTTTGAATCAATTGCGATTTTTCTGGACAAATTCATTCGTTCGTTCTTGTTCTTCAAAAATTAGTTTCCTATGGGGCATATTAACTACTGCCCATAATAGTCTTTTTTAAAAATCTTAGTTAGAACATGCACTTTTTTTTAAAGACATCTTTTATCATTCTTACTGCTACAACAAGATGTAAATCAGTTAGAAATTTCGAGACAAAAATCGAGCTGTGGAATTATTTTTCAAAAATTCTGTTTTTCAAATCAGTTACGGAAACAGCTAATAGGTGGGCAGTACTACTAATTGATTTAAGTGGTTATGTGGTTATAGTATAATTATATAATCATAATTATCAAACGATTTTTTTAAAATCGTTTGATAAATCCAAAAGATATTTCCAGAATTACTTTATGCTGAAGAATGATCCGATGGCAAATTAATGCATTACCAAAGGCACTTGATATTTAAGCAGCTAAAAATATTTAAAATTAAAAAAAAATTGTTTTCTTATTTAGTGATTAGTACAACTTAAATGGCCTTGATTTCTGTTTTAATCTAATGGAGGTGGAAAATTTTAGATTTTATAATGAGCTTGACTGTTACTTAAAAGGTATTTTGAATAACAATTATATAACTTTCTGATAGAATTTTCTGAAGTTATTTAAACACAGATAAATTATCTCTAAAACTTCTTTTGGTTGTTTTAAGAGATAGGTGGTTTTTAATAGCACATGGTGAACTTAATAAATTAATTGGTTAGTATCAAGTTTATTTAAATTATTGGTTAGTTGCTCACATTATGACATTTTCATTAGAAATTTGCTTCATAAGTTAAAGGTTTTTTGGGTGTTTTATTCGTTAAACTAATGTGAGTTTTTCTGTAAGTAAATATAGTAATAAATGGGCAGTGCTTTTTAACTTCATTATTTTTTAACTGGATTTTATAAAAAAATACAAGAAATAATTTTTTTCTTTGTTTTCTACTTCTTTGTTTTCTACTTCTTTGTTTACTGTTTTGGTCATGTAGCAGGAAAATAAGGATATAAAACTATATCGCATATAGTTCTAAGACTTTCTCAACAATGCATCCGTTCTAATTTTTCATATTGTTTTAAAACTTATAGACCACATTGGAAAAAAAAAATCTGGCAAATTTAAGAAAGGCATCATTTGTCTAATAATTAATCTATCTACCCATTTTTGATTCAAAATAATTTATAAATAAAAAATTTTTAATGCACCATGTTTTTTTCACATTTTTATGCATTATCATCCATTTTTGAGCAATGGTCCAAATTTCAAGTCTCTAGCTCCTCAGGAAGTTAGTTTAAAATCAATTACAAAATTCCACTCTAACAGACATAAAAGAAAGCAAGTTTATAAAAACAAACAAAATAGGTAAAATTACGTAATAATTTGCATACTTAAGGGTTCTAAAGAGCAAACGTAAATAAACATAAATAAGTTAAATATAGTTTGTTTCTTCATTTTAATCAATCTGTAATTTAATTTTTGTTTCTTCATTTAATCAATCTGCATTAAACATTTAAACAATTCATTTTGAATTAAATAGCAAACCAATAAAGACTAACTTTCCAAATTAAGACATATCAATAATTAAAGCTTCAAAGAAAAACAATGCTACAATGCATTCATTCCCTTAACATAACAACAAAATAAATCTTTAACTATCAATCTTCAAAAACAAATCTGGAGATTGAAAATTCTGTATCAAATCGATTAAATGGGTATTTTCTCATGCGAAACGTAAAAGCGAAACTTGAATTCTTAAAAAAAAAAATAATAATCTAACAATACGCCATTATAAATCGCTAATGATTAACACTTACGAAAGGGGGGGGGGTAGAACATACGATTTTAAATTGACTTAGAGCTTATACCCATGAAGTGCCAGGATATCGTAAACAATTTGCAAGTACACCATAAACAATCGACTAATTATGTGAAATTAATCGATGCTGCGTCTACGACAGCAGGCATTTCATGTTGGAAGAAATAATGTTTCTTTCTAATATTAATTAACACCTATGAGACTGCAAAATACCGTAGACGCCCAAATTGTAATTAACTTTAATAGTGTAATTGAAAATCAGATTCGAGAGAGAAGAAAAGCGTACTAAAAGTAAAAATAAAAAGATTGAATAGGATACGTTAGGCAATAATATTTGTTGCCAAAGCGGGTGGAATGTTGAGTTGAGTTGTGTTAATAAGTGGGTTTATTTGGGAAAATTGTTATTAAAAAAATGGCTCAGAAATAAGATTAACTTTTTATAAATATCTGGGTTCTAATAATTGTAAATCTATTGTTTGATTATTGATAATAATAATCGTAATACGGATTCAAATGTATTTAGAAAAAATTATCAGTTCGAACTAATTTCGTAGAGTATTTTACCCTTCACGTAAATTTTCCTCCGAAATTATTTAATATAAGATAGTGTTTTTAAAACAATTCTTTTAGAGAATATACCGACGATATTAATTGCACGAATTCAATGAATGCTTCTCAACCTTTGTATCACGGCGGACCAGTCAACGTTTGATAATTTTACCGTGGCCTGCTGAAAGTGGGATTTTGATTGTTTGTATTTTAAATTGCTTTCATTTAATAATTTTAATTTAATAGTATTTTAACATAGTATTTTGACATGCTTTCAGAATAAAATACAGTTACACCAAAAAATGAATATAAAGGGATTTAACATGGAATATAAGGTCATTTCCATTGAATGTGGCACAAACCGAAAGAAATACACCACACTAAATAAAATGGAAATAATTTAATATTCCTTTGGCGGCCGGGGGGTTGGGGACTACTGCTTTAAGAGATCATATTTTACTTCAGAATTCTCTGTTTGGTTACAAATTATGACATAATATATGTCTTCCATAGGACAATTGCACGAAAATATGAAGAACACAATGCTTATATAATTTTACTTTATTGATTGGCATCTTTTAGTCTTATGCTATACGAACGAATCGTATTTAAAGAAGTATTTAGTAACATCCGAGTGACCACGATATCTGAGTGATTCTGGTCTCGAACTCGTGGCATTCACCAATAACCCTCGTGTTTCTTCCTAGTGCGATGTTAGTAAACAATATACCAAACAATGTTATCAAGAATCACTAAAAGAACGTAAAAAATACTTTTTTTTTTATCCTACGCCCGTCTTCGGCATCTCTGCCATTAGTCGACGAGCAGCCCAATAAAATGATGACGAAGCATAAAAAGAATTAAAATTTGTCTCCGTAGAGTTGTCTACAAAAAACTTTAAAACAATAGGGCAGTGTCTGAGGTGGTCACCATCCATTTCACCCTGGTTGCACAGAGGGCACCAAGCAGAATCTTTTAGTCCAATGCCATGTAAATGTCTTTGCAAGTAGTCATGTCCGGTAAGTAGACGAAAGCACGCAACTCCAACAGATCGAGGCACAGATCTGGGAACTCTACCACTTTTGTTCAGCAAGATATTCCATCTTTTACCTGCAGCTGCTTCACCATACAGGAAGGCTCTATTAATTTGCAGTTTACTGTAAATGATTCTTTCGATGTTACGCAGAGGCAAGGGAAAGTCAGGTTGGGATATGAGAGATCCCTTTTTAGCAAGTCTATCTGCTTTCTCATTTCCAGAAATGTTACAGTGGCTAGGAATCCACTGGAGGGCAATGCTTTCTCTAGACTTCCCAAATTCAGCTAATTTCCTTCAACAGGAATTCACAAGAGCGTTTTCATTATATCTTGAGTTTATTAGAGACAAAATGGCAGCTTGAGAATCGATAAAGAATACAATATTATGTATTATTAGTAAAAAATACTAAAAAATAATATTTTAAAAAATCTAACCAAACTTTTTATTTATTAAAATGATACTAGAAGTTGATATTCAACGTTTAAAAAAAATTCAGATTGTGTATTTAGTTCTATTCAATATACAATACCCTCTATCTTTTTCTTTTTTTAAATTTTAAAGAAATGAAATGAAGCGAAGAGCATGAGTAGTTCAAGAAGCTATTTCTTTTTAGTCAGTAAATAGAAGTAGTTAATATGAAGAGAAAAATTGTTCTCGCGTATAAAATTTTATTTTATATAGTCATGAAATATTTGGGAGTTTTGTTTAATCTTCCATTTCTTGAAGTGCCATTAACAAACCTTTCACATAATTAAGCCTTAAGATTTCTTGAGATTCTGGGTCTCCATGCAAAAGAAAGCCCTATCTGTGATGCTTTGTATCGAATTTGGTGTATGTACGCGTTTTCTAAGTTCAATTACCACTTTTTGACTAAAGGAGTAATGATGGTGTATGGTGGTAGACCTAGGCACGAACGATGGTCATGACGTAATAATCCAGCAACTGTTGCCAGTTTTCATTTAGCTTGAAATTCCCAATTCTTTGCAGAATATGACATTTGATGATTAAAATTATTCGGATCATGATCTTTCTGAGGCCAAGTAGAGAACGAGGCCCAATCTCGAGGCCGAGTTCCAGGATCTAGGCCCAGTTAGACACTGTCTGCTTTCGCGTGATATAGGTTACTGATCAACAGTATAATCCAGAAGATGGATTATTTTGTGAGTCCTAAGAAGAATAGTATACAGTATACACACTAGTTATTTTTTGAGGGACTGGGTGAAAGAAAAGGTTCTAAATATAATCTGAATCAGTTGCGCACACAGGAATTTTTCAAGGGAAGTGGGTCCAGGTTCGAAAGTCCACTATTCTCGTATCATGCTCCTGTACGTCGTTCAACATATTCTTTTCATTTTTTGTCGATTTTCGGGAATAAAAAACAGCAAAAAATTAATTATTAAATGAATAATTAGCATTAATAAAATTAATTCTTAATAACCAATAATTAAATTTTACGTACATTATACATAAAGTTATAATCAATCGAGAAAAAATCAAGGACTTTGGGGGGGGCAGACCTGAGGACCCCCCACCCCTTGCGGGCACCACTGATCTGAATACAAAATGCTGAGAGAGGATTAATAAAGTCGATTTGTTTCTAGCTACTCTCTGAAGTCCTCTTCTTGTTATAAAAATTCAATTGCAAAAAAATTATATAAATATATCAACTGATATTTATTTCTTTCATATGAACTCAATTTCAGTAATTTTTGGGGCCGTGGTAGCCTAGTACTTGTGGTCATGAACTCGTGACTGACGTGTCATGAGCTTGTGCCCTAGTGCCAGTGAAGAACCGCCGTGTAGAGTGGCTGATGTATCGTGGCTCTAAGTCCTGAAGTTGGCGTGGTGTGGATATTCGAAGAGGGAGAGGGCAGCTCAGGTGTCGTCCTTATCTCTTGAACATAGTTCATAATTACGTGGTTCCTCGCCAGTAGCCCTCTTGTTGCTTTATAATTGAGGCGTTAATAGACACTCCCTCATTAATTTTATAAAATTTTTAGTCATCATATCCTTAAAAAATTAAAACATTTTAAATAATTTTTTATCTACAATGTAACTCTAAAAAAGTTCATGAAAATACAAAGAAAAATTTTTTTAAAAAAATCTTATTGTTTTAAGAAAGAAACAAATTACACTTCTCGATTGACTATTAAGAAAACAAGGTAATAATTACTTATCCACATCCGTTCCATATATTATTTCCAATCCCATCAATACCAAATGCCTATCATTTAAATGTACCCTGCATCTTCTTACGGGTGAAAAAAAAGGTGCCCCCCCCCCTTTCAGTCATGCACGAAGACAACACCACTCACTTCCCCCTTTGATGGTCTAAGTAACAGGTTTTAAATATTTCCGGTTGTTAAACGAAGCACACGCGATCCTCTCAGCTGGGGGTCAGTCCGTGAATCGCCTTTGTGACGCAGCACTGGGTTATTATCATTGTTAAGTCGGACGATTGGGACGGAATAGCAAGTGGTCCTCCTTGTCTTCTTTTTGTGCGTGCTGCCTGAGAGCAGTACTGTCATTCCCACCACAGGAGACAGGAAGAGCTCCGGGCTAATTTGAAGAGGTTGAGAAGAGAGCGAATTTATTTTTCCACTCGTCGTGGGCTTTTGTTTGGGATTTATTAACGTGGGGTGTCAATGCGAGAGGAAGTGGATTTGATGGATTTACGAATTATAAAAATAAAAAAAGCCAGGGTTTGGATGTGTGGTTAGATGGATGGTAGGGACACACAAAAAAATCCGTTGGAATATTTATTTATTAATGTTGGTTTTTTCTCAGGATTTGATGGATAGTAGTAGCATTGTTGTTATTTAAAGATCTTCACGGAACGGGTTGGTTTGAAAAGCCCACTCCGAAGAAGTGCCGGTTTAAGTTCATTTCGGGCCCTGGGCACAGAAGATCTACGAGCCACCTTATCCCCCCAGCTTATCCCCCAGCTTATCGGGGCCCCTGGGCGCTCTCCCCAAGCCCCCAATGGATTAACCGGCCCTGCTCCGAAATATGGACCGAATACAAGCTTTAATAGCTTCATCATGAATTATATCTGATAAGGCTGCCATGGTTCACTGTCCTCACATTGGCGTGGTGTGGTATTTAAGAGGGTGGCATCAGCTCAGATGTCGCTTGGTCGAGACTCAAAATTATGTTGCTATACAGTGCGGCGTTAATATAATCCTCATTTGGGGTGGCTCTGGGGCCGGACAAACTGTGCTCCTGCCCGGGGCGGCAAATTTTAAGGGATCGAATTTGAGAAACATTTTTTTTTTTTGTTACAAAGCATTTTATTTTCTGAAATATTATTGAGTGGGATTTCGGTATTTCATTTAACGTATCTTCTTGTTTTTTTTTTTTTACTCTATTTGTTTGATGCCAGTTTTCTTTTCCTGTTGAAACTTGAAGGGTTGGAGGCGGGAGTACATGTTAAATCAAGAAATTTGATATGTTTACACATCTTTCATTTGTAACTTTCATTCCATCCCGGAGTGGGGTCAAAACGGATATTCCTTTCACCCAATGTCCAGCTATCCAAAAGGGGAGAGGGTTAATTAGAGTTTTTGATAGATAGAGAGCCACAGGAGATCTTTTGTTTTAGTCTCGAGTGTAGTTATATACTGTAAGTTAAAAATAAACACTTGTAAAATCCCAACTATCAGTAGACTCTTTTTCGAAAAAATTGACCTGCTGAAATGGTTGATTATTTCTCTTACATTTTATTCGTTTCAAGTAACAACGGGTAATTATGTTCGTAATTTCGAGTGATTTTGTATTTAAGACTTAAAATATATACATAATTGTTATGCTGTCTTTTTTTTTGTTCGCAAGAATTATTCAAGTTTTATAGGTGTGTATGTATGTGAACAATTAATCTTTTTTTTATTATAATTTTTTGCTTTGGAGAGAGGGGTGGCATTTTCAGTTTTTGTCCCGGGGTGGCAAAACTGCTAGAGCCGCCCTGCTCTCACTCATGTTGAATTCTTTCGAATGAGGCAGACTGTAATATGTTAGGGAGAGATGGGGTTAGGTAGATTATAACAGCAGTCACCAGCCGTTATTCTGTGGAAAATTTTTGATAGTGAGAAGAAAAATTGGGATATTATTTATATTTTTTTTTTATGAAGATTCAGTTTAAAAAATGACGAATAGCAAAAGGTATGGAATATGGATCGTATCCTAATTTTTAAATTTTAGCTACTACTTTTAGCGAAATTCTTCTGAGTTCAGCGAATTTTTAACTACTTTTGCAGGTATCGTCACAAATTCTCATCCGGGTTCACCAAAGGATGAGACATTTTCTTAAAATATGCACTTTATTATGACTTTCTAATCACTTTCTAAATTGGTCCTAAGCTATGAGGATCCTGTCAGCTTAAATAGATGAAGATTCAATGCGTCTCAAAACTTTGGTTCTTGGGAAGTGAATTAAAACTGGATAAATTGCAACAACATAAACTGTATTTAGTTTCTCCGCACTTGCTATCAAGTAGAAGAAAGTAAAAACTGTTCGAATTAAATATGCAAGAATAATATTTTCAATTACTATAGAACACAACCCATGTTTTTTTTTTTAAATTTCACGTTGTAAGTTTCCATTCTTTGGTTTGTTTAAGGTATCCGAACCCGTTCGGAGTATTTTTTTTTTAACAAAATAGCATACTAAAATATTATAAATGCTCTTTTAGGACTCAATACTAATAAATACTACTATTTAACTATCAAAATTTAAAATAAATTACCTGAATTTTACAAAATTCCCAATTATAAGTGAAATTTTAGCAATATTTTTGAAAAACTTCAAAGCACTCAGAGAAAAGAATAATAAACATATATTAGTAAAAGTATTACGAAAACAAACTAGATGCATTTATCTAGAAAATGTACTAAAATTTTAATTTTTTATTAAAATTTGAAAATTTAAGAGCCGATTGAGTAAATATTATAAGAAATGTGACATTTTTTATGAGATCATTATTTAAATAACAAGCCATAACTCAAAAAGTATTCATACAATAAGAAATATTTTAGTACATTCTCCAGAAAATAACGTAAATATCAGGTTCAAAAAGCTTTATAGAAATACATTCGTAATATTTTGAGTTATCAGACTCGCCATGATAGATTTTGAGCAATTTAAAGGCCCACTTCTGGTAGATAAAAAAAACCACTTCCGGTTTTTCTAACTTTATAAAATTGATTGTAACTTGGCCTCTAGGTAGTGTAGAAACAAAATAAAGTATATTTCGTAAAGTCAAAAGATAGCTCTATTCAATAAAATAAAAAACAAAAACATCTGTCTTGACTGTGAATTTGGTCATTTTCAACGTGTTCGGATACCTTAAGTATTTTTGTCTATTGTAAAAGCGTACGCAGCAGTTAAGTCTTTTGTGAAAAAAATTAAAAATGCTTTTATATTAAGGGGGGGGGGGAATAAAGCTGCTTCTAGGATTTTAAGTGAAGAAGCAATTTTTTTAAAAAACTTACTGATAAAAATTTAGTTTTGAGGGATTAGAGAATTATTTAGTATTCTTTTTGATCTATGGATAACTTTCAAAGTGGATCACTTATCCATCTTTTTCTCTTTTATCTGCGATACTATACTAAATTTATATCATGCTGATTCGCATAACAACCCCATCCATCTAGATAAAATGGATTAGTATCACATTTCTTTCTATTCTTTCTTGTTTATTGTCTTTGATTTCCAGCAGTTAAGAACAGATCAATCAAAAAGTATTGGATAGCAGTGGCATATTTAAATTTGTGAATCTGTGTTCGAGATTATTCATTCAAAAGAGATTATTTTCAATAGAAAAGGGATTAAGATCCCGTAAGTCTATCTGCCCTGCATCAGAAGATACACTGATTTTTGAATGGGATAAATGTTTAGTACGGTATTATCTTCCATAAGCTTCTGTATATACGAGCTAGTATCTTTAGAAAGGTTTTCATTAGTAAAATATCATCTTTCCATTTAGAACAGAGATCTTCAAACTTTTTCGATACACAGAACCCTTAGAACTATACGGTGTTTTCGGAGACCCCTTTCACCCGCCCACCACCACACACACCTTAAAGAACATATCTTAAATTAATATTTAAAGTAGATCAACATGTTTAAATTACTTTACGTAACGATAGTTTTTAAAAAAAGTATTGTATTTGTTATTAAAAAATTTTAATGTAATTTTTTAGTATAATGTACTCACGTTTTTTTAATAGTAATTTATGATTCAAATGTCACTTAACCATGCATTATATTTAGCTACTGAGATATGTACTAACATTTTTTTCCTCCTCAAACTGTCAGTCTAGATCTATTGAAATTATCTGCAGACCATTTCATGTCCTGCATTTAATTTGCTTTTATGTTTGTTTATGTGCATCTCACGTTGAGAAACGTTTTTCACTTGAATGCATTGTTAAGAAAGTCATTCAAATGTTCATAGCTGTGTGAGAAATCTCTATATTTTGCATGAATTTGCAAACTAAACTTCAAGAACTGTTCTTGTTTGATTAAATTTAGATTTTAATACCGATTTGTCTATAAGTTGTTCCCTCTCCTTCATTGTAGGTGGGTTTTTTTTTCTACAAAAGAAAAAAAAGGTGCATTTTCCCATTAATAAACTATTTTCGAAAAACATTGTACTAAAAAGGATAAAATTACTTCATGGAACCTGGGATGATAAACAATCTAATAGGTAGTATATATTAAGAAAAAAGTTTGAATATTCTTTTATTATATTATGATGGACCTAAGAAAGTATTACGAAATAAAGTTTTGTATAAATAAAAAAATTTCAGTTTTAATGACCCCGAGGAGTTAGATACTTGTGAGCATATAACCTTAATAGAGAACGTGAATCCATTTGATATACACATTTAGAATTTTCTTAGTTTTTTATTGTGGCTCGCGGACCCCTGGATATACCTCGTGGAGCCCTAGGGTTCCATGGAACATAGTTTGAAGGCCACTGGGGTACAGAGCAATCAATTTTGAAATAATTCTGGAATAATCAATTCAAAAAGTTCAACGTAAGAAAAACCACAGTTTATCAGTTTTCGAACTAACCGACAAAACCTAAAGGGATAGATAGGGATTTATAATTGATCACCATCAAACGACTATTTTGTGGCTGAAATAGCCAAGTAGTTTGTGGTTATACGAACACGTGGTCGATATTGTCGAGTCGAGGGTTTTAAACCTATTGTAATTGAAGATCCTACGTGTGATGGGGGGGGGGGTTGCACGTTAAATCTGTAGAGTTTTCTCGAAGTTTTTTCGTTAGCGTGGTTAGGAGAGGGGGTACCAGCTCAGTAGTTGTCCTTGTCACTTGACAATGGTTCAAAATTACGAGATCGGTTGACAATGGTCAGTGGCGTAACGTACACCCCCACAACCCCCGCATTGCAGGGGGGCCCAGGGATTCTAGGGTACCCAAATCCTGACTGACGTCAAGTACGTATTTGGGCTTGGGGTTCAAAACTTGACTTTGCAGGGAGGGGGAAGGGGGCTTTGGAAACTTTTTATTTAAATTTCTTAGCAAGATAGAGAATTTTTCGTTTGAATAACAATGGTTAGATTTCAGAGAAAATAGAAAAATGTAAAATTTTGTGTTCTTGAATGAAAAATCTGAGCAGCATGATTCATGGGATTTATTAGATCATATGGTCGCTACAAATTAGAAATCAGTCAACGTAAAAATTATTATTAAATATTGAAGGATTTAATGTGTTAAATAACATTATTCCTTACTATTTTTATATGAACTGATCATAAAGTCAGGAAAGTACTTAAACATTTGAACTCACCAAAGATTGATAAAACTTTACATATAATCTATTATGGGCGGTCGGATTTTTTATAGAACAATTTAGGCCATAACCTAGGGCTCAGCAGTTGGGAGGGACAACATGAAAAAACCAAGCAAGTGCGTCCAGTTAAAGTTTTTCAATTTCGATGCACAATTTCAAATTGTATAGTTTTCTATAAAAAAAATCAAATTTATAATTGATTATTTTTAATTTTGGGAGAACATAGAATTAATTGACCTAAGGCACAGAAATTTTTTATCAGACCTACATTAAGGCACTAGTTGATGTTCCACTAAAAAAGTACAAAGGAAATTCAAAAAGAACTTTTTAAATAGTATTAAAAAAAACTATCGTGCGTTAAATAATGCTTATAGATCTAAACTTCTCTCGTGTATCAACGCCTCACCTGAGAATTCTGACTACTCTGTGGTGTTGACGATTCCTACAACAGATGGCGCCACAGAGGGCATTTCATTCCACGCCTCATTTTGTTAAAAAAGGTGTTGGAAGTAACAACTGCAAATAATTCCAGCGCCGAATATACTTTTTTTTTTCGCTCTTTCTTTTTCCTGATACCTGTTGGTGATAGGGAGACCAGCTCTCTTGTTTGTAATGAATAGCTTTACGAGTAGAGAGCCTCGCTTAAGCTATGTTGTTATCGAAACGTTTACATTACATGCTTTTTCATTCATTATTGTTTCTATTTTTTTCTCTCCGCCTTTCGAACGGTAGGCAGTTCTGGACACGATTTTGGAGCGGCTAAGCCCGGCTTTGGGTCACTACCAAAGGTGGACCGTGTTTTTGTTTTCGTGGGTTGTGGGGAAGAAATTTTTTTTCGCCTAGCTTGTTCACACAGAATACTTTTTTTTTGATAGAAAGAGGAGGGGTGTGTATGCGTTAGTATTCTGTTCGTGATTTTTGTTGGTTTAGTATTTAGAAGCGTTGGCGTTTCGGATTGGGTCGACGTGCTGGCTTTAATTTATGAGCCGAAGCAATTAATTTATGTTGCCTAATGCTTTTAATAATGGTAACGTCGATAACAAGTTATGATTTGTAAATGTGTTGTTAATTAGGTAGAATTCGATGACATATTGCAATAAATTTTAAATACAATCATATAAAATGAAAAAGTAATAAAATAGATATAAAGCATATTATAAACTATCCTACATAACTGAGAAAGAAAAAAAAAATTCTGGAATCGAAAACAATGAACAACAAACCAATATATAAAGGGGGGGGGGATGGAAAAATTATTTCTTCTAGAGCTGTCAGCGACTTAGGGTGGTGAAGTAGGGTTACACTTGCTTAATGGGATCTCAAACTTCCTTTTCTGCAGAAAATTTACTCATAATAGTGCATGAAAAATTGTAGAAAATACGCCAATATATTTATACACATTTATAGTGAAAATAGTGACGTTGTCTCTTGGCATATAAATCTATAGATGTAATTATTATATAAGTGAAGTATTTCAGATGAAAGAGACTTGCAATTGAGATTTTTCATAAAAAAATACCTACATGATAAATAATTTAAGATATAAACCTTAGTGTAGAAACTTTTGATGGAAACTATATGAAGTATTTTTACATGCACCTATTTTATAAAAAAAATGTAAACATTTCAAATTTTGTTAGAATGGACTAGATGCGTACTCAAGGTGTGGTTGGTGTTTTAGCCTACCTCCTATCTCGACCAAAAAAATTTTAATTTTTACCATAGATACCATAGCGCTTTTGTCAACATGTTTTTTTTTTAAATATAACCCCACACTCGTAAGAAAGGTCTGTGTACGTCACTAGAAAGGACCAATGTATAAATTCAGTATTATGAGAAAGCAATCTTATAATACTGAATCTTTCAGTAATGTTTTTTAGATCGTTAATGAATTTAAGTTTTATATAAGCGTTTTATTTCGTATTGTCAAACGATAGATTTTTTTCTTACTCTGACTACACATGGGAACCCACCGCGATTATGTCCTTATTGTAAAGTTACAATATCAGCGTCCTCAGCGAATACTTTTCGCCAATTCTGCTGTCTAACGAAAAAAATTTTAGTGGAAAAATGAAACTGACGCAATAATAAGCCAAGAAAGACAATTTACAAATGGTCGTATAAAACCTCATAATCTATCTTTCTAGTAGATGTTTGTGTATATATGACCTCGCTTCACTCCAACACCGTTCAACCAATCACCATGAAAATTGGCATATATATGTATTTTTTTGTGGAGAAGGTTTTTGTGCTATCCTCTTTGTTGCAGCTTCCCACCAGTTGGCGCTACAACATATAAACTTCTGCACCGTTCAATCAATCGCCAAAAATGAGGCCAACTTGGCTCTATCACCAACATTTCGCTATGTTTCCATTGAGAGAGAGAGAGAGAGAGAGAGAGAGAATCGCCATTATAATGTAAGGAGTGGCGTTACTTGCGAATATTACAATTTTGACAGAAAATAAATGTAACAAAAAGTAATATTAACTTAAGTAATATTAGTACTCAAGTACTACGGTAATTCAGTTCAGTTCCTTGTACATTTCTTGGCAACCAAGTACTCGCTGAAAGAATTGGAAGAAAACCAATGAAACGGAATAAGACATATTTTTTTTAAAAAAATAGCAGCGACATTACAAATTAACCCATTCTTTTTAATTCCTACTAGTAGTTCATTTTCTCCCTATATATATATATATATATATATATATATATATATATATATAATATATATATAAAAAAAAAAAAAAAAAAAAAAAAAAAAAAAAAAAAATATATAATATATATATATATATATATATAAATATATTGATATATATATATATTGATTAAATTTAAAAAATGAATAAATTGTAACAAAATACTAGTCCAACACCATATACAAAAAAGGAAAATCGCTCGTCGTGTCCCTGTAGCTCAATGGAGAGCGTGTTGGACTTCTGATTCAAAGATCGTGGGTTCGAATCCCACCTGGTATGGCCTAATTTCTGAGAATGTCATTTCTTTTTTTACTATACTATTTTATTCGAATGATTAAATTTAATTAATGAATAAGTAGTAACAAAAACAAAATAGTTCAACACCATATTTAGATTGGAAAATTGCAAAGGAAATTGCTATCTATTTTGACACTTAATATTGTGATTCTGTCATATGTATATACATATTTATATTTATTGTAACTATTTAATAAGTAGTTATTAAAGAATTTTTTTTCTTTATTGACCTAAGTAGGAATTGATTAAAAAAAATTGTTTTTATATTACTTGTTTTTCAGAAATTGATGTGTGTTTTACTTTTTATGGATTAACTTAAAAGAAATTAAGACTCGTCAAAGTGCCATGAGCAACTATAAGACCCCAAATGAAGTGGGGAACAAACACAATGTAAAAATAAGTTGTTGCAGAACGCCTTGCTATATATATATCTTTCAAAGCCATGATCAAGAAGCTAAATTCTTTCATTAAATCAGAAGTGAATAAATATGAAAGAGAAATCAATTATAATACTTCCTTTTTTAAAAAATTTTGAGTTTTCCGTCGGCAAAAAAGGATAGAATTTGATAATGATATGTGATTAGTTTCTATAAAAAAGAAAGAAAAATGGTAGGAACAGAGTTGTAGATTTACGCATATTTATCAAAGGCTGTAAATAATTAAAGAAAGTATTTCATGCTTAGAAATACGATAAAATAAGAGGAAATTTGTTTCTTGAAAAATACAGAGAAAAAAAATAGAGAATTGCAAAAGTAAAGGGGAAAAAGGTTTCCATATTGTTAACCTTTAAATCAAAACTCGTTATCTCAAAAACATTTTTTGAATTATGTAGTATTGTTTATCATCAAAATGTTGTTGTTAAGTTAGGAATAAGGAGTTAAGTAATGTTGTTAAATATATATATTAAAAATCTTTTATACATTCTGATATAATTTATATATTACTGTAATTTTCAAGTTATAAGTAAAAAATTTTGAATTTTTTTATTGTAGACTTCTATTTAATATTGGATTTTTATTACAATCTTTAATAAATTATTGATATAAATTAAGAAAATTCTTTTTTAAAAAATTTTTTTGTTGATTTTGCATTTTTCT
Organism: Trichonephila clavata; assembly: GCA_019973975.1. Lineage (NCBI taxonomy): Eukaryota > Metazoa > Arthropoda > Arachnida > Araneae > Nephilidae > Trichonephila > Trichonephila clavata. The sequence goes on along the minus strand of BMAO01013261.1, from coordinate 688,989 downwards.
CTCTATTTTCGATATGTATGGAGAAAAAAATGCTTTCTTATAACTAATTTTTTTATACAAAATATTTGTAAAGCAAGAGACTAAATGACTTCTTAAAGGAACTGAGTACTTTATTTCATAAATTATTTCTTACTAAAATTTGATATTTTGAATTGTTAGACATTTTAATTTTGATATGAACAAGAAGAATACATTTTATTTATCTTCTTGCTTAGAAGTAAAGTAAAAGAGAAAAAAATATTTTTTTCAAACCTCTTGTAAATAATGAGCTTTCTTATTTTTGTTGAGTTTCGTTGAAAATCTGTTCGTTAGAAACTGTTGAATTAAATCAACATTTTTTTCATTCCGATTCCTAATCTTGAATTTATTTTAAATCTTTGCTTGTTTTTTAATATATCAAACCTTCTTTATTTTAACATGTAAAAGTAACATTAGCATGAAAAAACTATTTTACATTTCTCCAAATATATATATTTTTATTATCGTGTAATACAGTAGTCTAAATGTAGAAATTTTAGCTACATTTTTCACAGAGGAAACTACTAAAAAGCAAACTGTAACAATATTTGCTTAAAACTGTTTTATAAAAAATTACGCACGAGTTTGTTTAAACTTATTTGAAATAACTAAAAGGTTTCAGTGTTTTCACCACGGCTCAGTTAATATTAAAATTTTAATTTACATCAATACATAATATTGTTCCCATCGCCAATAACCTTCGTGGGGTTTCTAAGCGCAACGTTAATAAACAACCAATAAATAATAACTTTGTTTTTCGTTAAGTGGTATTTATGTCCAGAATCGGAAGGATCTTAGGTACCATTTAGTAAAGTTTGATTCTTGCATGTTATGATTTTCATATGCATAATAATATGTATGCTTTTTGTTATGCTTTTGTATGTAATTAGTGTCATTACATTCATGTTCTATGGTTCTTGATGCTTTTTAGAGCAGTGTTTCTCAAACTATTGGTAGCCCCCAACCCCTGGGGGCGTGTTAACTCTACGAGGGAAGTGGGGCCATATTGAGAAGTCAAAAGCAAAAGATTATTTTAAAAATTAATTAATTTACTGAAAGTAAAAAAAAAAAAAACATTTTTACATAATAAAACATAAAATACACATTTACACTGATATAATACTCTTAGGTAAATGTACAATGTATTTTATCAATAATTTAACAATACTAAGTTAAGAACAAGTTTAATAATTTTCAATTGACCCCATGGGCTTGTCATATATAAAATAATATCCAAAAATTTACGCTTATCTTGATAATTTGCAAGGTTTATAATTAATCCATGAACTTCCGATTAAAAGTTACGCGATTCTCTCCCCAATGCCTCCATCTTCTACGTAGGTGCATATATGTGATGATTTGGAGGGGGGGGGGGGGGTAGATAAACAAATTTTCTGAAATAAGTAAATCCTTCGCAAACACTGTCAAGGTCCTTTTTTTTGTATTCCAAAGCCTTCGGAATAATTGTATGGATAGCAGTGAACAGAAAAGATCGTACTTCAGAAAGACGTATGTATACGTCCGGGGCATTTAACGCTTTGGCTGAGAGAGATGTTTATATTCACCGGTGGCACTTAGGAGGTTAAAGCAATTTTGTAACTTTTACGTCAAAGTATTGTATTATAGAATTTAATAGATTATTATTGTATGGAGGGAGGGGGGGGCGATGAAAATTATGATTGAATATTGGGTTGCAAATATTGAAAGTTGGAGAAGCCCTGTTTTAGTGGGATTTCACTTATCTGAATACAATGTTTTCTAATAAGGCAGTGTTTGCGTCTTTGGTATTTAGGGTGGACGATTCATGGTGTTTTAGTAAAAAATGTAATCTTATTAGGCCTAACTTAAACAATCAATCCATTCAATTTTTTTTTTTTTTGCTGGAATGAATTTTATTTTATTTTTTTGAGAATATTTGCTCCAAAATTCGAATTAATTGACAAGTGCTCCTCTATAGTCTGTTTTTACTACCAATAGAGGAGCAATATATATTTTATATTACCATTGATTTTCCAACCGAATTGACCTATAAAACGTTTATGTTTAACTTTCTATGTTGAAAAGCTAAATGAGCTTTGCATGTTAAAGAAACAAATTTATTTCTAGAATCCTTTCAAGTTTTAATAAAACAATATTATAAGCAAATATAAAGTGCAAAATTGCGAATTCAAATGAATAATAGAACGATTTTCTGTCCGAATATGTGTTCTGAGGTTCTTTTACATCTGGCAAAGAAGGTCTTAAATAAAGATTTTTCTTTTCCTTTTTTTTTTTGAAGTCTATTGATTCCATAATTTGCCACAAGAGAGCTCACATCAAGTGCATGGTAAATATTTTTTCTTTATCATCCATCAAAGGCTATTGACCAGCAAAATTAGAATTTGTTTACCTAATATTGTACCTCGCTTTATAGATTGGCTCTATCGCTTTGCCAAAACTCTCAATTATCTTCAAATTATCCCAACCCATCCCGTAAAGAAATCGTTTGAACGTGATCAAATGCACACCATAATTATTTCTATTTCTCTCGTTTGGAATCCTCAATGGCCGATCGCCATCTCAAAACGAAAATTTCAATACGGAACAAGATAAACACCAAACGATTCGACTACTAGGATATCTTCCTCCTTCCTCCCCACAAAAAAGCAAAATAGATTCATCTCATCCAATACCACAGATCGTTTGGTCTGTTCTCTTCCTATTCCATCTGCCAATCGTTTGCACCATTCCTTCGAACACGTTCCGCGATAACAAGACCGTAAAAACAAAACAAAGAAAAATGAGAGAGGGGTCTTCCGAACGATTTTCTTTTACTCGTCCTAAAACCAACACAGCTCCCAGTGTGGCCAAGGGTTAAACTCACAAGCTGGCGTTCTTTCAGGGGGCACGTTCACAATTATCGAGTCCTCACGCTTAAAGCAAAAATGGGTGATTAGTCTACGATGATGAATGATGGGGGGAGGGATGATGGAACCCCCCCCCTCCATCGCCCAGGTGAGAGGATTGCGGTTCAATCATGTCTTATCACCTCCACTTATCGCTAGAGACCATTTAGTTTTCAGAAGGCGATATTAAAGGAGAAAAATCTCTCTGGCCCCTCTCATTCCTCCCAGTAAAAGAGGTGATGATCCACCTTTTAGGGTGGACAAGGATCTATAAAAGCGATGGTGGCCAAGAGCAGATCGTTTGGCGAAGACCTGTCATCGCCAAGTTCTAATGAATTGCTGGCTGGGCCCGGAATCCCGGGAGCTTTTAAATTACTGTAAAAAGGTACTGATTAGGGAATTATTATTACAATTAGCCATCAGGTTTTTCGTAATTTTTTCCCTTGTGGGAATTAATTACTCAGGAACTTTAATTAGAGCTATTTTTAAGGCACAGATTTTTTTTTAGCTCGTTTTGGTTGAAAAAATATAGTGGTTTTACGGTGCACTTGGTATGACTTGATATAAATGTCCCTATGGGAAATGTATACATATATATTTTAATTAACATATAAAAGCAGGGCCAACTCCTTTATTTTCGTCAAATATTTCAAAAATTTATTTTGAGGAATAGAAAAAAAAAATTGTTCAAACTTTTGCAAAAAAGTGGATCTGTAACTTTTTTTTCAAGCTTTATTTTAAGTGTATTAAATAAATATGTTTTAAAATAGATTCAAAACAGAGTTACAGAGTATTTAGTATATATATATAAATATTATCAGTAATTTCAAGAAAGTTAAAATGAAAAATGTGTTTTTACATATCATATACTATCAATTTTTTAAGTATCAATGAAAAATGCCTCATTTTTCTTTTTTTTATCAACTTTAATTTTTAATAACAATTTATTAGCTTATATTCTTTCTAACTCTGGAACTTAATGATCAAGAATGTGATTAATTTTTACCTCTTATATTGATTCATTTATTTATTTTGTTAAAATAGCAACTACTATAAACTATTTTTGTAAATTTTTTCGATCACTATGCTTTAATCCTAACCTTTTTTCTTCTTTGCTATATAAACTAAGAATGATTTTAGTATTCTAAGATTCCTGGAATCAATGATGTTTCTACTTTCACTTAAATGAAATATTCTTCATAATTACATTATTTAATTCATTATGGTATTTATATTTTTACTGTAATAAAGAAATACGAAAAACAATGAAAAGGAATACTTAAGTTATTTATACTTATTGTTGAGATCATTGGTTATTTTAAGCTATCATTTCAAGATTTTGTTTGCTTCGGAACTTCTAGCAAAAATAAATAAATAAAATAAAATAAAAATAAGTGCTATAATCATCCAATAGTGTACAAAAATGTTAATGTTTGAGTTAAAATAATGAAATTAAAATTTTCCAAGTTGATTTATTCGTTGCCGGGCAACGTATTTTTATATTTTTACTTATAAATGATCGTTTGTGAAAATATATTGAATGGAAAAGAAGTCTTCTTTATTCAAATATCAATTCTTTTTTTGCTATAACTTATCATATCTTTTAGCTTATCGTAAAAGATGTTTCATTTAATTAATAAATCACGAAAATAATCCAATTTAGAGTAAATATTAGGGTTATCAGACATTTGAATTCTCATTGAGCTAATGTTAATCGTACGCTCTGCAGGCTATTTTACTTATTTGGATACTATAGAATACATCCGACAGAGCAAAGAAAAACAATGATTGTATTTGTAAACTTACATTTTTTCCACCAATTTTAGAAAATATTTTTAAATATTTCTTTTAACACCAGAAAATCTACAAGTAAACAAACAAAATAACCACATTTTTTGTTGTTGCTCTTTCTACATTTAGTTAAATGCAATTGACTAGATTTGAGAAGGAAAGTAAAAATCCCATACGATTAGAATTACTTTCCTATATTTCAAAATGGTTGCAAAGAGAGCTTCAAACTGTCACGTGACTCAAACATGTGATTTTATGAAAATATACTTAATACTTTATATAATATATCCTTAATATATTTTATTAGGAAGACTCAGAAATGTAATTTTATGAAAATATACTTAATACGTTATGTAATATATCCTTAATATTTTATAAATTTATTACTAAATGACAGAAAAAATATTTTTTTTATCAAGGAATCCAGCAAAAAAAAACGTAAATCAAATATAATATATATATTTCACAGGAAATGTGATAAGATAAATATCTTAAGAATACTTTGTGTAGAATAAAAAAATATTACATAATGTTCAAATTTCTATAATAAGTAATAGTTATATTTAGATCTCTTTTAAGTCTTTAGAACTTGCTTTAATTTTTTCATCTTCAACGAAATAAAGGAAAATTTAGATCTCTTTCAGTTCACAGACGTTCTATTTATTTTGTTTTCTCATAATCTACAAAATAAAAGAAAATTATATACTCGATATAATATGGCAAACAATAGCCCAACAGATTAGACTATTTCCCCACCATCTTTTAAACGAACAACTTAAGAATCCATTTGGAAGTCATTCATTATGAAAGAAAGAATAACAACCCAACACCAAACAATGTCTTTAATGACGAAACAACGGTTGGTAAATTGCCGGGGTACACAAAACCATTCTTTGATATTCAGCAAAACACAATTCAACCCAACTCTCTCCCGGATCTTTGAGGAAGAAGGAAAGGAAGACAGAAAAACACAAAATAATACAAAAATGAAACAATCTTTCAAAATCGGAGCATCAACTATTTAAAAAGCAGTTGCTTCATCACATAAAAAATTGCGTCAATTTTTCTCGTTATGCCAAAGAAAAATGAATCTGCCTCGCACCGATTTAGCCCTTCGAATAAGCATACGATGGAAAGAGAAAAAAATTGAGATTGATGAAGTTCTAGTGATTCTTTTTGGGGATTTCATGATCAACCTCGATTAGTACTGGGAACGGATGTATTTAAGGTACATAAGTCATGTTAGATCACCGAAGCGTGCTTTTGTTTGGGTTTTTAATGGATTTTCTTGAGTTGATTCGAATACCAAAGTATTGGCACACTCGGTGAGAATTGAAAGAGATATCAATAAAGTAAAGAAGTGACAGCTTAAAGAGTGTGGGATGCGCGTAACAAATGAGGTATCAGCAAAAGGCTGAATTGAAAGTGAATGTATACTCTGAATATATAAAAAGCTTTTCAAAAAGAAGAGAAATTAATTCATTAAAAGCAGTGATATTAAAGATACATGGACATAAAGGAGTGGTTGTTTGTATACGTCTTTTAATATAAATATTGTATTTTATTTAATTAAAAATTACAAAAGTTATTTTTTTAAACTGAATCTTTCTATTAAGAAAAATTTTATAGTTTAGAGCAGTGATTCCCAAAATGGTCTATATGGACCCCCCCCCCAGGGGTCTATGACGACTTACAAGGGGTCCACGTCAGTGAAAAAAATATTTAGGGGTCCGTAAGGTGTAAATGGGGGGGGGGGAATCGGAGGATTCTTATTAATAGTAGATAAAAGAGAGAGAAATAAATGCAAGTAAATAAATACTAACTTAACCTTGCATCTTGCGTATTTTACTTCTAGTATTTATTTTTACTTCCTTTCATGAAACTAATTTATTGAATGGCTATGGCACCTGTTCTAATATTTATTTGACTCTAAAATACAGTTTTCCACAAAATTCCTGAAATTCGTTCATACTTTTCATTATATTGTTACGTACTATTAATTTTTAAATATTTATCTGAAAGTTTTTATTTCTGTTACATTTCGCTATGTTTAAAATGTATTCGCGCTATAATATCTTAACAATTTAATACAAGTAATTAAATTTTATTGGCAAAAATGTATTTATCATTGTGATTTGGTAATCGAATATGTTCTAAAATGGGGGGGGGGGATGTGTCCGCTCAAACCACGATGAGTTTCAAAGTGTCCGCTCAGGCCACGAAATGTTATGTGTCCACTCCTGCCACGCGTCCATTGAACCACATCAAGACTTTAATTTTAAAAGAAAATATAACCATGAGGAAACAGGATTTTATTTATTTAACAGATTTATTTACTAAATTTAATGAGGTTAACTTGCACAGTTACAAAGTGGAAGGCTCAAAGCTTCGGCTAACGACAGGCGTAGCTCTAGCCCATTGCCATGATGAATTTCGTGGGCCTCGATCTGATTACGTCAGACAGGTGGCATAAATAACAACAAAATGGAAGCATGTATTAATATCGAAACAAGGACCATCTATTTCGGCATTTCTTGCTAGAATAAAGCTAAAGGAGTATAATATTGGACGTCGTGAATTTTCCCAGTTTCTCATTTTGTTACAAAAATCTGCGAGGATAATGTTTTTTGAACTTACGTTCATTAAAATGTCCTCTATTAAGATTTTGAATCTAGATTTGGAATGCTTTGACTATGGTAGACAAAAAATAAATAAATAAATGAAACGGGACACTACTAACTGAAGAAACTTAAGGTAAAACTAGACAAGATGGGTGCCGAATGTGTGTGTGTTGAAAATTTGTTATTGAAGAGCCCGATTCATCCCTCCATTAAAAGCATTTTTCCTTGTTGCTCAGTTATTTTATGTATTATTAAATTGAAATTGAAAATTAATTAATATGTGTTTCTTATGTTTTAAACACTATACTTCACTACAGTTAAGAATTTTAATCTCTTAAAGTAAGTAGCTCTGTAACAGCTATCAAAAAGACATTTAAGTTGATCAATGAGCAAAAGTTTAATATTAGGTAAGCAGAGGTCTACCCAAAGACGAAACACATGGCAGGGGGTCTAAGAAAAGTTTGGGAACCTCTGGCTTACAGGGAAAAATGTATTTTTTTAAAAGAATTGTTCACATATACTTAAATATTTTTAAGCTGCTAGAAAAGCAATAGTTTATAAAAAAATGAGGATGGCTCGAAATCTACAAATGCCTATTAATGACACAAAATTGCAATTCCAACTGCAAAAATTACAGCAATATAATTACAATACATGGAAAGATCCTTGTTATAAAGTACATTGTATAATCAGGTAATTTTTATTCGCCTTTAAATATAAATACTGCGTTCTTTTTAATTACAACTCAACTCTTTTAAACTGAATGTTCCGATTAAGAAAAAGAAAATTTTATAATTTGAAGGGGAAAATGCAATTTTTTTTGTGACATTTTTCATGCTCGTGGAGGATAAAACTCGGTACCTTCTGATTCGTAACATACCACTAGACAAAACTGATCACCCCTTTCCGGCCGCTGTTACTGGCTTATGTATTATCCGCTACATTACTCCCCCACCAGTGAGTCGGTGGATAGGCGAACGAACGATATATAAGTTGTTGTTGCGTAAAGTGAGTCTGACAACATTGTTTATATAAACTTTTGAGCTACTAAAAAAAGCATTGGCTTATAAAAACGACGATTCCACGAATTCTAAAAATGCCTATTCGTGTTATAATGTTGCAATTACAACAATACAATTGCGATACACTCGAAAATTACAGTTAAAATACATTGTAATCTTTGTGAATTGTAAAATGTGTGGCCGCGGAACCCAAAAGGCCTTGATTACGACTCGTGGCTCCTGTTGCTTGTGTTGAGTTGAGGGTTCAAATTCTGGTGCACACACTAAAGACCCGCTGGGAAGATGTACCCGATGTACGTTAAATCTGCCGATGCTCAAATCCTCACGCTGGCCTGAGACGTGGAAGTTTGGATAATGGAGTACCGCTTATTTGACCTTGGTTCAACGTAGCCTGTTGCTTCTGAGCGTTCCATTAATAAATAATCAATCGAGTTGGAAAATATTAATCAAGAGGAATCTTGTGAATAACTAAGAAATTAAAAAAATAAAATGAATTTTTTAGGTCAAGGGATTAAAAGTTTTAATTGTAAAGGTAACAGGTAATTTTAATTCAGGTAATTTTAATGTTATTGCATTTAAATATTTACTTCTAAATAAATTCACTATAGACAGTTTGCTTTCTCCACCCCCTTCCTTTTTTTTATACATTTTACTAGATGCCTCAGGGATGACGAGCCTTGAGATTCTGCATCTCGGTCAATTGATTTTAGTCTTGCATACAAACTAATATTAATTTACCACATTTCTTTGCAGTTTCCCTTTAATTGCATCCATAAAAATCGATATAAATATAATGTACCTTAATGACGCTATTTGATACTTCTTACATTCGTCATTCGAAATTTTAGAAACAACTATCATGGAGTTCGTATTTGTATCACTAGGTTTTCATGAATGCCAGTGATACACAAGGAGAGGGCCATCCCCCCCCCCTCTTCAACATAGATCAAAAAAGATTTTTAATTTGTATCATAGAGATTATTCCTCTAAGCTTTCGTCTATGCATGGTTTTTTTTACAATACCCCCCCCACCCTCCTATGGGAATGGGGTTGTGTACACCTCTGACCAGGGACGTACACCCCCCCCCTCCATGAAAGAAATCTGTGTACATCGTTAGCTCCTACAGTTTGTTTTTGAAAAATGAAAAATTAAATTTTCCCACACACCATTGTTAATAATCTTTTTTAAAAATTTAATTCACATATTTATATTATTTACAATCATAATTCAAAGCCAGAAATTTATATTCGAATATCCCTATCATTGAAATCGCTTATGCTTACAGGATAAGCAGAGAGGAGAAGGGAAATCAATCCATTATTTTTAACGATTGAAATCAAATCGGTGCCCATTACAATCGAATAAATAAACACACGTTTTCTATAAATATATATATATCTAATTATTATTATTTGATGTGCGGGTTGTTTTCATTTGGTTCATACCTTTTCAACCAATGTAGTCTCTTAAAACAAATGATGAAGAAAAAGAGAAGTCCAGTGAAGAGCGAGATGTGGACTGTCAGGTAGCGCCCCCTTGCGGTGAAAGGACTTGTAAAGGCGGCCGTCTATGAACTGACAGTTTTCTGGAGGAGTGGAATTTGGAGCGAACTGGTTTAAATACCCGGTGTGAGTTTCCCATCACATTTTCTCGTAAAACACGTGCAAATCATTGCCCCATTTGCCAAGACTCTCGTGACATTATATCCAGTCTCCTATTCTATCTCGTACATCGAAATCGTAAGTAAGATAGATTTTCAGTTTGTAAGATTTATTTTTATATATAATTTCATTCATGTAATTATTTTGATAATTTGATATAAATAACGAAGAAATGACAGTACATTACATAAGGTAAAAATATTGTTTTTAGTATTCGAGTTAGAGTGTTGAAAAGATTTGAAAGTTTTTCAGATGTACACAGTGACGAATTTAGTTCGATGGTGCCCTAGGCCCAAGTTAATTTGACGCCCTTTTATAATAATTGCCTTTGTATATTTAGTACCTATTTGCTAGATATTTAAAATTTACTACTTACACGATTAATTAATTTAAAAACTAATTCTACCCTTTTTAATATTGACATCTTGATTTTGTAAAAGCAAGAAAAAAAGCATTAAAATTTGGTCTTATAGTTGATAAAAAACAAAATCGATTTCAAATTTTTGCCGCCTCTAAAAATGTGCCGCCCTTGGCCCGCGAGACCCAGCGGGCCTAAACCTAAATCCGTCGCTGTAAGTACGCTGCTACACAGTTCATTACATGATACCTCAATATAATTTTAAGGAAAAAAAATTATTGTCATATTTAACTGATATTTTAATATTTTTGTTATATACAGCAAGACTGCATCATAGAATCTTACAAATTTTTTGAAAAGAATAAGGAAATTAGGTACGGTAGAAAACTACCATGTCTTATTATGAAATATAGATATATCTTTTTTTGCATAAAAGCTGTAAACTTTTACCTCCACAATAACAATTTTTTCCCATTCCAATCATATTACCCAAAACCTAACCAATTTTTTTAAAGATTTGAATGTTATATATGATAGTCAAAATTTAATTTCCAGGGCACTTAAATCCACTCACTTAAACTAACTCGACACACACTAAACATAGACATCTCAGAAATCTATCAATTCCAGTTGAACCATTATTCACTGATATTGGAATAGAATAATTATTTTCTCTTTCTTTTTTCGTGGTTATATTCCAATTTATTTTGTCGATTTTTAACTGTTCGATTAATCATGTTTATATGCAACAAATAACGGTAGAAATATCTAAAAAGTAATCAGTTATTGTTTTTCAGTTAAATTTATTCGAGTTTGAGTGACATAAAGCTTAAAAGGAATAACAACCCAAATTTCAAAGAAATCTGAATTTAGAAATTATTGGAGCAAAAAACTACCGAATACTAACAAAATTACTTACTGGTTATTAAATATAACTGTCGCATAAAAAGTACGGGAAAACATTTGAAAATAAGTTTAAATGAATTTTTTGATGCCTTAAGCATTACTCAAGTTCTTAGAGGGTTTGCCCACTTAAATACTAATACAAGAAGAAGCAGTAAAGCATTGTTTTCACTTTATACAGAACTACTTAAGGACAGAAATTTTGCTTCATTTTACCCATGTTTTACTGGGTAAAAATATAAAGGGAAATTCGTAATAGTAATAAATTTCAAGTGAATATATACATTCGTTTAGTGGTAAATAGCATCTGACTTTGTTATAATAAAACCAAAAAAAAAAAAAAAAGCTTCTTATTCATGTTGTAGAATAAATTTTCATTTCTATTTTAAAATCTATATAACGTCAATTGAAGGTTTTTAAAGCATTTTTTCAAGAAATTCAGCGAAAAGATTACCTCCTTTTGACAAATACGTTTTTTCTCATCACAAATAAGATTCAAGAAATCAAAGCAATTCATTCGGATCGATTGGTTTGTGAATAAACACTTTTTCATTCAATTATCGTTAAAATCTGACTTTAGTTTTAGTTTATGATTTTTAGACTCAGTAAGAAGGATTCATTTTAAAATTGAGCAGTGTAATTTTAAGAAATAAGACTTAATTAATTCTTTGAGTGATTTCATAATTTTTTTCTTGCAATAATTTATGATCATGGAATAATTATAATCCCTTTATTTATAAATTTTTTGAAATCCTTTCAATTCTCTTGTCTTACTTGTCATATTTAATAACATTGTTTTTATGAAGTATTCCCAGTTGTACACACTTTTCTCTCCTACTAATGCAACATTTATGAACTATTTGGTTATCTTTTTAACTAGTACAAGCTTCTGAAATTAGCTATTTAGAAGTTGCATAGTAATTTTTCTCTTGAATTTTTTTTATTCATATCAAACCTGTCTTAATATTTTTCTCCAATACATTTATAAAAACAATGGACTTGCTGTCGAAAATCTTCGCTGTCCAGAGTAAATAATGCATCAAAATTTTTTTCTATTATAATACAGTTAATTTTCTTTCTTTTTTAAAAATATCTTTTTTCTTTTTACTAGATATTGATGAAAAGTTTGAATTTTAACTTAGCCTTCATTAAACAGAAACTGCTTTCAATCTTTACCGTCAGAAAAAGAATTTTAATTTTATCGATTATAAGAAAGAAGTTGTAAACTTTTAACTTTATATTTTAAGCAAAAATTTAAGTATATATTAATGTTTTTAAATTTTATAAACATATAACGTGTGTATGTACAATGTGATTTTTAAAAAGATTAAATTAATTTTAGGACGTTTTTTTTTTATGGAAATTAGGTTGAGTTTTTTAAGTGTTGTGCTTTAGCATTTAGAAAAAATTGCTTTTACCTTTTCTTATGAAAGAGTATATCATGTATAAAATAATACATCATTTATTCATATAAAGAAAGTGTATTGATTTAAATGCATTCATAAAACCTAATTTTATAACTTTTAAATTATCTACTATTGTATTTATGCTAAATAATTTCTAAATAAGGCATTATAATTCTGTGCGCAAAAATTAAATTAAATCCCTCGATAACGAGTTGAAATGGGAAATAATTCAACTATAAAATTTAAATTCCTTTTACATTTCCTTTTGGCGAATTTAATGTCATGTATTAAAATAAATTTATTAAACTTTCTTGTGATTTTCTACGCCACGTTATCACGGGAAATATATCATTGAATACCAAAAGGAGGCCTAAAGCACGTGCTATGAAAGCAATTTTTAATCTCAACACTAAGTAAATAAGTAATTTTAAGAAATATAAGGCAGTCATGCAAATAGCCATTACTTTAAAACGTACGGAAATGCTAAAAATATTTGAAAGAAAAGGGTTAAATTTAGCTTTAACTGTAGGTTTGTTTTAAGAAGCCCTGTGAAAAATGGATAAATAATGTAAAGAAATGATGAGATAAAGGTTTCGCTTGGCTTATCACAATTGAATTTCTCATTAAAAATACAATAATATTTTAAATCAGAATATTAAAATTTTATTTAAAAAGTAGATTTATCAAATTTTATTTTAGTACATTTCACTGCAATATATTGTTTGGTAAAATCTTCTTCGAGTTTGTTTTTTCTGGCATTAGAAGTTGAATTAATAGAGATTTATTTCAAGTAAAAATTGAGCTGAAATGAGAAAATTGGCTTTACAACAGATAATATTTTCATTAAATTAGTTCAGATGTTTTGTATAATCCACAAAAATAAAACACTCTGACAATTAAGCATGCTAACTCATTAAAATATTTTTAAAAACTTCTTTAAGACCTGGGTTATATTTTTAGAATATTTTGCCCGAAGATATTTTTGTGTTTTTTTTTATTTCATTTCTCAATTACTTTAATTTTTTGATTTTACATTAATATGATTTATAAGAGCGATAATTTAAAATCTGAGGGTTTTTTTTTCCTTCGTGAAAAGTATTCAAAAACGTGAAAATGAAAGTTTTTAAAAAATACATGCGAACTAGTTTAGTTGTAAAAATAAAGTCAATTCTTTTTTACGGTTACAGTTCATAACCGAATATTTGATAAATTTGAAACTTTAGAAGAAAAACATGTTTGTGGTAATGAGAATATCTCTTACATTTGATTAACATTCGTAAATTGTGAGATTCTTATTTTGCTTGATCCTAAAAAAATTATTTGTATATTGATTCAATGTAAGTTGATCTATAAGATAATTTAAGAAAATTAGTATTTTAAAAAAAATTGCTTACATAATATATACGCCTTTTATTCTCAGTGATTAGTTCTATAATTAATTGTTAAATTTCATTTTAAACTGCGCTTCCCTACCAGGGTCCATGTGGACTACCAAGAGGGGAAAGGGGAAAAAATCTAATTCCAGGTCGTCCTTAATATGAACAGAGGAATCATTAGATGAGTTATTAACAAAATAAATTAATAATAATAATTAATTAATTAAATAAAAAATCTGGAAATTCCCGTATAGGAGATACTTGCATTGTTCGAGAGAGAAACCTTTTTTAATTAACGAGAAAAATTTACTCGTAAAAAGTTTTCGAAGAAAAAATTCTTACTTAGAGAACCAACCAACCAATCTAGAAAAAGTTAATCACAGATTCCATAGTGAGCAATAGTGAGCAATTCATTCCATAGTGAGCAATCGAACTGAAGTGAAACTAATCGTAATTTCGTATCGTACTATTTTATTGAACATTATTGTTCTATTGTTCTATGTTTCTAAAGTTTTACTTATAGAAAGAGCCAGTGACGGTTTCTAGAGTGAACAGTGGTGCATCTCAACTCCCTTTGAAACATAAAATAAAAACATTAATTTTAAATCCGTTTTAAATTTATATATTAGCTTTCATTTTACGATTACCTTTCAATATTCAGTCGTTGATGTTCAAAATTGAAGATAATTGTACAAATATAGTAATTATATTGCATATACGTATGTAGTGTTAGTTCATATACATTAAATCAGAGCGCAAGAGATTCATAAGGGGGAAAATGGTTTTATTAAAGCAAAAATGAACCTACCCCCCCCTTTTTTTTTGTTCACACATCTTAAAAAATCTATATGAAACAGCTACATAAACTATAAAATTAAAATCGGATGTCTGTGGGAAAAATATATGAGAAAGTATTATTTACAAGGGTAATATTTTTTTAAAAGACAAAATTAAAGTAAAAAAACATCAAAATTCCAGCTTCAAATGCAGCATACTTTGTGTAATAATTTTTTTTTCAAATCAATTATTTTATCGCAAATTTTACAGAGTTTAAGCAAAATTTTATTTTGGAATGATATTTCATGTTTTAAAAGTATATGTTTTCAGTATGATAACATATTGTATATAGATTGTTGTATATTAATTTATTTCGCCTTATGCATTCAGTAATTATTTCCTGAAAAAAATATTGCATGATTTAATTTCTATTTCAATTGAATATATTTGAACCAAATAACTAACAGTTTAATTTATTCCTATTCAGTCTTTCCTCTTTTACAACATATAATTTGAATTACGTATAGGAAACTGTTCTGAAAAAATATTGCAGTATGAAATCAAACTACAAAGAAATGATAAGTTACAATATGTGGAATTCATAATTTCATTTGAAAGTAAAAACTTAACAATTTCAAATATTTTATATATATGTGTTTCCCCTTTAATATTAATTTCTTTACACAATAAGTTTTCGTGTAACACGAACTAAAATTAATATATTCAAGTGAAACATTATTAGAGTTACGTTTGGCTCGCTAATTTTCCTTCATTTCTTGAATTGAAAACAGGTTTTTGTGATTTTAAGTTTAAGTTAGTTTAAGTTGCAAAAAAGTAGCATACGAAAAAATTTGATTAAATAAATTAATTTTTCTAAAAAGTAATAATTTGTAATAAATTATAAAAAATTTTGCATGCTTTTTTTTTTTTAAAAAAAGTAATATTGTTAACAAAAAGAGTTAGACATTAAGTTTTTTTTAAATGCTTAGCTGAAACGAAATGTAAGGGAAAATCAGGTTTTATACCCAAATTTAGAAAAAAAATTTAAGTGGTAGGTAGACATAAAAGATACAATATATGTGCATTAAAAGGAACAGTTGATACGTATATACGAAATCTTAATACTATCTGAGTTAACTGACATGTCAAGGATTGAAAGACACTTTCTTTCCTTCAGCATAAAGTTATTATTAGCGTTCCTATTCTCAGATTTTGAAGAGATTTAATATATCCACATTTCTATTTCTTCCAACCAAAAATATTTTATTAAATGACACAAGAAATTTTTATTTTCATTTGAAAAAAAAATCCACATAAGCCAATTTTTATATATTAGAGCGAAATCTTTAAGATTAGACTTCAGTTATATAATGAACAAATGTTATATATTATTAAACTATACTCAATAGCTCAACAGCTCATGAGGGCCAAGACCTACTGTGCCCATCTCAGTATACGTGACCATTGGGCGCTGAGGTGCATGAGCAGATGTCCCGACCAGGTGGTCAGTCTGAAGCGAAACCCTCAGTGTTTAGACCCAAAGCAAGCTTGCTACTCATTTATCGATACACTGAAGGGATGAAAGGCTGAGTTCTTGCCCAGCCCGAGGATAGAACCTCGGATCTGTGGTGTGAAAGCACGATATGCTACCATTGGCAACTAAGCCTCAAATGTTATATATTACTGATGGACAAATAAAACTCGAAATTTTCATTTTTAAGAAATTGAAGGAAAAATTAGTAATAAGAATAATAAATAAAATAAAAATATAAGTTTTTAGTATTTTTAATATTTTTTTGAATTATTGAACTGATATCAAAACCAATAATTTTTATTTATGAGAATAGGAAAAATTTTTAGGATTTTTCATTTAAACATTTAATCTGTTTTCCAAGATCCAGAATAGCCGTAACTGAAATTGGTTTTAAAAGTATTGAATAGATTCCACTGAATTTTTTCATGCTAGTTTTATGTGTTACAGTTGAGAAATGTACCAAATTTTTCAACAAGGCAACGAGAAATTTATAAAAAAAGCTTCGAATAGTCATTGTTTTCTTAATAGAAATTAAAATACGGACAATAAAATTCATTACATTGAAATATTGTAAGTTTCTTTTATACAGTGGAGTTCCGAAAAATGGCCAAATGTGGATCGAAGGGTGGCCGAGTTTGTGAAAATGTCGATTTATTGAGAATAGGATCAAACGAATAAATACGAGTGTTTTTTCAGAAAATATATTGTACTGCACTTGCATGTATTGTTTTCTTGAGAATACAATAGAAAATAAATTGCCCCCCCCCCGAAAAAAAAAAGGAAAAACACTTATTTTATGAAGCATAGAACATTTACTACATGAAAATGGAAAAAAAAAAAATTAAAGAATGCATAGTATTGAGTAATTTACTTGATCAGACACGCCTCAGAAAAAGGCTTTATGAAAAATAAATCTTCTTTAAGGAAAATTAAGTAACCGATTTTGCAAAAACTGACAAGTTTTAAACCCGGGAGCAGGCGCGCAATCGATACTAACGTGAATGGTCGCGCGGGGTGACTGAGTCCCCCAAATTCTTTTTTCATAATTATTTTTATTGTTCACGATGAAAATCGGGGTTGCGTGGCAGGAGCGGACACATAACATTTCGTGGGCTGAGCGGACACTTTGAAACTCATCGTGGTTTGAGCGGACACATTTTTCTTCCCATTCAATTTTGCATATGTTTTTTTTCCCTTTTTATTTCAGGGTCGCCTAATTCTCAAAATTTCAAATTAAAAGAGACTTTTTGTGTTTCTTCTTTTAGTATTTCAACTAATAAGTGTTAATTGAATGAAAAAATTGAAACCATCCTAAAATAATTCGAAACATCAAACAATCTAGAAAAATATCTAAAATCTTTAAGTTTTGTAACTAGGTTGGACTAAATCCAATGATGATAATGATATTTATGCCTTTATAATAAAGATTAGTTAGTATTTATTTACTTGTATTTATTTTTCTTTTATCTACATGTGTCTGCTGTATTTTAATCTAGTATTTATTTTTACTTACATTCATGAAACTAATTAATTGTATGGCTATTGTACCTATTCTAATATTTATTTCTAATATTTATTTGACTCTAAAATACAGTTTTCCCCAAAATCCCTGAAATTCGTTCATATTGTTACTTTCTATTAACTTTTAAATATTTCTCTGAAAGTTTTTATTTTTATTACATTTCGCTATGTTTAAAATGTATTCGCACTATAACATCTTAACAGTTTAATACAAGTAATCAAATTTGATTGGCAAAAATGTATTTATTCTTTTTTGAATCTGTTCTAAGATGGGAGAAAAAATGTGTCCGCTCAAACCACTGTGAGTTTCAAAGTGTCCGCTCAGCCCACGAAATGTTATGCGTCCGCTCCTGCCACGCCACCAAAATGGCAATGCCAGTAAATAATATAGTTAAGAGAAAGTATACTTACCTACCTTTTTAAGGCCTTCTCAATTTTTCTTTGATAATTTGAGAAAAACTCCAATCAAACTGAACTAAGATGTTTCAAATGTGCGTGACCTTAATAAAGGACACAAATCACAGACATTTTTCGTTAACATTAAAGAAATGCGTAATTCATGCTGCACTCTGCGTTTTGTTGCTTCATTGCGAAGATGACGAGCGGCCGCTGTAGCCAAGTGGTCTAGGAATCGGATCGTGGCTAGCATGTCATGAGTTCGATCCCATTACCACTGAAGACCCACCGTGTAGGGGAGCGATGCACGTAAAATCTGTCGAGAGCTCAAACGTCCTCCCGTTGGTGTGGTGTAGTAGTTAGGAGAGGGGGTGCCAACTCAGTTGTCGTCCGCGTCACTTCACCATGGTTCAAAATTACGCTTACCGTCCCCAAAAGCCCTCGTGTTGCTAAGCAGTGCGACGTTAATATTCACTCACTCACTGACACCTGTTGTAGATTGGATTATCTGATTAACTTTACATTGAATTGATTGGTAAGAGAGAGGAGTTTTTGACAAAGTATTACAACTAGTTATAATATCTGAATATGCATAACCGATTGAAGATAACTTGATACTGCTATCTCGTAACTAGCATTTTAAAACTGATGACTTGTTTTTATATTCAATTGAAATGTAAATATCAACACGTTTTGCATCTGTAAAACACATTAATTTAAAATGTTATTTAGATAAATCGTTGGGGATGTAGAATCAAACAGTCAACTCAATGTTTCGTGTCTGTAATATCTAAAACATAAAACAAATATTTTTAGTTTAAACTAATTAGTGATGTTAGATTTATAAGCCAAAAAAGTCTTTTTTTTTTATGCTGAATTAATAATTATTGATTGATTGATTGTTCAATAACGTCACACTCAGACACGATATCTTTTGGCGACGGACTTCATAATTGTAAACCATGATCAAGATAAGGGCATGTTAAATTTAAATTTTATCAAAATGCAGTGATATACCATTTTTTAAAAAAAATTATTATTTAACGACTTTCTAAATGGATATTTCTAATGAATTTACCTATGCACATATTATATAATTTTATTTCAAATACTTTAAATTAAAATAATATCCAAAACAATTTTTCCAAATAGTCGGTTTTCATCAACAGCAAAATCTTACCCCATTAGTTTTCTGAAGCTAATGCATGTATAAAGATTAATAATTTTTCTTTCAATCGTATTAATATTTAAAGACCACCAATCGATGACCTTGAATAATCTTTTTTTTTATAATTATCTGTAAACTTGATTCTGTGAGCTTCTGTGAAGCGATTTATGCTTCAGCACGCAAGCTATTATGGAATCATAAATCAACTATTTCTTATGTTATTGATGAATACGTAATAAGTTTCTGAAAAATTGTGTTTGATCTATAAAAAAATGGTACATGCTGTTATTAATATACAATTTAATAAACAAACTATAATATGTATTACTTTTTCTAACAAATTATGGTTTTATGTTTATATTACTACAATACTTTTATATTACTGTTAATTATTTATATTACTAATCGAGTAATGTAAATCATAACATAATATGAATTTCTAATTTTGATACATATTTAGTGATTTGCTTACAAAAAATATAGATTTTTTTTAATTCGTTATTTTTTTTCGGGCAAGTCTCTAAAATCGAAACCCTAATCATTATAAATAAGCCCTAACATATGTATATTTTCTGAATATTCGTATCATTAATAAAACTTTAAAAATAAGCCCCACAGTTACAATATTTGTTAAGCCAACAAACGTATTTAGTATATTCGTTTCAACTTAGAACGGGTGTATTTAATTATAAAATAATAATATCCTTATATAATACATATACAACAAAAATAATTAGGCAAATGCATGACATAATCATATTATATATCTTATGGACCAAGGATTTTCATCCTATATGTGTATCTATTTGTATACAATTCTTTGTTTTTCCTTGAATAAAACGCACGCACTAATTCCGTACATAATTTTTTTTAAATCCAAAATTGTATAATTTAATTTATTTTGTAAATTCTCTTTTCTCCAAATAATTATGGATGAACCCTGTATATTGAAATTAATTTTGTAAATTAAGTTATTTTAAATTTGTATGATTTTTAGGGAAATAACGCAATATACAATTAGAAAATGCACTCTGCGTTTGGAATATACATTCAGGTTATATTGAAACTAGATTAAATAATACTCTCTTGGAAACCTCGAAAAAGACATCCAAAGCACCCCCAAGCCCTTTCACACACACGTAAGAAAAAAATATAATTCAAATCGCCGTTTTCTAGACGAAAAATATCTGAAATTCTCATGCTATGCAATTTTGAGGACATTTTTGAGTGTTACATTATATTAATTATTCCATGGTTTTTTATTGACTATTAATCATTAATACTTTAGTCATTTCATAATATCCTCTTCAGGAACATAAGGCAGCGGTTCTATTTTAAACATTTTTTATTTTTACAAATTAACACCTACTCTATTAAAATTTCATGAATAATTACTTAATGCATATGGTTGCTAATTTTGTATATTCTAATTTTATGTTTGTTTTTTCATAAATATCAAAATTTCCCCCAAATGTGATGCTTTTCAATTCCAAATTTTTACAAGAAGCCCATTTTGTGCAAAAACGCTTACGGTGGCATCTTCCAAAACTAGAATTGCATAAAAAATCGTTTACAGATTTTTCCTTTTAAATTTAAGAGATTTTTTTAAAAAAGTTTCTGTTAGATGGTGGAGGGTCGTATTTTAAGGAATTTTTAGCATTCTATTAATTTTTCATTAAACCATAAAATAAATCATTAGCACATTTTATTAAAATTCGCCTGTTTGGTTAACAGTTTTCATTTTTATAAATTTTATAATAATGCAGATAGAATTATTACTCATTCACTATATGACAATGACATTCAAAGGTAAAGCGGCGTATTTTATGATTGTCATGGATATTTTTGTTCCGAAATCTCAAAAACGTCGTAAAAAAAGCTTTGTTTAGTATTAATTTTCATATATTTTAAAAAGAATCTTCTTTCAGTCAAACATTCAATAGATTTAAAAGGCAATAACGTCTTTATACTAAGCAAATGTAAAAAAAAAAAAAAAAAAAAAAAAAAAGATTTTTTTTTTTTTTTTTTTTTTTTTTTTTGCGCGTACGTATAGTAATTTCAGTTCATTTAAGTTTAGTAGGTTAATTTCGTAATCTCTGTCTATTATGACTTTGATTTAACAAAACTGTAGTGATAGCTTAAATAAATCTTTAAATTTTTCAAATGCCTAATGCTTGCTTAGAAAGAATTATAAAAAAATAGTGTTGCAAAATTTTTAAATGTTTAAATATTAAAATTTGAAAAAAAAAAAAGTTTTGTTCTAGTTTGGTTTTTTGTTACATTTAATCAAGTTAATATTCGGCTATAATTTAATATTTATATATTCGTATTTCAAACGTAAAATTGAAAAAGTTTTCTAAAGGAATACTATTTTAAATAAAAATAAATATCAGCATCAAAAAATTTAAAATATCGCACATCGGTATTTTATAAGGAAATTCTTGTGTAAAAATAAAATATTTAGGCTTTTTTTTAAACGAGTAACAGAGATTTTGAGTAAACACAAGGCATATAATTTCTTTTTCTTCAGGAAACCCTCGAGCAAACAATGTTGCAACTTTTATCGTTTATTAAAATGTTTACAATATCCAAAATCAAAGTAAATGAAGATTTATAGCCAGTATCTGTCAAACATAAATACCGATAAACATTATTAAATTAGTCGATTTTACGATAATTTTTGACAGTAAGTGCAATGAATCTCAAACTACGTTTTCTTTTTAATATTTTGACACTATTAGCTTAATAGTCGGGATTCCACCGTCATTACGGCAAATAACAAATCAATTAAATTCCATTTTTTTTTTGTTCCAAGAAGAGGTCATATTTCAGCAAGAACCAACACTGCTGCTATCAGTCGATCGACTGTCAGCAAATGAAGGCAAAAGGCAAAGAGCCCAATCAAAATAAACTATGGCTATTACCAGCAAAATGACAAGCTATCGACATATCGGGAATCAGATAAAAAAAACAAATAATAAAAAATAAAAATAGCGATCCTCTTCCTTGCTTATCAATAGCCGTTGAAAAACACACACGGCGATTACCATTTGGACTAGGATTGTTCGATTATCGCTAGTGAAGATCCAAACTGGCGGAACGATCCTTCCAAACAGCTTTGGTCCATAACAAATCTCATCTGTTCTTAGAATCATTCTACTTTTTTTTATTTTATTATCATCATTTTTTGTTCTTTTTTTTTTCATTACATTCCCTTCTCTCTCTCGCTAAGCCTTGTTTTACTTCATTGTTCCTTTCTATTATTATTGAAGTTTTCTCAGATTTCATCGGCCCTTTTTGGGGTGTTAACATCTTAACGCCAGGCTCGACGATGGCCGGAAAATTGTTCCTAATCCACGTTTTCCTCAGATTTAGATGGTTGGCAAGACACTGCTGATCAAATTCTTTTTTATGCCAAGCGCTTATCGATTTTTCCCCCTCCCGTCGGCAGAACTTTGATTGTCGATGCAGCGTCTTGAGCTATGTTTTTAGGGCTTCTGTTTGCTTGATAAGTCGCGATCGCAAATTTAGGTACTGATAGCTCCGTCTGGGACTTGTCTGTTCACAGGTTTTGAGGATGTCCGCTTGAAGATTCGCTTGTAGATGCGATGGCATCTGAAATTCGTTAAGGATGGAGATCTTTTTTATCTTATTATTTTTCCATGTTTCTCCAAATAAGTAGTTTGTTAGTTTTGAGATCAATTCTGTTTTTTCGGGCATTTAATGATTTTTTGTCTCGTTTTGTAATCTGTTGTCTAAAGATTGTCCGATTGTGGCTGATGCTGTGTTCATAGACATTGATCCGTATTGGATATCCAGACGAGATAATGTGTTCTTGACTTTCACGCTGAGTAATAGTTGATAATTTAGTTTTATACATTGTGTTATTTTAAGTTATGGTTTGTGGCTTAATGAACCTTAAGTCATGTTATCGTATTCTAAATGCAATGTGGTTAATATATCGACAGAAATAGATTTCTTTAAATATACTGATTTTTGATAAAGTTCCAACTGTTTGCTTCATTGAAAATTATCCACGGTAAAGTTAAGGTATTCTTCATCCCAGCAATAGATGTTAATGAAGAGTGAAATTAGTACCTCCGTGTAATTTGAAGCACTGAAAGTAAAAAAAAAAATAGCTGCTAACATTTGAAAGCAGTTTAACAAAACTTTGTAGAATAGTTCAAAATATAAAGTGTTGAATTCTTTTTATCTCAATCGTCTTGTGCTATTTGTTACCTGACGCGGTTTATACTTTTTTTTTTGCTTTGGAAATCATTCGAATTTATATTTAGTATAAAATAATTAGTCATTTTAATGCAATATTAAGGTCATTTCAACAGCATAAATGTAAATCTGTTACAATAGGTTCATTTACATATTCGATTGATTGGTGATTTACAAAATTTCGATAATTTACAAATGAAAGTTGTAATATTAACGCATTATTTACATCCAGAACAAGACTTAACACTAAAATTCAGATGGGAGATTCAACACTAAGATTCAGATGGAAGATTCAACACTAAGATTCAGATGGAAGATTCAACACTAAGATTCAGATGGAAGATTCAACACTAAGATTCAGATGGAAGATTCAACACTAAGATTCAGATGGAAGATTCAACACTAAGATTCAGATGGAAGATTTAACACTAAAATTCAGAATGAATATTTAACACTAAGGTTCAGAGGAAGATTTAACTCTAAGGTTCAGATGAAGATTTAACTAATTTGAGATTAAGATAGACATGATCAAAATGTTTTCAATAATTTTTGAAAACTGTCTTTTTTCGTTTATTTTCATATTTTTCTATTACAAGTTTAGTTTTTACAGTTTTAAAATGACTTTTCGAGCATTTTAATTTCCCCTCGTCTTTTAAATTTGATTATTATCTTGTCCTGCTTCAAAGATTTTAAAAAAAAATGTTAAATAAAATCAATGGGCCATAGATTTTTTCCCCCGGTAAAATTTCTCGTCAAAGGTGAACAAAACTAGTCAAGTATTATAAAATTCACAAGTGAATCAAACATACAATTTTTTTGCACACAGGCAACATAAAGTTATAGGTATATTTAAGAAAAAAAATACATGAGAAAAAAATGCACACATATTATTCATCCTTCTTTTCTCAAGTTCGCCTACCTGAACAGTTAATTATCAAAATAATTACAATGGAACAATTTAACTCAAACCATAGAAATTAATGTTGCTCCGAGTTATCCTCTCTCTCTTCCTTAATGTGCTTCACAGCTCATAAAATTCCCTCACTAAAAGCTATTGTGTGATCTCATTCCCTTCCCCTCAAGATCCACCCGAGAACGAACACATAGTTACATAATCATTTAGTATCTATCTATCCGAAATCTTGGCGAAACTTATTAACTACCACCTCCGTTAGAAACGTGAGCATGAAATAATTCTGTAGGAGTGTTTATGATCCACTTAAAACAATTAAGACAAGTTTACGACGAGTGCTTCGTGCTTCCATGGACCATTTCGATACCTGGCAACACACCCCTAAACGTGCCCTACCTACGAAGAACTCCATTGACGGCAACGGACTGTGAAGCACTCCCCCTCTATTTCAGTTGTCATTATCGAATTCACAACTCGCGTTAATCCGGCTTAGTGGTCAAGGCGCTCTGACCACGGGGTGTCTAATTATACTCACCGACAGTTCTGAATTATCAAGACGAAAAGCGAATGACATTTTACGATTGGTTTAATCTCTATAATGGCTGATATCCATCGAGAAATTATTTTGGCAAGGTGCCTCTATTCTCTCCTTTTTTATTTTCCTCACTTCTCACGTAGTCTTCAGGGGGCTTGGGTAAATATCATTTACAACGTTTTTATTCGTTGAAGCATGGTGGGGAAGATGCTGGTTCTGTTGGGATATCTTTTTTTTAAATCTGATACGATCTTTTCAGATTATTTTCCAAGAATTTTGCTATCATGTTCGGCTTCAGTGGAGATGAAATCATGGCACTGCCTTCTGTATGGTTCTGGAGAGTTATTCACATTAAGATTATAGAGAAGTTATCAAAGAAAATAGCAAACGGAAGTCGATAACCGTTGTATATAAAAGGACCAGTTTGGGATATGAAAAATATAAAATTTAACAAATGTAAGACAATGTTTCAGGCGTATTATTACAGTTAATCGCTGTCTCCATGATCTAAGAGCTTTCTTAAAGTCAAAATTGATTAAAAGACGTACAAAAAAATTACGCTATATAAAACAATCATCAGACTCATACTTACCAATAGATCTGAAATTTGGACTTTTGACTAAATCACAGACTGAACACCTAGCCATTTTGGAGCGAAAAGTTCTTAGATATTTCTTTGATGCTGTGGATGAGAATGGATTGGGAAGACTACGGCGTAATTTTGAATTATATCAGCTATTCAAGGAAGCAGATATCTTTAAATCCATCAAGATTGGTCCATTAAGGTTTGAGGACCACATCTGCCGTACGGACCCCACACAGTGTCGGTTTATTCAATGAGCGCTTGGAGCGGGCGCCTAGTGGCCCGGAAGGTTTGCAAAAGGTCCGTATAAGCTGGACTTAACCAGGTTTTCTGGTAAAAAATTTCAATTCACCAGTGAAAAGAGTATCTTTAAATCTTCTGCGCACAGGGCATGAAATGAGCTT
Organism: Trichonephila clavata; assembly: GCA_019973975.1. Taxonomy (NCBI): domain Eukaryota; kingdom Metazoa; phylum Arthropoda; class Arachnida; order Araneae; family Nephilidae; genus Trichonephila; species Trichonephila clavata. Next base: position 662,889 of record BMAO01013261.1, on the reverse strand, counting down.
AAATCAGCACTGACTCCACATCCTTGAAGTTCAGAATTTTTAATTACAAACCTATTGGAACTAAAACTAGGGGTAGATCCACATTGAGAATGGATGATTGTGGGGAAGACGATTTTAAAATTTTAAAAGACTAATTGGAGAACTGTTGCTAAGCGGAGATCAGAATGGAAGAGGGTTCTTGAGAAGGCCTTGGCCAACCCAAGGCTGTTGTGTCACTAGAACAGGAAGACAATATTTCGAGTTTTTCTCAGTATACATGAATATTTCTAACCTTCTTAGCTTTTAAGATTTATTTATGCCGAGAAATCTCCGTTTTTATTTAATTTAGCAATTCCAAAATATAAAGGTAAGGTATATGCGATCACAAGAGATTAAGATTTAAGCACAGTTATTTTTGTTAAAGCAAAACTACATTATAAACCCATAGCAAGAGAGCTAACAAAGAAAATAAACCTTTACTTACTTGTAGCTGAAAAATTAAAATGGAAAAATCTATATAAAATTTAACTAGACAGAATTGTACCCAACGTTCTAAGTCCTAATCCAGGTATGATGCATTTCGTTTAAATTTAGCCTCAACTAACTAAAAGTGGAAGAGTTGTTTTTTCTTTTGGATCGCCACGCAAATTTGATTTCTCACTAAATCGTCTTTCTAATGGGATCGTGAAACACTTCGTCCAAAAACCAAAAGATGCAATTCACTTCAAAGCTTACATATTTGCATTAGGAAATGAACATGAATTATATAGAATAAATATAATTTGTAGAGAGAACAGAATAATATGATAAAATGAAACTTAAAAAACGAATGAGCCTCACAGAATCATAATATATATTTATATATGCATTTATATATATGTGTATTTAAATATAATATATATGCATATATATAATACAATGCTTTAAAAACTGTTAGCTCTCTCATTAGTAGTTTTATAAAATGATGCTTATTTATTAAGCATCTATTGTCAACCACATTAGACATCTTTCATGTTACAAAATAATTGAGTTTTTTTAAAAATACTTTTTATTCGAAGATTAAACTTAGATTATGCCAAAGGAATAAAAAAAAGAGATAAGTAATAATTTTATATTTTAGAAATTTATGAAAAGGAAATTTTGTTCATATCATTCCTCGAATTTTACAAGATAAGCCTTCAAGTGGCTCAACAAATTCAATTTTTTTTTATTCTTGGGCATTTCATAAAGTGTCATGAATATGGAGATTATTTTTTTCCTTTAAATTTATAAATCTTATTCTCCAGTATAAGAGGAAGGTTAAAAAGAACCCACCGACCACCATAACTCTAAAAGGAAACTTAATTGTCTGAATTTCCAAAGATAATTTTTCATTTATTTTCGAAAAAATTGAGATCCTTCATTTGTTTTAAATCAGTGATTCTTCACCTGTGGTCCGTGGACCCCTGGGGCTCCGCAGCGTCTCTCTACGGCAGGGGTGGTCAATTTTTTTAGGAAGAGTGCCACTTATTATGCGTGATACTTACAACATCCTGTAAAAATGGACATTAAATTTTTTAATCCATCACAGCTCGGAGCATAGATAGATAGTTCCTCTGTTCCTGTGTTAATGTGAAGTATTCTAATTTTTTCCCCCTCCAAAATAAAGACAAAGCAAAAGTTTGCTTACAAAAGTAGGTAAATGACCCACTAGGGTAGCAAAAATACAATCTTTTCTCTGTAATCTTAAATTTAAATTATTTTATTTTCCCTAATATCTGAAAGAAAAGCTAAATCATATAGCCTATCTTCATTCTAGAATAGCAAATACTCACTGGACAGTTCAGTGGTTTCTTCCAAATATTTTAAAATAAACTCTCTCAAATTCCTAAATCTCGCGAGTGAAAAAAGCATTGGAAAGCCATGTCGCTCTCTCTCTCTCTCACAGCAATGCAGGTACATTCTCTGCACGATAAATTTCTATTGTAACTCATTTAAGTGTGTTTAAAAAAAATTGAGGTGTTTTTTTTTCGTAATAAGGCAACCGCATCTCAATAAAATTGTAAAAAATTTTTTTAGTTATTATTATTTGTTTAAATTAAAAAAAAATTTGTAACTCTTCTCGTGCTATTGTTACAACTCCACCGTGCCACACTGTGGCCCGCGTGCCGCGGGTTGGCCACCCCTGCTCTATGGGAATCGCGGAATCTCTCGTATAACGTTGAGATTTCTCTCTTTTACAGACTGTGAAAGGACTCGTGGAAAAATTGAAAGATGTGACGTACCAGACTAGATTACTAAATAGTACCCAATGAAGAGACTACTAGAACTGGTATTTTGATCAAGAATATTAAGTCGGGGAGGGATGTTCAACATTTTAGGGGCCCGCGATGTCACGCTGATACATAAAAAGGGCTGCGAGATAGAAAGCTTAAGAACCGCTACTTTAAATGAACAAAATAACCAATTTCGTTTTAATAACCAAATCACCAGCAATTCTTGTCAAAGAGATCAAGGTTTATATTCTAGGTAATGTTGCAATGTATGCATTGTCGTTATGGCCTAAGGAGTTCCAAATACTCCATACTCTATATTTGTGCTCATAAGTTTAAAATAGTGAGGTTCTTGAAATTTTTATGGCAACTTCAGACATACCAATTAGGTCAAGGGTGTCAAACTGTGAAAGGATGATGTTGGTGAGTGGTCCCTATGTGTTTCTCTCGGGAAATCAGACGAGGTTGTTGACAAACATCGTTTATTTTCTTTCTCTGTTGCTCGGGGCGTATGTCGAAACACTGCGATGGGCACCGTAATTTCACACTCTCGCTCGTCTGGTCACCCACACACACACTGAAAACATCAACTTTCGTTTCTCTTAATACACTTAAATCACCGCCAGGCGGCGCCCACTGCGCATGCTCGAACAGATGACTTGGGCCAACTAAACAAGGTTTAGCTTAAGATGGGCCGTGTGCAAAGAAAATCTGAATTCATAGAAAAGTAGGTTTATTTCGAATAATACATTATAATAAACATACATAAAAAACAAGAAAAATTTAGCGTTAACGTCCTCACACTTTACATCTCCCCTGTGACTATCTTTCCTATTTTAGGAGAAATTTTGATATTTTATTGTATATTGTTGTGTGCCGGATGGGCCGCAAAAATGATCGTTGTGGGCCGCATGCTGCCCGCGTGTTTGATACTCCTGATGTAGACTAATAAACAAGGGCGTAGCTACCACTGTATCAGCCGTATCAAAGATACGGGGCCCCCAAGCTATAGGGGCCCCAATATATGAAAACAATAAATCGTAAAGCACTAAGGGGCCCCCAAAAATTCCCCCCATGAAATTTTGATACAGGGCCCACTCTGTACTAGCTACGCCATTGCTAATGAAGAAGTGAATTTTGTAACTGGTTTGTTCATCGTTGAATTTAATGTAGAATTTATGAATAAACGAATGTTAAATTCAAGGATATAATTATTCGAAACTTACTAACTCTTTCTTGGACGTAAGGCCATAGGAAAATGCCAACGTTTTCCTTTTAAAAATTTTTCTAATTGGTAAATTTCTTATTATAGTCAATTTATTTCAATTCCTGGATTTTCTTTAACAAAAATTGTACTAACTACCTAGGTTATGGAAAAAATTCTCAATAAGAAAAAGTGGTTTAATGTTCGTTGTGTTTGACAGCATACAAATGTACTAAAATCAGGAGTTACCTTATTATTAAATTATAATAAGGAAACACATTTTATGATATGTTTGTGATGATAGACTCCAGTTTGCTGTAAAATAAACAAAAAGATTTAGAAAATGATTTCCTAAAACTAGCATTTATAAGGTCAAATTAAATCAGTGTTGAAAATCTAGCCTGAAAGGCGAAAAAACTCTGCATTAAATGACCCTGTCCGTAATATGGTAGCAATTTTCTTAAGTGTCAGAAACAATAATTGTGAATCTGTACGCAATCAAAACACATTAAAGACATTATCGCTTAAGAAAATAGCATCCTTATATGGTCAGATAACAATAGGACAATAACAAGCGAAAGGTGCTCCAAGGTGTAACAATAGGAAAATACTTTAAAATAATGATAAAGTGCAACCGGAAATTCTTTTGGCACTTTAATCTAAAATATTTTCCGCTTTGTTCATAAAAAGTTAAGTTTTCCCAAAAATTCGATGGAGTGAAATATAAAAATACAATTAAATTGGAGACGTCACCGGGTTTTATCTCCCCTGAAGGTTATATATCTATTTTTTTTAACCTTTTCATCTCTTAACTGCACAATTTAAGAATTTTGCTGTCAGTCAATAGCGAATTATATTCCGAGACATTAATCAACAGTGTTAACGGAATTTATTTTCCTGAACATGATGCTGGAAACTACGACGTGTAATGTTGGATTTGTTGTACGTTGGAGACACGTTGCACATGCAGGAAAGTATTCGGAGTTCAAAGCATGTCCACTCAATTATAGGCCATTTTCTTAAACCATCCTTCCTACACCATTATTCTTCGAGAGGATCACAACAGGGTCTTCTTTGAAATCGCTGATCGGTTCGCTGATTTTGAACAATTATTCCACTTATCTCGTTTTCAATGACACATCAAATTGAATTTCTCTCTCTCTCTCTCTCTCTCGTTCTCTCAGATCATAGCCATTTTTTTCGGTTGCTCAAGCTTTTCGAATTAAAATGCTAAATGATTTTCGAATTCTCTTATGAAAAATGTATAAGACTATCTCTAGGACGCCATTTATCATAATTATTCGAAACTAATACCTTCCTTGAATTTGTTTGGCTTTTTTTTTAAATGTGAAATTTCAGGAAATTTTTTATGTAGTTTTAATAATTTTTAACGTCAGGTTAATGGAGATGGATGAAGTATTTTTATAACATGTTTCACAATGAAATATCATAATGGATCCAAGGCCCATATGTGTTTGCAATATATAGGGACTGTAAGGTTCTCTCCGAACACATTTACATACCCTGTATTTAAATATTGCAGTTCTCAACTATTGCGTTAGTTTTAAATTTTTTATAAATTTATATTCTTAAGAAACAGAAAAATAAATTTCAGTTTGAAAACGTGTATTCTTTTACAATTATCGATTTAGAATATTTTATCGATGATTAACATCTTCAACAAAATGTATAAAACTTCTGATATCTGATTACATTCGGAACCGTGATTTTGCAACCGTATAAATTAATATTTAAATTTTCTTTATTTAGTGTCAGTTGTGAATTAAGATATACAAACAATAATTTTCAATTCCTACTGTTAGCTCACTCTCTCCCGAAAAAAAAATATATATATTGTTCAAATTTTCAATCGCTTATAAAATACTTTCTATTCATTCAATCGACTTCAAATAATTTTTTTTAAACTTGTAGTGGATGACACTTGATGTTTATACAGTTTTTTCAAATATTAATTTATTAATTAGATTAATTACTGGCTTTCGACGCCAACTGGTAACAATGCAACTGTTAAAGCAATGGCAAAAGTTAGCTTCGAATATCGGTTTTTTTAGCCAAACTAGCCAAATCGGGAGTGCATTGTTACGACAATGCAGAAAAATCATGCTCTTTTTTCCATTCCTACTATTAGTTCGCTCTCTCCTTATATATACATATCTTGTTCAAATTTTCAATCGTTAATAAAATACTTTCTATTCATCCATTCAAAGTAGGAATTGACTTAAGAAATTTTTTTTTTTATATTACTTGTTTAAAACAATTTAATCAAATTATTTAAATAAAAATTTTTGGTAAAAAATGAAGAAAAGATTAACATTTTCAAAACATTCACCATTTCCAGAAAAAGCTTCTATAATAATATTTTGCCTACATAGAGCTAAGACTTCTGTACAGAGTCTGAACTAGAATTTTTCAGTTACATACTTTAGGAGGGGATTAACTCATATTTTATTATATCAGATTTGAGAAATTTGAAGAAAAAAAAATTGCTGGTTATTTCAATTGATAATAACTCAAGAAACGAGAATTTTAAAAAAATCTTACTTTAGCTATTGTAGAGAACTCTTAGAATAAACAAGCAAAAAATATTTTGGGAGCATTTTTGATAAAAGGTTAATGTTTTGAAGTATCATTCTTCCTTTTATTGCCAAAAAATTTTATCTGTATAATTTTTAATGGTTATCATATTCTTAAAACAATTATATATAATCTAATTAGATGAAAAAAATTATTTATTTATATGATTTTGCAAATTTAGAGTTCCGAACGTTGTCAGTAATTGTAAGTACTAATGACAAAGGATTTTAAAAACCTTTAACGGACGTTTCCAAAAATCATGCACAAAGTTTGATATGTGAGACACCGAATAAAATTTCATTTCATTTACTGACATTTTTAATTCTATATCATATGGTATGGAAGATTTCGAAGCTTGAAATAACACTAACTTGGAGAAAAGGAAGGCAGTAATTTTTCCTTGTTTTATAAAATTCTATAATCCAAAACTGCAAATTAGCAGCTGTTCTCTTATAAAGGATTGTAAGGCTTTCTTTCTTTTACAGTTATTTTCTATTCCAAGAAGCAAATTGCTTTTGTATAGAATTATTATTTTTTTTCCATTTTAGCAATTTTTTTTTCTAGAATCGATATTCTGAATTATCAGTAATATGTTGTTCTTTATTCAGTTCTATTTCGCATTAATTTGTTAACACCAACTGTTTTTTTCCTCAAATATAAAACTAATTTCATTTTTTTTTTTTTACAAAATTTGGAATTTTGACTGCCAAACAATTTATAACCCGCGAAGTTTCATGAGCATGCACCTTTTTTTGTCATGCTAGTATAGGTAACATGTTTAAATATACTAAGAGTGTTTACCTTGATATCAGTGGTTATACAATCATTTCAAGTTTCTTCCATTTCTCTGAAAAATGCTGTTAACAATTTTTTACATTCTTTCTTGAAAAATTTTTTATACTCGAACATTTAAATTTAACTTCTCATTCGAGAGTTTTTGCTTAATGCACTCTTCATCTGTTCAGATTTTATTTATTTTTATACATCCTCTGCCTGGATTTATTACCTACCGAGCCCCCAAGGAGGAAGGTTGGTACTAACAAACAAGTTTAACTCCGCTTTTTCGGTCCCAAGCCCTAAATTGCTTTTTGCTTTTTTTCCTTTTAAATATTTAATGTTTTTCAAAATTTTTGTATTTTGCTTTTTTTTATTCTTTTATCGTTTTTGGATAAACTTCATATTTTTTATTCATGTATATATATTCACATACAAAATAGAAAGAAAAAATAATGGTTAAATTACAAACTCTTAACTTCATTCTATGAGATACAGGTCAAAATCTTTCATACGTGAATCGGCTGAAACTTTATAACTGTTACATCATTTCAGCAGTAATGAGGATCACCCTATTTAATAATTTATTTGCATATACAATCAATAAGACTACTTATAAATGATCATTAGACTCTTGTTTGCTAATGCTTTTGAATTCAAATCGAGGATATTTTGATTTCATCTTCCCTTGAGCAATATACAGATACAAATTCGCATGTATAATTTTCCCGTATCAATACCCGTAATTCTATTTAAAGTTCCATTTAATTTATTAAGCATTTTACACTCTAAAATTAATCCGTTAAAAGGATTCACATTAGAACATTTTCAGATGATATGATAGACTCTCATCACCAAACAAAGCAGTAACAATCTCAGTCTATTCTCATTTATGATTAGTATCAATATTAGTTCAAGGACCTTTGAGATGTCTCTGATATATATGTAGCGACCCATTTTAATTTCCTGCCTTTGTTACATTTGTTTAAATTTGCAATGAATCTGAATGCGAAGCACCTGAGTTGGAATTCAAAATATGAAACTTTGAAACTTGGATGTTTTTTTTAGATCGTTCAGAATAAAAGATATGGTGTTTAAAAAACAAATTTAAAATGTATATTTTACTTTTAGCGAATTATTTGGAATCAGATTATTTTAGGTATAATTCCATCCGCTAAATTTTTCAATACTTTTTAAAAATCATTTTAATATCGAATGCCATGACAGAATTTTATATATATAATGGGATATATATCAACCATAAACTCTTTTATTAACATTTATTTTTTTTAATTTTGCAGAGTTCAGTTTCTTAGAAATAAATTCAAATATTGCTTCGCTTTTTCGTATCAGCTTCATCATTAGACTATTCATGCGAAAAATATGCTCAAAGGGACTTGTTTTACAATGCGTAAATTGAAAGTTAATGAAATACGTTTGAAATTTTGCCACTAAGCAATATATTTCAAGATTTTCTAATTATTTTTTCTGATATAAACTAAATGATAAGAACAAAAAACAGACTATATTATTACTGCATAGCTTTGATTTCTATGTAAGATATTTAACTCGTATAAAAAGATACGGTAACGTATTGAACAAATAATTACTTATCACGTTTTGATTATCACTTAATTTGTAAAAATATTTTTTGATTAATGGATTTTCTTAATATTTTAAATATGTAAAGAGAGATTATTATGAAAACAGCACTACTAATTTTGCATTAGTAGCATTCCTTTTAGCTCAAATGTAGTGAGTATGACATTAAAATGAATCTAAATTTGTGCATATAAATTTTGAAAGAAAAATTTTTTCTCCCTGCTTTAACTAATTGCATAAATTACTAGGATGAAGACATTATTTATATGATTTCAAATGTAACTGAAATGAAATAATTTTTTCTCAAAAAAATAAATCTAAGCAAAGCTTTATAGCTTTATATTAAACTGTTTTACTTTATCTACTTTACATTAAATTATAAGAAATTAAAGGTGGGTAGTATTTCAATGAGACTAATCGAAATATATTATTTTTTTATATCAATCATCATTATCATTTAAAGTCTTATGCCTTTAACAAGGCTATTTGAGTTCATGATGTGGCCGTGATAGCCTAGTGGTCCTGGTCAAAGACTCGCGGCCGGCGTGTCCTAATAGTACTTAGAACGGCTGATGCCCATTAAGTCTGTTGAGGCTCAAAGTCCGGACGTTGGTGTGGTGTGTAGAAGTTTGGAGAGAAGAATGGTGTAGTACTCGTCATTTGATCACGGTTCAAAATTACGAAATCCGTCATTAGAAGCAATCGTATTGCTCTATAGTGCGGCGGTAATAAACACTGACTCCCAGTGGCGCTCAAAGGAATTTTTCAAGGGCGGGTTCCAGGGGCGTATAAGTCCATCATTCTAGTATCATGCTCTAATACGCCATCTAACATATTCTTTTCTTTTTCGGGAACAAGAAATTTAAAAAAATTAATTATTGAATAAACAATTACCCTTAATTAATAAAATTAATTATTAATAACAAATAATTAATTTTTACGTGTTATTTACATAGAATTATAATCAATCGAAAAAATTAAAGGTTTTGGGGGGCCTGGACCCAGGGACACCCCCTTTTGTGTGCCACTGCTCACTCCAATTCATGATGAAATTCGTAAAATCGTCGCTATTACACACTTTGAGTAACTCATTGGTTTTAGTTTTAATTATAATATGGTTTTAACCAATAATTGTTTTTTTTCTTTTGAATATAGAAAATTTTTCAAACAATATTTTTTAATTAATATTCTACCACAGCTACAATGGATTATTACCAATAAATCTAAACTACGGTTAAGTGATGAGATATATATTTGTTTCTTTCAGGACAACGTTAATTAAATCTGATCATATCTAAAAATTATTTTCTTAACTGGTATATTTATAACGGAAATATCTATCAATACCAAATCTAAATACCGTTTTTAAATTTTTTTTAAAAAAAAGCGAAGTGCCGTTTAAAAACCGATTTCTATCTCCCATCCTTTAAATACGAAACGACACATTCAACCTCCAGTCCAGCCATCCATGCCTTTCATGAATGAACTTTCCACACGTTATGTGTCATTCATCCACCGATCGGATCCCTCCAGGAATATAACCATCAATCCAGATTTCGCAGAGGCGGCAATGAACGGCACACACAAATTACCCCGACTCAATACCCAGAAATTCCTACTATTAAAGTCCTGACCTTATCCGCACGTGGTAGCAGCAACAAAACGAGGAGGAAACCGAACGATAAAAAAAATGAGAGGGAAAAAAAAGGAAAGAAGGCACCCCTTTTTAAGGTTCTCGTCACGTCCACGTCTTCCTGTCCCACCGCAGGACCGGCCATTGTCTGCAGAGGAACATTAGCATAGAATAATATGGCCCCTTTACCATTTCCAAGGTAATTGCCGACATTAATAAGTCCGCGGGAGAAGACATGACAATGTGTTTCTTCCCCACATACACAGTGGCCACTGTGATGGCTTGTTCCGTGCTCAATAACGATGAGGTCTCTCTTTTTTTTCTTTCCTGCCACCTGTTGGAACTGTCCAGATTCGCCATCTGGTGGAATTTTCAATTTTTTAAGAGTCTTCTAAATTTATTTTTTTTTAGCCCCCAAAGGGGTTATTATTTTAGCTGCTATGGATTGGTCAGCTAATAGCTTTTTAATTATGCTTACGTTACAATTCCCACCTGGTTTCATCAGTAATGAACTTAATTTTAAGAAATATACTTGAAAAAAAATTATTTTAATGTTTTATTCGATTTGAATCATTTTTTTTAATAACCTAATCCTTTGATGGTTAAAATTGTTCATTGTGGAACTTTATATTGGACAGTTAAATATTAGAGGGGACCTCGCAGTTCTATGAAGGGAAAAATTATCAATAGAAACCTACCTATATGAGGAAAAGTGTTTCATGATATAAAGGTTAGGAGAAAAATAATTTTAAGAAATCGAGCCCAGTACCACTAAATACCCGCCGTATAGGAAAGCGATGCACGTTAAATCTGTCGAAAGCTCAAATGTCCTCCCGTTGGTGTGGTAGTTAGGAGAGGAGGGGGCCACCTCAGGTGTCGTACACGCCACTTGACCATGGTTAAAATTACGAGGTCCGTCGCCAAAAGCCCTCGTGTAGCTGAATAATGCGACATTAATATTCAATCAATCAATCATTCCCAACACGTCGATACTCCCAGTCCGACCCAAGCTGTTTCCGTCTTCCTCTTCATCACACACTGTAATTTTTCGGCAGTAGGTTTTAATTTCTTAAACATTTAAAAAATGCTAAAGAAACTGTTAAGTGTACCTGATGTGGTTCTTTTTCTTGTAACTATTTAGTATGGTCCTCTCATTGCAATAAATGCTAATAAGTACTAAAATGCCTGTTTTCTCTTTAACAAAAATTAATTTGACTTTTTACCATGAACAGTACTTAAAAACCTAAACCTTCATTCCCTTTTGTGGCAGTACTGAATATTAAAATAAATTTTTTATATTATTTTCCCCTTTATTTATACATCTAGAACATCTTTTTCGAATAGGTAAGTTTTGAAATTCTAAAAAAAAATTTGATCCACCTTATTATATATGCAGTGAAGCTGGCTTCGGAGTACCAGTTAAGTTGTTGACCTTGTCATCTGATTCCCCCCCCCATGGTATGGCCTTAAGATTACACTGATGAACTTATGGGGCATTGAGAGATTTCAGGAATTTGCTAGAATTTTTAAAATGAGGGAAATAATAATGAAATTTCGCATGCATTAAAAATCTATTCTAATTCTCTTCATCTGAAATGCTCATTATGTATCATATTACCTTAAATATAAAGTTTAATTTTGAATATACTCCATGGAAAGCTACATAGTAATGCTACAGCCCCTACGACCATTCATTTCCAACCTCAGAAATAAGATAATGTGATAACAAATGTAGGAAAAATTTCCTCGATGAATTTTGTATGGTTATTAATGTAAATTGTTGTACATAAAATTCAAATAAGCCCTTATGTAGAATTGTGTAGATTATATAGAATATGTATTACTTTACCAGGATTATCGTTCTATTGGCTTAGAGTGAATGTGGAAAGTAGGATGCCGATGCAGATATCGACTTCGTCATTGGATCGGCATTCACAGTTTAGAAGAGTAATCGGTTATGTGTGTGTGATTAATGGTCAGGATAGCTAAAGTAGCATCTCAAGCCCTTGTCCGAGAAAGGCACCCCTTAGTATTTTCAAAATAGATTCGTTTTCGGGGGCCCTAGTGTAACGCTAATTTAAACCAATCAACCATTGGAAGTATTTTAATGATAGTTTTTTTTAGTTACACTGTTTTAACAATTAAAATTTAAAAAATATTTCAAAATTTAAAAAAAATTGTTTATTTGAATGTTATATTGATACATCTAAGGAATTTAATCTACGTAGCATTAGATTTCAATAGAATTAAAGTCCCAAATTAAAATTTGCATAGAAACAATTGTATTAATAATAAATAGTATTGTAAATATATAGAGAAAGGTACATATCTATGCATATAATAGTTTTCAAATTTCTCTACCCAATAATTTATTTAGTCTTAACAATAATTTTAAGGAAAGTTGTTTTTTAACCTAAATTTCTTTTCTATTCTTTTAATGCATTGTGAGAGAAAGTACATGAAATAGGTTATCATACAGTTTACCTTCAATGTACCTTGTGTCTTTTCCCCTTTTGATGTTTATGATTTTTTTCCTGGTTTATCAAAGAGGAATTACTGATCCTTAATGGCAACAAGCTTCAATATCTTGCGGAAGGTCATGGAGTGTGTAGTATAAAGGAAAAAAAAGAATTTTCTCGAATTACTTCGCGTAAATGCACAATTCTAGAAATTTTGGGGAAAAAAATCAGAAATTTATGGTCTGGTGAATAGCTTAATTATCCATTTTGGCGTACTATCTTGCTTATAATTATTAAAACTTAATGTGACTTTATAAATTGTTTTTTTTTTGAAAGCATAGAATTTTTTTAAAGAAATTATTTGTTATTTTACTGTCACCTTAGAAAGCTTCTTTTAATTCAAACTCTTTCCAATTGGCAAGCTACACTGTTTTCCTTATGTAATAATTGAGATAATTTTAAAAATTGGATTAGAGGTTCTTTTTAAATTTTCAGATAACATTAAGGGAAAATCCAAATTGGACAGACATCTAATAGAATTAAACGTCATATTTAATTTTGTTTTTAGGCTGAGAAGTTATTAGGCTTATTAGTTGCATATGTACTTCTATGCAATATTTCGCAGAATTTCTAGTAATACGATTAAATAATCACCATTATAAGATTGTATCGATATTTTGAAAGCTTCACGGCATTTGACAAGTTATTTTTTTACACATTTTTTACATAAAAAAACTTCCTTATGGACATAAGTAATTGCTTATTATCATCTGTAAGCTATTAAGGTACTATAATTCAATAAAAAACGTCAAATGGCCGAAATCGTAGGTAGAGATGCCTTCGATAAGAGTCATGATTTCTAACAATTGTGTGTATTCTTTCATCATTTAGTAAAGGAAAAAAAATCATAACCCTTTTAGATTCAAAATAAGCGTTTAATATTATTAATTACTAATGGATTACATAAATAAATATTTTTAATATTGAATACTCATTAACATTTTAATAAGATTTATATTAGTAACAATCTGAAGCACCCAATCATCTCTCTCTCTCTCGTACTGGAAAATTTTTAAAAATAAAAAATATTATTCTTGATATAATAGCTGAATTGCGAGGAGTAAAACCCGGTACAAAACAATGTATAGGGAGAAATGTAAAATAATTTTTTAATGAGTGCGCTTATTATTTATCTTTAACATCCCTAAGCTCTCGCAACTCCCCTTGGGGGTGAATTTTTGAAAAACCTCTTTTGTTGCGAATCTCTACTGGGTAAAAGTAACGCTCCCGCTAAATTTAAAGTCTGTAGGTCTTATAGTTCAAAAACGGGAATATTTTTCTGTAATACCCTTAAGTCCTGGCAACGTCCCTTGGGGATCGATTTTCGCAAAACTAGTTTTGGTAATATATCTCTACTCTATGAAAGGAACGCGCCTGCAAAATTTCAAGTTCGTGTGGGGGAAGGGTCTAACAGTTTAAAAATGGGAATATTTATGTATAACGCCCCTTACTCCCTTACAACGCCCCAAAGAGGGTCTATTCAGGAAAAAACAGAACCTTCTTCATAAATAGGGGGATAGAGTGTTACCACACCAACCCTTGATAGTATCGGGACTAGTTTCTGAGTTTTAGCGGCACACACTCACACATACTTTCTTTTATAATATATATTGATTAATAAGTATATTAATATATACAGCTGTATATAACTAGTTGTATTCTGAAAGCATTATTTTTATACAACCTTCACCAAGTTTCTGATGCTTTAAAACTGATGATCAAGAATTTGTGACAATTTTACATGTTTTAATACAGAAATACAACATGCAAACATTTTCCTGTTTTTAATGACAATGTCTGTTTTTAAAAAAATTATGTTTTGAATTCTCCTTATCCTTTCAACCATTGTTTTTTTATTATTATTTTTCTGAAGAATTAAAATAATATTTCAAGATTCTAAAATAATAGAAAGTTAAATTTCCAATCCGTAATCACTATTTATATTCTCTTGGAATTTTCTTCACGTTCTTCTTTTAAAATTTTTCCTGTCGAACATTCGTTTTGAAATTTTTGATTCCTATTTAAAAACGATTTAGATAAGAACAATTTGAGATACTGTTTAAAATAATTCCAAAAAAATTTGAGAAATACAGCAATTTTTTTAAATTTAATTTGCTAAATTATTTAATATTTACTTGAAATAATAATACAATAGAAATAAACATTTTTTTGAATTTTACTGCAATGTGTGTGTGTGTGTAATTAAACCAATATTATTCGTTCTAGAACTTTCCTCTCGAAAGAAAACTCCTTTTGTGATAAGATATATGACCTTAATTTTCAAAATACCATTTTATGAAGGTCTATTTATTATTCAAATTCGAATGTTTACGAATCAGTTAAAACCAGCGATGTTATCCACATCAGCTTTGTAACATTATTCAAATTTCTATTCTGTGTTGAATAAGTGAAAATTTATCAAAAAAGAATAATGTTCTCATTTACAACGAGGGGGAGTGAGAAAGAGAATATTAACGTCCCACTGTTCAGCCACACGAGGGCTTTTGGGCGACGGACCTTGTAATTTTGAACCATGGTGAAGTGACGAGGACGACACCTGAGCTGGCACCCCATCTCCTAACTACCACACCACTCCAACGGGAGGACGTTAGAGCTCTCGTCAGATTTAACATGCATCGCTCCCCCATACAGAGGGTCTTTAGTGGTACTGGGCTCGAACTTATGACACGCCAGCCACGAGTCCGATACTTTGACCACTTGGCTACCGTGACCACTTACAACGAAGGGAAACGGTAATCAAGTGGTCATGGTCATGAACTCGTGACCGGTGGCATCGAGTCACGGGTTCGAGTCCCAATATCACTGAAAGTCCGCAGCGTAGATGGACTGATACACGTTAAATCTGCCGATGCTCAAAGTCCTTCCATTGACGTGGTATAGCAGTTTGAAAATGAGGTGACAGCTCAGATTTCATCCTCGTCATTTATCCTGGTTCAGAATTATGTGGCCCGTTGCCAAAGACCTCAGTTGCTTTAGAATGCGGTACATTAATAAATACTCACTCATTTTCAACGATGAATGATAGCAAAGTTCTCCAATTGAATGATAAAAGCAACGTAAGTTTTAGTACAATATCAGTATTTAAACATTGGCAAATAGCTGTTAAACTTCCATCAATAGTACGATTGAAATGATCTCAAACAACATATTTACTATGTCTAGAGAGCTTATATTTTAAACGTCAATTTCGATGATCGATCAGATTAACGCCTTCATAAAAAAAAACTTTTAATGGTAGATTTTGGTACATTAACTTTTTTTAACGAATCGCGGACTTTTTAAAACCATTTAATGGTTCTTATCTCTCAGAAGATATCTCACATCATTTACAATAAACGAGATTACGATTAAGATCGTGTCAGATGAATCGATTTCTGTCATCGATATCCTTTTTATTATAACCAGTAGAGAAGATATCAGAGGAAAGAGATTTTACAAAATGATGGTTATAAGGAAGGGCCTACAATATGGAGGGTTGAATGATGTCAATACAGCGTGCGACTCCAAGATGGGGGGTCCTGATAAGATGGTTCCCTGCGAGGGCAACAAAGGGGCCCTCTCAGCAGCCCTGTCTCGTGCATTAGGTGGGCGTTGCTATGGGACCAGCTGCTACTTATTTTCGTGGGTTTATGAGCTCATTCGGTACCTAAGAGACCCACCCAAAGAGTTCATGAATCCATGAGGTTGATTTACAGAGGTAAATGTGTCCAGGGTGCTCGTATCAAGCATTTGAATAGTGCAATTTTGAATTCAAAGCCCCCTTCCCTTCTTCAAAGAAAAAGTTCTTTCTCGTTTTTGATGAAAGAGCTAAATTTTCACTTTAAAATTATTGATCTTAATATTTATTAAAGTCAAAATTTAGCTAATCTTTTATTAATTAGTTGAACTATTTAATATGTTTGCTATTTGGTATGGTTCTGTTTAAATGTGGCTGGATTAACGCGTTAGCTATCACGTCAGTCATCGTGACTGGCAGTATAAAATATCATATGAATTGCATTTTTTTCATGAATTTTCTATATCGTATCATTGTATAATGTGTGCTTAAATATTACTTATCAAAAAACTTTAAAGGATTTTGTTTTTACAAATAAAAAAAATGGTTGTTTTTTGCAAATATTACAAAATTTAGCAACTTGCTTTGCCATTCTACTGGCTATTTCTGTATCAGATTGAGTCGCATTTTTTTCATACCATTGTCTGTGCATACTGAAGACATTTTTCCGGTTTCTTCTGGAGTTTTTGTCGGGGTTTATTGGAGGTACTTGCGGCACTGCAACGTCTCGGCAATTAGTGAGGTGTACACCTAAATTTCTTCAGGAATTCGGAAAAAAAGGTATTTTTCTTTTGGTGATATCTCTCTGTATATTTTTTATATACCGCAGTACCGCTACACGTATTTATAAGCAACGCACGTGTGGTTTGACCAGGATTTATTCATAAATACAAGTGGCAGCTGTGTGTGTGTGACTGATTTTAAGGTGATTGATTTAGGTCTGTAAGATTTAACTTTTAAAACATCATTGATTATGCATGTGGATCGAAATATCATGAGATCAAGGAATAGAAATTAGAAGTTTAATAACTGAGAATTTTACATTCTCGATATTTAACATGAAATCGGTTTTGTTTTAGCGATAACGCTCAATGGAATTTTAAATACTTTGTTAATTTCTATGACTCTTATTTTTGGGTTTACTAAGCCTAACTTTATTTACCGGCCATCGATCAAACTACATTGCTCATTTATGTTTGAGAAAAATTTGATTAATATAAATAGGTTGAATGATTTTAAAATGCTTGTTTATATAGCTATAATTTTAAGCTGTTACTATTTGAGGAATGTTTTTTTTATTTGAATTCTAAATTGAAATTTGCTTTTATACTTAGACATTTAAGAGGGAAAAAATAAAAATAAAAAGTAGCTGGATATTCTAAGTTTCAAAACAATTTACTTAACAGTTTATTATTTTGCAAAAGCTATTGTTAAATTTTTCAGCGATTTGCGAGATACGATTGAAGGTTTAATCTTCTTACATTTTGAATGTTCAAAAAGTTTTTTTATCCCCCCCCTCGCCAAAAAAAATATAATTTTTAAATTCCAGTTTCACTCATAATGCTCCTTGGGAATTATACTTTGATGATATCACTAAAATTTGTGCGTTATAAAAAATAGATTAATACGCTTGTGCATTAGTTTGTAGGTAATTTGCAAAAATCTCTCGTGTTTCTTTGAATGTCTTAATTGCAGGTGAATATGTCGAAAGTTGAGCTTAATGATAAGAAAATTATGACTTTTTATAAAAAAAATTAAATTTTACTTAGAATTTAAAATTTATGCGAAAATCTGTTTGCTTGAAATGTAAATGGTTATAATATAAAACTAAGGGTTAAGTAACATTTTTAAAATTAATTCTTTAAGATTCATTTTCTTTTAAAAAATTAACATAACCACTTTAAAAAAATAGATGCGTTCTGTGACAAATAGTGTTTATTTATAGTAAAATAAAATTTGATTGTATTACACTAAAAATTTTTTTTAAAATATTTTTTATAGTTTTTTTCCCCACCTCACACACAAGAAGGGAGTGTGGTAGTTCTGTTAAAAAGCAGTAAATTATTGGCTCGAACTTTACTTCCGTTGAAACCCGGACTGATATAATACGACTATGATACAGGGAGGAGGAGAAGATTACTAATTAAATCCATCATTATCATTATTGCTTGCTAATTCACCTAGAGAGGGAGTGGCCGCGGTAGCCAAGTGGTCTAGGCATCGGATCTTGGCTAGCGTGTCATGAGTTCGGTCCCAGTACCACTGAAGACCCGCCGTGTAGGGCAGCGATGCACGTTAAATCTGTTGAGAGCTCAAACGTCCTCCCGTTGGTGTGGTGTGGTAGTTAAGAGAGGGGGTGCCAGCTCAGGTGTCGTACGCGTCACTAGACCATGGTTCAAAATTACGCTGACCGTCCCCAAAAGCCCTCGTGTAGCTGAACAGTGGGACGTTAATATTCACTCACTCACCTAGAGTGGATGCTAAAAATATAAAACACTAACTTAAGTTTTGTGTTCGCCATTTGATCGAGGCCAGATAAAGCTTCTGATGTATATCTTTAAACAGAGACTACCCATATTGAACTATTATTGACAAAAACAGTATTTTTTTTAGTAGTTCTATGTACGCATATTGACATTTTAATGAACTCAACAATGAATAACTTTTTGAACAACTCCCTCAACCCTAGCACAACAAATAAAAATTAAATCCTACGTTTAACACACATTAAAAAAACTTTCTCTTCGTTGTTGCTTAATCCAAGGTCTAGATAATTTCATCATCAAACTTCCAGGAAACTACGAAACAAAACATTAAATTCTTCCCCGTATTCCGCCTTCTCAAAAATACAACATCCCCTGACGTGGAACGCTTCCCAGTGGTGGAGTATTAAGAACCAATTTGCAAGAAAGAAAAGGGTCAGGGGTCGACGTGACTGAATGACCAATGTCCCTTTGTGTTGATGAAGACTGCCAATGTTTTGTTTGATGTGGATATCATTTTTTTCCCTCTCGGATCCGTCTGACAGTCGGATTAGCTTGGAAGGAAGCTTCCAAGCACGTAGACGATGCTGATTGGTTGAAAGCAGAAGTATCGCCACCCACACCTGTTGGAATGCCTGTGTTTTGGAATGCAGTTCCACTAATTCGATAAGCAGAGGTAGTCGAGGTTTAATAATACTGAACAAAGAAATATATACTTCCTGTTGAAAGAAAGGGAGGAGAGAGAGTTTTATTTTTTTATCGATCCACTTCGATTTGATAAGGGATTTAACAGGATTTAAAATGTATCACTTTAAATTTAGATTTCAATAAATAGTCAGTTCTATATATGAATTCTGAATTAAAATCAATTAAGGGTGCTTAAGTAAAAATCATTACAAGTCTGCAATCTGGTGGAATGTCTGTTTTGAGAAATCACTGATTCGATAAGCAGGTAGTTGAGATTTAATTGTTTTAAACCAGTGATTCCCAAACTTACCATGTCCTTATATCCATGGATCCAAAAATTTGGAAATGAAACTCCAAATGAAGAAAAAAAAAAACTATTTCAACGCATAAAAGAAAAAGTACCAACTTAACTTTGATGTCCTGACAACGATAAATGAAAATGTGATACTGATAAAAGTTATGTAATAAGATTATTTTATAAATTTACTTTGTCGCTACCAAAAGATCGCGGGTCTAAGAGGGTTCGGGGAAGAAGCAGACATGATACAGCTACTTTTATTCTATCTTTAATACTTTATGAAAATATACAACTTTATAGCTTGGGAGCCATCTGAAATCCCAAAACTTAATCTGATATAAAGGATTTTTGAAAATCACTTAGCTTCAGTCGGAGCTCCTTAGAATGATCCTTCTCGGACCCCGATAGCTCGGTCAGCTCCAATGTTATTTATTTCCATAACTCTGAGTGGATTCTACGACGAATATATTAATTTCAGAACGCGTGACCTCCCAGTCGAAGTTCACCTTCTTTTATTCTTAGATTTCCCGATTAACCATTCACCTCGCATACCCAACGTTAGGGTTTAAACAGTAGCTGCTTTGCATAAAATTAAGTCATCTCCAAGGAAAGCCGCTTTTAAACTAAAATCACAGTTAAAGAATAGTTTCCCCAAGAGAATTAGTAGAAGAACCTGAATAGCACCCATTACAACTTTAACAAAAAATATAACTTGAATCAATGTACAAGAGATATAAATCGCATTTAACTCTTACGTAACGTACTTAAGTGATTGACAATACTAAGAATAATAAGAATTAAAATTTTTAACAATTAATGCAACATTTTTAGTTGCCTTTACATAAAGTACCTATAACAGGTTTTGATCCTACTTTAAATATTATTTTGAGATATATTCTTCTAAGTGTGTGTGTGGAATTGGGTTCTACGAAAATATTTCTAGCTCTAAGAGTTCCTAGAAAACACCTTCTAGTTCTAGAGGTTCCATAAGTTGAAAAAGTTTGAAGACCACTGCTTTTTACTAAGCCTTTCGTACACCCCCTGCCGTTGTTCACCCACCCCCAAATCAATAATTTTCCACGGACCCCGAAGGAGCCACAAGAATCCTCAGGTGTCCTTAGAAACCTATGGAATATTTCCTGTAGAAAGACGAGGAGGTGTTTGAGGGGGGGGGAGGAGAGAAACACTTTTTCTTATCAATAAACTTCGATTTGCAAGAGGCTAAACGATATCGAAAAATTTATTTAAATTATTTTTTGAAAGATTCCATTATAATCCTTTTTACTATATATACCCTCAATGAAATTTGCAAGCTTCATGAACAGAAAAACAATTTTTTTACAAATCCACAATCTTCCGCAATTTTTGTCTCTTTGAATATTTTTAATTTATATAATTAATAGAAATATATATCTGTTCTTAAACCAATATAAGAGTATAAATAATGTTATGGACCTTGAAGTTTCCGCAGTAAATAGCTTTAACGGCAAATTTTCGATCTTCTAAACAAAAAGAATTGATGATTATATTTATCTTCCTTTATGATTATATTATATTTTTTTCTTTAATTGGCATAATCCAAACATAAATATAATAATTTCAGAATAAATTACGTCATTATGATTATTTTCCAACTGTATTCAAACGATTGTTTGTTCAAAGTTTTAAAACGTGAAAAAATAAGAATAAACTACAAATATATTGGGATAATCTTCTAAAGGTAATTATTAGTAAGGGACAAACAATTGAAAATGGATTTCTCATAATGTTTATTTGTTTACTCTCAAATTAATGTATTATTTACATTTAATCGTTACTTTTATTTGATATTGATATATTTTTCAATTATTCTTTAAGGATGTTTTCCTCTTAAAAATCCTGATCCAAACTCGGAAACAGTTTCGGGATAGAAAAATATTCTAATTTTCATATAAATTAATGTTATTAACATATTCAGTAAACTTAAGAAATATTCTGTAAAAAACACAATTTTTCCCTTTAAATATTTTATTTATAGTATAAGCTTTCTTAGCATTAACGCTATTGTAGAGCGTTGGATGTTAAAGATGAAACTAGAAATGATGAATATGAGATTGGTTTCAATGAAGTATCCTTCAGTTGTAACATTTATTTATTAATTTAAATTAGGTTTCACATTCACATACCATTAACAAAAATAATGGGCAAAGAACACGGATGGCTTCTCATAGCAACCACATTCTTTCTTCACCTGGTCTGTACTAACAATAAGTGGTCACTAGAGGGCGCTTCTGCTGCTCAGAACATTTAGCTGCAGTTATTATGAAAAGAGCGTGGTTACATAATAAGTTTGTGCCTCCTCTTAAGTTTGTTTTTGCTACAAATTCATTTTATTCTACTATATTATTTTCTCTCTATATAAAAATTTATCTATTATCCATATTTTCTATATCTATATATCTCTCTATTATCTGTATTTTCGTGATGCTGTGATAAATTTATTTAGACATAAGGTATTATTATTAAAAACGGGTTCTAAAAAGTTGTTTTTAGAGCTATATAATACATGTAAATTACAGTTTTACAATTTGAGCAATGAACATGAACAATTGTACAAGTGGGGTTGGTCCATCGTTAGGCGGCCCCAATATTTTCAAAAAATATTTCATAGTTTTTTTTCTCTTTGAACGCTTTTTTAATCATATTACGCATTGAACTCCTTGACTTATTTCTTGAATATTTATTAAGTGTTACATAACCAATGTAATCCCAATCAGAGAGATACAAATCAAAAACAAAGTACGAATCATGAAGTGAACTTGAACTTACGTTCCAAATAATTGCTAAGGGGTATCCTCATTTCTAATATTTCCCAAAGAGTTAAATTCAGGTTAAGTGAGATGAATCAAATAATTATTCCTAAATGATTATTTTTAAATTAGAAAATTCGCCTTTTCAGCTTCGGATGATATATTGTTAATTAATATCACATAAGGTTAAACGTTCCACTTTTCTAGTTTTTTTTTTCTCATTCAGTATATCAACCACCTTGATTACTTAATATTCTAAGAGCACTTTCTGAATCCCACCATCTTTTTTTATCCCCTCACATCAATGGTTAATGAGTTAAGCGTAATAGTTAATTGAAAATACCAATGACATCGAAGAATAATTATTCGTGGAAAACCACACATATGTCTTCTTTTTAGACTGATATATTTAAACAAAGTGACCTATAAAGTGCATATATATATATAGTGACATCATATCCTTGAGAAAATTAATTTAATTTATTATGCAATAATGAAGGGTCCTTTTAACAACATTCAAAACAGGAAATCTTTACGCATAATAATTATTTTTTTACTTGTTATCTATTGAAAGAGTAACTTATTATTTCATTTATCATTCAAACCGACGATTTAGGACATCAAAACTAAGTGAATATACCACCAGAATATTCTAAGGGGAATCAATTCTGTAATTAGCGATCACGACGTGCTTAGTTACATTATGTAACCAGAAAAATTTGCATGAAAATGCGTAAACAAATTAATATTCAGATTTTATTTCCATCGCATTATTTATCGCATTTTACATCGTATCGCATATTGCAATTTATCGCTTGCGTTGAACAAATGTCCTTACCAAATTTTTTAGTGTGTGAAATCTGTGTCGGAAGAGAAGATAAATTTTTATTTTGTGTTTTAAAAAATATAAAAGTAACTATTCGAATAAATTGATACAATAAGAAAATAAAATTTGCTATAAACATTCTAATTCTATTGCCCTTTTTTTAAAATTATGGGATAATGATGTTTTTGAGTGGCAACAACTTTTATACCATCCCCTTTAGGTTTGTTTTTATAGAATTAAAATTGATTTTTTTAAATAGTGTTGCCACACATTTTATTCTTAAATGTAACTTGTATTTGCTTGTATTAAAAATAGTAATGACTTATAAGTTAATGAACTATTTCACTAAATTTACTGAATAAACGAACATTTTAAATAAGATTTTAAAAAAAATTTAAGGCTAAGCTTTAAACTTATCGTATTTGGAATATTAGGGAATTCAGAAAGTACTTATCAATTGCATGATTCTCAATTTGAGGTCATTTGAAAGGGGTATAATAATGGAAAGTTATTTTTATTTTCTTTTTTAAATTAGTAACCGTTTTAATAAAAGAAAGCTGTTAAATGATTCAGAGGGCTCTTTAAATTATAATAACAAGAGATAAAATCTTATATTGAATTTCATTAAAAGAATATATTCCTAGAAAAGGACTTAACTTAAACTTTTTATGTTGATATTCGTATACTAACGTGCATATAGGTATATTTAAAATATTTATTCCAATAAAATTAATCTACAGCTGTACACTTGTTGTACATGAATGCCTTGAATAGCATGGTTTTGTAAATTATCTTGTGTTTGAATTGAATAATCAACACAAAATTATTTTTCTATAAATTTTGATTCCATTTTGTTACACTCAGGGCCATGTTACCTACAATTAGGCTGAAATAAAAGGCTTTTCAAATATTTCAAAAAAATATTCTATAATAGAAATACAAAATATTTCAAGGGCCGTGCGAAACATCAGAAGGATTTAGGGACCTCAAAACATTAACAGATTTGTGACGGGTTCTCCTTTCGCGTCTTCTACAAATCCCTCTAGGGAAAATACTTTTCAGACATTGTTTAATTGGAGAACCTCTTTCTGTAAAGGAACCATGATTCATGTAAATCATTATAACTATTTAAAATCAAGTGAGTTAGCTAGCGAGAGAGGAGAGAGAAAGTGAAGTTGGCTATTGAACGTGTTGTAATTAAAAAGATAGAATTTATATTTGAATCGTCGGTGTTCCTGTGGAAAGGCTAAAAGACTCGTGTGAATATTATTGAACTCAGCTGAATATCTGCAGTTATCGATAAGAAGTAATCATTTGTTCTAAACATTTTAATTAGTTTAAATGTGAGTTGTTGAGATTTAACCGAAGGGGTTTGTTTGTTTTTCAATGACTCTTCCTTTTATAAACCCTCACACAAACGCGAATAGAAGTACATATTCCGTTTTTTTCGGAACGAATTTAGCAAATGCAGATTTTTAAAAATATATACTTAAAAGAATAGTAGTTTTATATATAAAGAATAATAAATATTCTTCAAGTTCCTTTTTGAAGCTGAGTGTTGTTACTTGTTTCAAAAATCGTGACCTAGGCAATTAGACGTTATTTACAAGAGCAATTACGTACATCTATTTCCAATCTACTAACCTTCCGAACATTCTTCTTTTTCGGCATTTCATTTTTGCATTCTTCCAAAGGCCATGCATACATTTTTGTTCTCTTCTTCCCAAAAAATGCATTAGCAAAGTATTCAGTTTCGTCTTGCGCTGGCGTCAACCTGGTTCCAAAACTGTCGAACCCGACGGAAAAGGGCTTCGAAATTTCGGAACAAGGGGGGTTGTCCTTGGAGGGGGGGATTGAGGAGTCCGGCGACGATTTTTATCGATCTTCCTCATCTCTGCCTTCCCAGATGCTGGCAGAGAGGAGAGCCTTTATTCTGAATCAGCCATGTGTCAGGATGTAAGGAGTCTTGTCGCCAATACAGGCCTAGACGGCTTCTTTCACTTGATGAACAGGCAGAAGGTTCATTTTCTTTCTTCTTTATTTTTCTTTCTTTTTCTGCGGTTATGTTCTCATCTTGTTCAAATTATCCATCCTGTCTTCTGTCGTGTCATACGAGAAATTGTTTTTTAATTCGAAAAGAAGAAGAAAAAAATTTTTTTTCGAATAGTTTGTGTGAGAAAATTATTTTTTTTTGTGTGTGCGTTCCGCTTTTCTTTTGCACACACGCAGATGGTTTTGAGAAATTCTTAATGGTGCGGTAATGTTATATGTTAAGGTTTTCTCTGTTTTATTTTTAAAAAATGATGAATTCTTATATATATAAAGGTGACTACGTTCCGAGAAGTGATTTTGGAAAAGCGTATAAATAAATTTTGAGTTTTTACTATCAGTTATATTAGAACATGCATAGAAAATTGTTT
The DNA here is from genome assembly GCA_019973975.1 of Trichonephila clavata. NCBI lineage: Eukaryota > Metazoa > Arthropoda > Arachnida > Araneae > Nephilidae > Trichonephila > Trichonephila clavata. The sequence continues at coordinate 637,251 of BMAO01013261.1, read as the reverse complement.
TGAGAATAGTATTACAATATAAAACTATTTAAATACTGTTTTACAAAAAAAAAAAAAACACTAACGTAAAAAAAATTAAGTAAATTCCTACTTAGGTCATCAAAGAAAAATTTCATTTTAGTTACTTTTTATTAAATAGTTACAATAATTATAAATATGTGTATACATATGACAGAATCACAGTATTAAGTGATAAAATAAAAAGTGATTTTTCTAGCAATTTTCCATTTTCCTCTATATATGGTGTTAGACTATTTTTTTTGTTTACTATTTATTAATTTTTTAATTTAATGATTCAAAAAATAGTATAAGAAAAGAGAGATCACATTCTCAGCAATTAGGCCATCCCAGGCAGGATTCTAGGGAAGGGGGGTGCCAGATCGGGCGTCGTCCTCGTCACTTGACTATGGTTCAAAGTTATGATGTCCGTCACCAAAAGCCCTCATGTAGCTGAACAGTGCGACGTAAATATTCACTCACTCACACACCCAGGCAAGATTCGAACCCACGACCTTTGGATTAGAAATCCAACGCGCTATCCGTTGCGCTATAGCGACACAACAAACGATTTTCCTTTCGATGCACGCTGTTGTTTGTTACTATTTATTCATTTTTTAAATTTAATTAATGAATTAATATTAGAAAAAACTGTAGTAACATCAAGTGTCATCCATAACAAGTTTAAGAAAATGTGTTTGAATTTGAATGGATGAATATAAAGTATTTTATTAACGATTGAAAATTTGAACAAAATATAAAGAGAGAGAGTGAACTAATAGTAGGAATTGAAAAGAGGAAGAATGACGAATTTTCAATTTATTCTCTCCTCATGAAAACTTCTTCAATAATAATATTTTACCTATATACAGCTTTTTCTACAAAGTTTGCACTAGAGTTTATGAAAAACTCACATTATATTTTCAGAATTACGATTATTTGAAATAATAAATTTTATTTTCTAAAACTTCTCTACTCTGATATTTTTAAAATATTAATAAATAAACTCCTAAATAAAAAAAATCCTATTTCAGGCTCTATAAAGAAATCTTTGCTATAAATAGGAAAAATATTGTTATAAAAACCTTTTTCATGAAAGGAGAAAGTTTTGAAAATTTGTCTTTCTTTCTTCATTTTTCGCCAAAGAACTGCATTTAACTAACTTTTTCTTGTAATAATGTCCTTAAAACAATTTTATATGTATATTCTGATTTAACTGACATTAAATATCAAAAGAAACTATCCATTCATACTCTTTTTCTCAAAATCCCGGTTTCAAAAGTAGCAGTAAGGATTCAGGGCACATTTTATGAAAATATACTTTTGTTGTTGCTATAATTTTTCTCAAAGTTTTTAAATTAGGTTATTGAATGGGGGGGGGGGGTGATCGTTTTTCTTCCTCGGTTATGAAGAAATATTGTCTTCAAATCCAGCGGGGGGGGGGGCAAATTTTTTTTTAGTATGTAGTGTTTAGTTGAATTTTTTTTTCTCCTTTTCAACTTTTTTGTGGGTCGTTACAAAAAGTGTTGATTTCCTTTTATGGTCAGAATGCGTCATTAGTGACCTAAATTTATCTTATACATTTTTTCCAAAGATGTTTAGTAAAAAAAAAGCATAAATAAGTTCTTATTTCATTCGCCCTGTCAATAGAATACCACAGCATTTCTTATTGACACATTTCTTAAACTTTTATTGAAAGCTTCTCAAGTCTATCGTGTGATCAAGTTTTTCATAACGCATGCTACAGGTTTTAATTTTGGACAAGGTATCATTGCATAGTCAAATATAAAAAATATTAACTTATGGAAATGGGAAATTGCATATAATTCTGATTAACTTTAAATATAAGATTTCATTTAAATCACCCGTTCCATCCTTAATTTTTCCTTCCCTTTTTCTTTTATTACAGTAATTTCAATACAATTTTTTTAAACTACAGTTGGACCCCAGTTTTAGCGAATTCATCAGGACTTAATATTTTGTTCGTTAATTCGGGGTTATTCATAATATCAAGGTCTAACCAATATTAAAATTTTTTGCATTTACATTTGAAAATTCTATAAGCAACTGCACAAAAAATATCCATAGTTAGGAATTACACACTTTTTATTCAAGGGTTAAAAATGCAATTGAAGTCCAGTGGCTGAAGGGTTACTGTACCACGCTTCCACGCCACAGGTCCGAGGTTCAAACCCCGGGCAGGGCAAGATTGACTCAGCCTTTCATCTGTTCAGTGGGTCAATAAATGCGAACCAAGCTTTCTTGAGAACTTAAACTGGAAGTTTTACTTCAGACTGACCACCTGACCGGAACAACTGCTCATGCACCTCAGGACCCAAGGTCACGTATACTGAGTAGGGCACAATGGGCTTTGACCCTCATGGGCTGCTGCTCTACTAAATAATACAATTACTGAATTATTACGCACCATTAATCGAAAATTTTAAAATAATGACTAATAGATGTTTGACAATCTTTTTGATTCCTGACTCTGAAGAATTCTTTTTCGACTTTATGCAGAGAAGTAAATACTGCATCATTTATATTCTGCAGCCTGAGAAAGAGGTTATTTTCACAGTTTACAAACAATGTAAAACATTAGAAAAAGTAATAGTTTTGATAGGAGTTTTATTATCGATTTTTGTACTAGAATCGCTAATTTTGACTCCAACAAATCAATAATTTCCTCCACTTCAGTTTCCCATATAGGCAGTCCATCAACACAAGTATCATAATTCTTTCAATCTTACAATATCCCCTGCGTTGTGGATTGGGATGAGATAAAAAAAAAGGAATTTCATGTCCTACTCAAGACTTACACGATAGGTTACAGGCATGACTCTGCAGCACCTGTAAAGTTTAATAATGGTCTCTCTCTTCACTCTTTTCCGTTAAAGTTTGCAGCTGATAAGAAAATTCTTTTTCTGTTACGGACAACAACAAAAAAATGTCATTTGGAAAAAAAGCAGCTAAAATAATTAATTAATTCGAAGTTTGTTATTCGTTAAGTAGGGGTTTTTGCCATCATTTTAATCGATGAAATAAATTCGTCAAATCTTAAAATTCATTAATAACGTTTAATGGAGTCCGAGTGTACTTCCTTCCATAAAAAAATAATTTAAATTATGATAAATTCATATTTGAAAAAAAAAATTAAGATTTATAATTTACTGCCTTAGATAAATTCGGAAAATGATATTCTTTGTTTGTTATTCAACAATGTAAATATATAAATAAATAAACTAAATGTGATGAAAATAAAAAAAAATTAAGAGAAAAACCTTAAGTGTAGGAAATAAATTATTTTAAGCAAAAAAAGTCTACAAAATTGTAAAAAGCAATAATTTTTAAGCAAATATTTATATCATATACTGAATACAATTACGCATACCAAAGACGAAAAATACACCCCCAAAATCTACCTTATTTGTTGATGTAGTCAACAAGTCCTTAAACCTCTCAAGAACCAAGAACCTTGATTCAGATCACAATTCGATAGCAGATAGTGGACCCCCTAGTAAATCTAGAGACTATTTTTTTTACTTTTTCTTTTCCTCCTGTCTCTGTTATCGCCTTCCTACCTTTTTTCTTCATTTGCTTTTTTCTTTATCTTGCTGTTTTTCTTTTTTGGACTCTCATGTGGGAAAACGTCAAGCAGAAAGGGTAGTGGAGTGAGAAGACATTGCTTAAGACAAGCGTGCGACAACGCTTGCAGAGATTTGGAACTAGAGATGATGGAAGAGTAGAAATTTGAGATCCTACACCGGTTCTGAGTGTTGCTGCAAATACGATAGACCAAAAATAAAAATAATAAAAGTAGAGGATAAATTTTTTTAGTTAATTTACGGAGGTAGGCTCCGCCCTTAATTGACGAGTTCTCACGTGAATTGATCGAACTTCGATAATTGTTTCGTTTCTTTTTTTTATTGCGGTTATTTAATTCTTGGTTATTGGCATCAAGGTGTGAACTTTTTTTCCATACTCGCGCAGTTTTTTTAAATGGGTTTGTGCACCGTTAGTGGGTGTCATTGCTTTGTGAAAATAAGTGGAAAATGATGAATAAAGTATGCTTTAGAAAGGAAATATTACGACAGAATTTTTTTCCATAGTTTATGATGTTTTGATAGTTTTTTTTCTTTCGTAGTTATGTGATGCTTATTTGATTTACAAATTTTATTCATTTTAATTTTTATTCGAAATTATACCGCTGGCTTCAAATATATTTGACGAAATGAAGATGTTTCTGTCGAAATTGATTATCATCCTTTATCTAAATTAAAATTTAGAAATGATAAGATGTTATTTGCAGCACAATCTTGTCTAATGATTATTATTTTTTTGTTTTCAGTTGTATAGGTGGACTATTTTTTTTATTGTAAAAGTTTCTGTTGTTCGAGTAAAAACAATGAAAAATTTTGTTCTTTATACCGATACATAGTCGACATATATATTATTTGGCATATATTTCATGCACTATCTTTAATATATTTCGACGCATATATTATTAATATATTTAATACATATTATTAAAGTAATGTTTACGTTAATTTTATTGCACTGAAAAAAAGTTCTTAAGGTGCAACCTATTCAATAGGAGTTTATTACTATTTATAAATTAATATTAATAGTTATCTATATATAGCTGTGTTTGAATCGTAGTGCTAAAAGTTGAGACTTTCCTCACTAATTTTTAAAATGTTTGAAAATTTTGATATTCATTGTCTGTTGCTTTTAGGGTTTTTCCGAACTTCATTAGAAATTTATAGTAAGCAAACTGTAATTTTAATCAATGTGAGGGGTATTTATTTAATTAAATTAGATTAAGAAGTAAGGTAGTTTTCTTTAAATACCAAAACCTTGATAGCTTAGTCCCAAATGTCGCGAACTCGTGACCGATATTATTTCTGTTACGAAGAACGTCGTGCAGAGAAACTGATGTTTGCGAAGTATCTATAGGTAAAATTCTAGTTTAATTCACACTTACAGCACACACACACACAATGGAGAGAAAATAACCTAAGTTGCGACAATTTTTTTTGTATGACTTTTATCCAAGAAGGCGACAATAATTCGCAGAGTTGGCGATAAATAAATGACACACTAATACTACCAGGGGAGTGACGTACAACACTGCAACCTCCGCATGGTGGTGGGGAGAGGGGGTGGGCAGGGCTCTAGGGGGCTCAAGGGCTGACTGATAAAATATTACAGGCAAAATCTGATTTTGCGGGGGAGGGGGCTAATATGATGGACCCGATTTTGAAAAATCATATTTTCGAAACAAACTGCACAGATTACAATAATTTAAGTCAGTGGCGCAACAGCCCATGAGGGCCAAGGCTTACGTGCCCATTTCAGTGTACGTGATCTTGGGCTCAGAGGTGCATGAGCAGATGTTCCGGTCAAGTGGTCAGTCCGACGTGAAACCCCCAGTATTAAGCTCCCAAGCAAGCTTGGTACTCATTTATCGACCCACTGAAAGGATGAGTCGACCTTGCCCAGCCCGAGGATAGAACCTTGGACCTATGGTGTGGAAGCGCGATGCACTACCACTCAGCCACTGGGCTTCCATATTACAATAATTGATACATAAATGTTAAAAGAAATATACAAAGTTTTTTTTCTGTTACAAATGTTCGATGTGTGGCTGACTCTCTTGTTACACGCCATACGTCCAATCTGTAATCCAGTCCGTTCAATATATATTCTCTATCAATGGTTCATAATGCTGCATATATGCTTACTTGGCATCCTATGTTATTTGTTGGGTCAATTGCAAATAATACTGCTTGAAATTTAATTTTTTTCGTAAAATTTTCTGAGGCACTTCAAATTTACAGGCGGTAACTCTCGTAGACTTCATTAACTTCAGACAAAACTCTGCCTGACCCGCCTCATTGTTTCTTCCGAGTCACCTGCCCGGCCACTGCTTTTTTTTACACAAGCAACTTGTTTCCTTAAATTGATGATACCTTCGCATAGTGCTCATGTTGGTTGGCAGGGACCTCTTAAGGCATGGGCCAACTGGGCCCGGGCCACAATGGGGTCTCCTTCTCTATTTAGCCTTAATAAGGTCATGATATTCGAATAATTTCAACGGACAAATGTTTTTTCCAGTTGTATTCTCCGAAAAACTGGGAATATCGGACAATATGTCAACTGGCTACATGTGATGACCGTCCTCCATGTATAGGCCTAGGCCTACCACCAAACATCATTACTACTCAATCAACCAAAAAAAGGCGGCAGTCAGTCGATTTGGTTTGTGCGATTGTAAATCATGCACATTTATTGGTTTCGGGTTATTGTTTGTACGAGTATTTGACAATTTATGTTATATGTTGTCTACTTTTCAGAGTCATAAGGGGGACCTCCATTTGTGTAAGGGCACATGGCCTACTTTTGCGAAGGGGCTCAGGGCCCCCAAGAAGTCTTAAGACGTCCCTGTTGGTTGGTACTTCTTTTCCGTAGCGATTTCTAAATGCATGTTGCACCAAAATAACTGGAAAAAAAACCCGTGTATACTCTAATACACAAAAACTCTTCTCTGTCATTGTCGATATGTTTAAATTTCAATCTGTTGATTATTGGTGGGGGAAAATTTTGGTACATTTCTCTTTACATTCACGTATCACTTAATGCAATATATACTGTAGTTTCGAAAATCTGATTTTTTAAAATCTGATCTAAGGCATCATTTGTACTTGCCCTGTACTTTGAGGGGTATAGAAGTTTGGAGCTTTGGAAGCCAGCTCAAGTGACGTCGTCTTCGACCCAGAGCTGAAAATGACGAAGTTCGCAGCCAATAGCCCCCTGTGTTTCTTTAAAGTGTGACATTTATAAACAGTTGATCAAATCTTCGCCAAGACAGCCAAATCCATATCGCCTGGACCAAAATTGGTTTCCACTATCGGATAGGAAAATTATCTCAGCTTTCAAATACTTTCGTGGCTCATAAACCCGTTCATAATACTGTGCAATTAAAATTTAAAAGCAGTTTATAAACCATCAATTTTTCCTTTTGACTAGCAGAAGAAAAATTTATTTAGTATTATGATGCTGGACCAAAGCATGAAATACAATAAATACAGTAAAACCTGTTTTTGTGTGGTAGATAGGGACCGCACAAAATAAATTTTCGAAAATTTCATAAATACTTACTTATAACAAACAACTATGTTGACATACTACACAAAAAAAAAATTATGCGAAGGAGAGAGACCGCATAAAAAAATGGCATTTAGTATACATGTCAATTATTTATGAAATATATGAGGAAATACTTCCAAACAAAATAAATAATTGAATTACCCATGGAAACATTTAAAAACATTTAATTTCTCATTGTATACATGGAGAAGTTTTCAAAATGTACATTTACTTTTTGGTACTATACAGTAAGTGATAAGTTTTTGCAACGACGGTCGGTTGGTCAGTTGCTTGCAAACGTCTCGATAATCAGATATGCATGATGGAAGCTTTTTTGGTATTTTCAAACTCCTTTCGGAATTGGTATCTATTTTAAGAAAATACTTTTCCTATTTGTTGGGAAACTGGATCCCTGCATATATTTTATCCCCTCTTCATAATCAGTCAAATTATTGGTAATGCCACTGCCATTGAAAGTTTCGTCTTCAATCAAGTGTGTGCTGCTAGCGCGTTGAGAGAAGTCAATTGAACGTGCATTGTCGAGAGACTGCTTATAACAAATGAACAGTGCGTCTTGAAGTGTATAGATGTACATTGATACGAAACATTACAGTGGGGTCAATGCCGTTGAAATTCAAAAACCGCATACAAAAACATCACAAAAAATAAAATCGAATAAAAAAGGACCGCACAAAAGCAGGTTCTACTATACTAGAAAGAATTATTTATTTTAAACATAGAAAAAGAATAATAGATATGGATATTTCTGTAAGATAGAGGAATTAGAAAATAATATTAGTGCTGGAATAATTTTCTACTTAAAAAAAAAAGTGTATCATATTTGAGTTCCGTTCTTCAACTTTACACTAATATTCTTTCAAATGTCTATAAACAGATTTAATGCGCATTATTTTTAAATCGTGTTCTTATGTTAACGAGACTGTTAAGCACACCAAAAAAGATTTTAAATCAGATAAATGCTATAATTTGTCTTTACAGAAAGCTATTGAGCTGCAAAACATTATCCATTGATTATGAGCTATCATATAAATAAACAGAAGAAGACGTTCCAAGAAAGAAGTAATAATGGGAAAACTCGTACTCAATGATTCCTCCACCACCCACCTCCAAAAATCTTCACGAAAAAAAGATTAAGAATTAATTTTTAAGTGAAAAAGGATCTTATTTTAATGGCTCATATATCAAACGATATTCTTTTTTCTTAGACATATTGAAATGCTTTGATTCATAATTTGAATTGCATATTTTTTAATGCTTAAAGCCCAACACTCCCTGGCTAAATAAATCTCTCTTCCTGCTTAACGAAATGACAATAGATTTAATAAGTGTTTCAATTTGACTAATTACCTACCATTAAAAGAACATTTAGATGATACCTTGAGATAAATAGGGAAGAACTATTCTCTTTAATATACAGCACACACCGATTCTTTTTTTATTAATCGGGGCGAGTACAGATGCAGATGCTGAACGCCCGGATAATCACTGTGCACAAACAGACACAAAGAATTTTAGTTAATCAATCATTTATCATAAAAGAAAAATTCTGAAGGATCTCTTTTCTTTTAAAATACGTGGACCGTGAGGCTCGGGAACAAATGCATTTAGCTATTTTTGTTATGAGGGCTTTTTTTCAAAAGGATTTGGGGAGATTTCAGAATCTTAATGATGGGGTGCTTTTTTTAAAAAAAGCTTGAATTTATTCATTTATGACTAGTTTTAATGTGGCGTATTGATTTGAATTTATGTTTTAAGGATTTTCACTCTTCTTCGTTCAAATGCTTTTGAGTATCGTTTGGCTAATATTAAAAATAATCAATTATAATTAGAATGAAATATCGAAGACCAAAGCAGACATGAAAATAAAGAGTTGTGGAATGAATCTGTAGAATTTGAGTAGACTGCTTATCAGAAGTTTAAATAATAAAAACTTGGGGAGGGGGGGGGGTACCTCCTGTCTGCCGAACGGCGGACCAACTCCCCTTGTAAAAATTATGCAACTTGCTACGGGTCTATTCGGATTCTTCTCACCAACATTCCTTTTACGGAAAAATGGGTCTTTAAAATTTAGTCTATTGAAAGCCTTCCTTCGAAGAAAATGGGAGTATGTAAATTAAGACTTGCATATAAAGATTAAACTTTCGAGTATATAAATATATATATATATATATATAAAGAGAGAGAGAGAGAGACTGCTACGGCTAGCAGGGATTGATTCAACGTGAAGTGAGGCATGGATATTTCGTAGCTGATTATTGTAATGCTAAAGTTGACGGTTTGTCAATTAGGAATCAAATTAGATTAGGTCGCTAAGAATTGGAAGATATTGCCAAGACGTCAGTGATCTGATTATTTAAAGTCTTCTCATATCTTGTCTCCCTCCCTATTGTTTTCCATATTGGGTATTTGGGTGCCTCTCTTAACTTTGGTTAATAGAATTTTTTGTGTTGTTTTTCGCATCTGAGAATAAATTGAAGTTAGATTGACTATGGCTTAACTTCCTTCCGACTCCTCCACACTAAGGGATGAGATAACGTATTCCTTACAAACTGCTCAAACTCATTGCTCAAATTATAAAACTGTCATTTCTATGTATTATGTAGTTCTAATTCATCGTCTGGTTCAAAGATTTTCTAACAATTCAGGATGCAAAATTTCAATTAACCTCTTTAAAAATTTCTTTCTTTCGTACACTTTCTACAAGAAAGGATGTGTCGAGGACAAAATAATGCTTGGTGAAATTATTTGACGTTCCATGGGCGATATATTTTGATTTTAAAATATTCTTTTTCATGTAAGACAGGGGTGGGCAGACTTTTCCATTGTAGGGGCTACTTCTAATTTTTTAAAGGTGCTGCGGTCCACCCCGTGGCGTAGGTGTAGTGAGTGAAAAGAGAGTACACAATACAGTTGGACGTCCATTTTACGAACCTCTATATTCAGCAAACTTTTTCCTGGAACCAAGAACATTTTACGATTTTCTTCGTAAAAGTACCTCCAAATAGCGAAGTGCATTTTCTATTCAACGAAATTTTCTCTTATGATTCGATTTTCTTCTTCCGCATTTTTAAAAATATCGTATTTACTCGAATCTAAGCCGTACTTTTCCCCCAATGTTAATACTACTGAAAATCGGGCGTGACTTAGAATTGAAGGGGGGGGGGATTGGTGGATGGGGAATTTAGACCAATTACAGCTTTATGCATGTATTTAAAAGTTTACAATACTGATAAAAATAATTAATTGTTCTCTTCTTATTAGTTTTCCTTTTAAATTTATTTTAATTTCGTAACATTGGATAGCGATAAACCATTTTAAACTATTTTTGAATTTTCACAAAATCTTGTTGAGAATTTGGGGTGAGGCTAAGAATAGATGGTGGCTTAGATTCGAATAAATACGATATTTCTGGACTTTTGTATGATGAAATGAGCATTAGGTCTTAGTAAAGGCGGTCACCCTAAAATGTTTTGGTGGTCCACCGGTCGATCGCGATCGACTTAATGCCTACCCCGGATGTAAGATATATATCCCACTTAAACAGTATATAAAAAAATACAAATACGTATTGATTTTAAAACAATAAAAAAATCACAACTTTGATAAACTTAAAAATCAACTGCAGAATTAAATTTACTTAGGACTGATGTAGTGACGTATACCTGGGTGGGGTTTAGGGGTCCAAACCCCTCCCATACACCAAGAGATTTTTAATTTTTAGCTAAAAGATTACACCTCGAAGCTTTCATCTACTTTGGTTTTTAAATGTAAACCCCTCCCATAAAATATAGTCTATGCAAGCTGCATCGTGGAGTGTTAAAATACGTAAACATTTTAAAACACCAAATATTTTCAATATTTGCAATACTTAAAACATTTTTGCCAATATTTCCTATAAATATTTCTATTTTTATAAAGCTAAAAAGCGTGAGGAGAAATAAATAATTTGCATACATTTCAAACATTGTGAAATTGACTTGTCCTAAAAAAAACTTTTATTCTCCAAAATACCCCTCTGTTTTTAAATATCTCGATCCTACTGGAAATAATAGTCTATTAATCTAAATTTACTTTAACAGACAGGGCTCATTTGCATGATTTTCTGCCTTACCACACTTTTCAGTTAAAAAAAATATCAGCTGTCTCTCTAGACAGGAAATATATGACCCCTAATCTTCTTATCAAAGATAATCCTGTTATTTATTAAATTTTCATTTCGAGTAAACAATTTGATAACAGCCGCCTTTCTTCACCGCAATTATGTTGATAAAATATTCATTTTTTATAGTAATAGGAGAAGTATGAAAGTGACTTCCAGAATTTTCTTGAAAAATTATTTACATTGTTAAACTGCTATCTGTAAATTGACTTTGAAGTGAAGTACTATTCTTTTTCGCTACATTATATTTCAAGCTTAAACGTCTGCGTGCGTCATAAATTTATATTTTGGAAATGGATACTTAATTTTATATAAACGTATTATTATATGGTTTTGCTTTAAAGTAATGCCTTAATTTTTTATTCCAGTGAAAATTATTTTTCAATTTCTACTATTAGTTCACCCTTTTCCTATATATATATATATCTTATTCAAATTTTCAATCATTAATAAAATACTTTCTGTTCATCCATTCAAGTTCAAATACATTTTTTTAAAACTCGTAGTGGATGAAACTTGATGTTACTACAGTTTTTTAAAATATTAATACATTAATTAAATTTAAAAAATTGATAAATAGTAACAAACAAAAATAATAGTCCAACGGCATATATAGAAAGAAAAATCATTCGTTGTGTGCCTGTAGTGCAAGGGATATGGTGTTGAACTTCTAATACAAAGGTCGGGGTTCGAATCCCACCTGGGATAGCCTAATTTCTGCGAATGCGATTTCTTTTTTACTGTACTATTTTATTAGAATAATCAAATTTAATTAATGAATAAATAGTAACAAAAAAAAAGTAGTCCAATATCCTATATAGAAAGGAAAATGGTCCGTTCCTTGATGATCGAGTGATGGTAGCAGTTCCTTGGCTTTCTCCATATGTGAACACATTAAAAAACTGTGTTCTGATTAAATTTTAACTCATTATTCAAGAAGAGACTGTTCACATTTCTCCCATGTCTAACGAGGATGTTGTTTGCACAATATCAAATGGTATTTCTTGTTTCTTGGAGTAAGTGGGATATTAACTTTCGGTCTTCTGTCATGAAGTTCTACTTTATTAAGTCTGGTATTCAATATACCTCGAAACTGAACGCACTAGAAATAGCATAGATAGATAGTTCATCTGCATGTTGAGCAGGTATTCACCCCCAAATGCGTTTTGCAGCTAAAGTCAAAGCGCATCTTCATAAGCCAGTAATAGCCTCCGGACAAGGGTGATCTCTTTTGTCTCGTGGTCATATTACGTGACTATGAATCCATAGGTCGCGGGTTCTATCCTCCACAACTGTTTGAAGCTCCTCTCTTTATCAGTTTTCTTAAAATGATAAGGAAAAGAAATTAATACAATTTGATTGGTTAGTTTAAAAAAGCACGAATTTTAAATTTACCAATTTTTATTAAAAACGGTGAAAAATCAACGAAAATTAGTTCTTATCTTCACTTTTGCACACCAGAGTATGAATACTTATTTTAAAGAGCAAGAGCTCAACCACTTTTTGAATGCAATATCACCAATTAATCCGAATCGGTTACAGAAGTGGGCACTTAACGTATTATTGCAACCTGTTGGCGACATTATAAGAAACGAAGCACATGATTTGCAAACAGCGCGTACGACACATGCGAAGTTGAAGTTGCTAAATTGGCGAGTTATCTTGAACGTTGGCGATTGTTGCTATAATATGTAAGTACTACCAGAAGTGTTATAATTTTGGCTGTAAAATTCAATTAATGGCTATGTTTAATTTTCCTTAAGGCTAAATTTTTTCCATCTCCTTCTAAGTCAAAAGTAACTTCCGAATTATAATTATTTATGTCGTTATTCTAATTAGTCATAGTAGGTGGAAACGTTTGGAAAACTGGCGTCTTGCTACTGCTTGCAGGCACATTTAAAATTGATTTACACTTTATGTTAATTGAGAAACCACACACGCATTAATAAATCTTTTTTCGAACGAAAAAAATGAATGATTCGGATTACTGTACATATCGTTTGGAAATTATCAAAAATAATTAATTGCAAAATAAACTTCTATAATCCATTTTTGTTAAATAATTACTTAAAAGATGTTGAGAGGAAGATAATTAATTTTAAGGGTTTATAAAAAAACTATTTTTTTTTATCTTGCATCTCTTTTTATAGTACTGTCAAATGTAATTTATTTTTTAAAAAAATGTATTTAAAAGTCGTCCCCTTCCCCTATGAATTGCATATTTTAATATGCGCTTTGAAACGAAATAACACATTTGAAAGCAAGTTTTTGGCTTAGCTGAAAACATTAGAATTCGCTTATTTAAATCAAAGTTTTTGAATTAATTTCTGTATCATTTCTTACAGCTACAATTTCGATATCCAGAAAGTACTCAATTTTTTTTTCTTATGAATATTTTTACATATGGAAAAATGGAAAACGTATATTTGAATTTTTTAAAAAAACTTAAGTTCTAAACTCTACGATGGGCCATGAGATGCACGTGGACCATAGGCTTTTACTTCTTTTGTCTAATCCCTTTATACTACTTCTATATGATCAAATGTGAATGCAGTAAGCAAATGGAAATGGTTACTGCAGCGTTTCTCAAAGAGTGGGGTGCACCCCCCCCCCTAGAGGGCGTGATAATTCTACAAGTGGGGCGGGAGCATATTGAAAAGTCGAAAACAAAAGATAATTTTAAAAAATTATTAATTTTTTGAAAGTAAACAAAAATATTCTGACATGATCAAAAATAAAACGCACATTTACACTGACATAATACACTTACTATAAATATATCACTACTGCACGATGTATATTATAATTAGTTTAACAATACTAAGTTAAGAATAAGTTTAATGAAGATCAGTGACCCCATGGGCTTCTTGTCGTATACAAAATTGTATACACAAGCTTAACACTTTTCTTAGTAATTTGTACAGTTTATAATTATAATCTCTTGACAGCTGATTAAAAGTTACACAATTGGCTCCCCAATGCCACCGTTTACATAGACATGTGTATGTAATGTATTGGGAGGATGGAAGAATAGGAATAAAAATAAGCAAATCCTCTGAAATAAGTAAATCCTTCACAAACACTGTCAAGGTCCTTTGCATTCCAAAGCCTTTGGAATAATTTTATGGATAGCAGTGCACAGAAAAGATCATTCTTTGTAAAGACATATATATATACGTTCAAGGCAATTAACTTTATGGCTGAGAGAGACATTTATATACGCCACTGACGCTTAAGAGGTTAAAGTCGTATTGTAGCTTTAGCATCAAAGTATAGTAAAATTGAATTAAATCCATTGTTATTGTATGGAGGGGGGCACGATGAAAATTATGATTGAATATTGGGCCACAAATATTGAAAGTTTGAGAAGCACTGGGTTACTGCAATCACATTCGATCGAATGTACAGGGCGTCGAATTGTGCCCGGTATCACAGAAAACTTTCCATATGGAAAAGCTGAAGCGCTTTAAATTTGTCGAGGTTCAAAGTCCTTAGGCTGGCGTAGTGTGGAATTTAGACAATGGGTAGTAAATTCAGGTGTCAGGTTAATTAATTTTAATTCAAGCTCTCACATCAGATGCTAAATATTGCCGATAGTACCAGAGACAAATTGATACTCAATGACATGTGCGTGCCTACGATTTTCACATCCAGAAAAATTGATCAACTCCAGCCGGAATCGAGTAAGTGAGAGTGAGAGAATATTAACGTCGCGTTGTTTTAGCTACACGAGGGCTTTTGGCAACGGACCTCGTAATTTTGAACCAGGGTCACGTGACGCGGACGACACCTGAGCTGGCACCCCCTCTCCTAACTACCACACCGCACCAACGGGAGGACGTTTCAGCTCTCGACAGATTTAATGTGCATCGCTCCCCTACACGGCGGGTCTTCAGTGGTACTGGGCTCGAACTCATGACATGCTAGCCATGATCCGAAACCTTGACCACTTGGCTACCGCGGCCACTCAGCCGGGATCGAACCCACAACCTTGGGCTTACGAATTGGGAACGTTACTTCTAAGTCATTGAGACAACAGGGTGTCATCCTCTCGACTGCAGCTCAAAATTACGAAGTCCGTCGCCAATATCCCTTGTGTAGTTTCAAAGTATGTTAAGAAAAAAATGGTTTTAATAAGAATAAACATTCTTTATATAGCATTTTCCTTATAGTTTTAAAGAAAAGGGAACTGAGAAACAATAATGTGTGGCAAAATGTCGCTTCGAAAATTTATTCAAAAAAGGAAGAGTTTGATTTGATTAGTAGGTTTGTATATATCCATTTAAAATAATAACAAAGGAAATCAATCGATTTAGAAATATCAATATTGTAGGATAAAAACACGCAAGAACATCATAATCTATTCAGAAGTCTAAATAGAAACAGAAACGAAATTCACACATCTGTTCTCCCAGTCAATCATTAAGTCACCAATAAAACGAATCAATAGGGGGCAAAAAATCCAATCGGTCCTTTCACAAACAATTAAAAAGACCAGATAAATAATACATGCTCTCCGTACGTGGGTAGCAATAATAAAGCCAATTTATATAATCACAATATATTATTATTTTAAATGGTCTTACTTAAAAGAATACTTTGCTTTCTCATGCTAAAGCAGAACCTTGAAATTAGACTCAAGCCGATCGTCCTAAAATCGTTTGGTTCGAACGTGCTACCTAGATGGGGTCCAACCCCCCATTTAAAATGTTCGCCAATATTTTCGAACATTGAATAATGAATGTTTAGTGTACCCTCTAATGAAAGGTTCCAGCACTTCATTTTCTATCATTTTGCAGCCCACAAGAGGATGGAGCGGGAACTACGGCTACTGAATAATGGGACTGTAAACGTTCGATAATTGCGTCCCCCGTCCCTATGATTCCACCAAACGATAAATTCTCCCGGTGTATGAAGGTGGTTGTTTGTTTACATAGGATGTACGTTAATGATTCGAAAGTTGTAATTTTCCCAGTACTTAGTAGTGCTGGCTGTGTGCCATTTCTTTATTTCGCTTGCGTTATTATTTCCATTTTGTTCCTAATGTCTTTATTTTTTGGTGCTCGCCAGCATTCGGTATTTTCATGCGAGTTGAGACATTAAGTAGGAAATGTATTTTACTGATAAATATCATAATGAATTGAATACATTTTGTTTCGTGGTTCTGGCAACTAAGAAAAAGAAGGAAAATAATAATCGTCTGCAGTTGCTTGAGAGAAACTTAAATGGTTCTTTTTGTAAGAAAATATCAAAAACCATTTTACAATATTTGGCTAGTTTGTTACAAACTGAATACCTTTTCTTTATTAAGAACAAAAGTGGAGTTTTTAAGACTAATTCTTTGTTTTTAGTTTCTTTGTTAACAATATTTTTTGTCTCATGGTTCTGGCAACTAAGAAGAAGAAGAAGAAAAATAATAATCGTCAGAGCAATGATTACATGAGAGAAACATAAATGGTTCTTTTTGTAAGAAAATATAAAGAACCATTTAACAGTGTTTCGAATTTTGTTACGAACTGAATACCTTTATTTAGAACGAAAGTGAGGTTTATTTTTATTTGAGGTTCTTTGTTTTTATTTAATTATTTAAAGTCCACACATTATTAAAATATTTAATGACGAATAAACTTATTTGCATTTCATTTTGAATTTTGTTTATTCGAATTTTATTTCTTAAGACAACAATGTAATATGTATTAGACAATGAAATTGTTTATAAGGTAATTAGTATATTTAAATAACAAAATAATAAATTATAAGCATTCATAATCAAAGGAAAGTATTCTTATACATAAACCAATTTTGCTTATAAACAACTTTTTTATTCTTTCAAACTCGCCGTACAAATTACGAAAGGATACAAGAACAAAATGTTAACAGAATCTTCAATTTCATTTTTTCTCAAATCTCTTATTAAATGTTCAATTCTATGTAATGTTTCCAGAATTTAACTAAGATATTAATTTGATCAAATAAGAAACCTCGATGATTTTATGAATTATTAAGTCTTGACAATTAACTTTGATATTTATCAGTTTTTTTTCTTTCAAAACATTTATTGTACCTCCGCAGAATTTCAGCTATATAAAATAATTGAAAATAGTTCCTACGAATAATTTTACATTAATTTATCTTATTCATTTTCCCTTCTTTCTTTCATTTTTTTTATTATAAAACATTACTCAATAAACAATGGAATGTAAAAATCTTATTTTTCAGTGCGTGTAAACTTATTTTCAAATCCTTTTGATTCTTATAATGAGGAATTAAATAACTTTGAATCAAAATATAACATTTGCCAATTCTGTTCTGTGTTATATTGGATCGTTAATGTCCGCTGGAGTAACTAGTCCTGAGTGGGCTCTATATCAATATACCTTCTGGGGCCTTTTTCGTAGCCCTCTAAGATTTTACTATTTCTTACTCACATACGTTGGGGCCCCTGTGGCTTGTGTAACGAGCCTATCTACGTTTTTCCTAACAAATACTCTTAAGGAATAACTTTCTTTAAATAATATTTAATTCAAAACTTCCTCCCGAAGAAAGAAGACGTGGTCTATGTAAATTATGTCATGTATTTAAGTATTAGCTTTCGGAGGAGAGAGGTTAGAAGTTAAAGGATGACAGTGAAGATTAACGTAAGATAACGTAAAGCTAGGAGAGAGCACTTCGTAGATTATTTGATTAATATTAAGATTGACAATTTGGTCAATTAGTTGTTAAATTGGATTCGGTCTGTTTGGATTGGATCACTTTAGAAATTATCTTCAAATATAAGATGGTGTATTGCTTGGAAGTGTTAAGTGTAAGTGATCCAATTTATTATTATAACTCCGATTATCTCGTCTACTTCGCTATTGCTCCCCTATTTATCAATTGGTGCATTTCTTAACTTGGGTTGTTGAATTTGTGTCGTTGTTGAGAATAGTAAGTAAATTGTGTTGTTTTGACTGTGGCTAGTTTTCCTTCTAACTCCCGTACACTAATGGATGGAATAGCTCTCATCCATTACACTTGCAAGGCCAGTATACCGTGGTATTCGTACCTCTTTTAATGTTCCTTATACTTTTCATGTACGCATTTCAATAAGGATGTTAAATTTTTCTGTAAGAATATATACGTCAATTATTTATATATATTTTCAAAATCCTGAATAGCACCTAATTTATTGCCTAGATCAGTGCTTCCCAATCTTTTTATCGCCACTGACCGGTCAACATTTGATAATTTTACCCCTGCCCGCTGAGAAAAAGACGTTGATTGTTTTGATTTAATAATTTTTTTAAAACTGTATTTATAAATATGCCTTCAGAATTTAATACAATTATACCAAAACATGAGTATAAAATGATTTAACATGGTATGTCGCACAAATCCGAGAGAAACACAACACAGTAAATAAAATGGAAATAATTTAATGTTCCTTGGGAAGCCCGGTATCATTTGATTCACGGACGGGGGGGGGGATTATTGACCTGGATGATTATGGGGAAAAAAATACGTCTTTTCTTCCCAACTTGTCTCAAAATATCCACTAAACTTCAAGGAACAGTTCCAACAATGACTTTTTAACAAAACGATTAAACAAATGAAAGGAGAAGTAACAAAAATCCACTTCATTTAAAATTCAATTAAAAAAGGCATGAACCTCACAGCACTTTCAAATAACTTTCCATCTCCACTAAAAAAAACGAAAACCCATAAAATAATCATTTTCACATGTAAAAAAAAAGATTTTAAGAAAAGGAAGAAAAAAAAATGAGGGGTTCTTTCTAACAGCTTTCATTTCTTAGTTTGCTACTAGACCTTTTACAGGAGCAAAAGCCTGTACATACACATTGGTACAAGCGACGAGGAAAGAAGGAGAAAAAAAATCTTCCATTCCTGCCAAGTCAGCACCTCTATGTCGCAGACGTGCCGGCAACAATAGATTCGCGACGCACAACAATGGCGGAAGGGGTTTGGGAAGAGGGTGGGCCGGGCCATCAAGTGGGCCCTTCAGTCTCGGCCTCTAGGGCCCAGGCACAGGAGGCACGCAGAGACACTCTAAATGGCACACCGCTCTCTTTGGAAACAATTGGGCAAAGGGCGTACAACAGTTGAACTAGTCTATATGTAAGGATGGATGTGTTCCGACAATACAAACAAGTGCTTTGCAGAAGAAAAGAGACGGTGGAAAGTGGAAAAATCAATCAAGACATTTGGGAAGATGAATACGTATTTTTTCATTATTATTATTATTTGTGGGGTCTAACTTTTGAAAATAGGGAAATCGATTTGGCGGTATTTTGAGTTCGGCTGGCTTTGTTTTTGAGTTGGATAGTTCGAGTAATTGTTTTGGCGACATGCAGTTATGCAGATTGACTTCTCATTAGAGAAATATTAGTTGAGATATTCTCTGGAGAAAAAGAATAACATAGATGAAGAAAAACTAAACAGAGCGGTTTTTTATTGGGGAAATAATATTTATATGCTATGTCGATTTAATTAAAAATCTGTTAGATCTTTGACATGACCTTTAAACTTAATAGAATAAATTTAAATCCATAAATTGAACGATAAGTTATTAAATGGTTAAAAAAAGAACCATAATGTTATACTCATTTAAATATGTTTAGGACTTTGAAGAAATCTGATAAACACTATAACTAAGAAAAATTCCTCATTTGAAGCATACACGTAATTTATATAATGGGAAACGTAACCTGTATGTAGTGGCGTGTATAAGGGAAGGGCGGTCGACAGATTTTTCATTTTTAGCTTAGAGATCGCGCTTGCCTCTACATATGTTTCTTAAAATATAACCCTTCTCCCATAAAAATAATATGTGTATGTTACTATCACAGTGGCGCACACAAGGGGGGGTGTCCTGGGGTCCGGACACCCCCTAAAGCCCTTGAGTTTTTTTCGATCGATGATAATACTATATTTATATATATATACATAACGTAAAATTTAATTAAGTACTTGTAAATTACCAATTTATTTTATTAATTAATGCTAATTATTAATTCAATAATTTATTTTTTACTGTTTTTTTGTTAACAAAATCAGAAGAATCAATTGGTATTGTCTTGAGGTATGATACGAGCTGGGGACTTTATACCATGGACTCCCCCTCCGCAATTATTCCTTTGTGTGCGCTACTGTACTCTCACATTATTAAATAATTTTTTAAGATGTAAATATATTAATAACTTAAAAAAGAAGAGAGCTGAGACTATAAGTTATACCCTTGAACATAAATTTGTCATTTGGGGGGGGGATTAGAATTTCAGGACCTAATTATATTCGTAGTCCCTTTTTTTTGCCATTATTGATGGCCAGTTAATGTAAATGTTCGATAGAATATAATTATATACTGTCAAATAAAGTTATCATTCAGATGGTTTATTACAAGCATTATATACTATACCTCGAGTAGAATCGATCTCAAATTTAACATTTGAAACAAATATCACACATTAAAAATGGAAAAAGATATTTTTGAAGTTTAATTTTGCATTACTTTAAAAATGATTATTTGTGCTGTTAGACTTCTGTTCCGTATATTTCCACTACCTAATTAAAATTAAGAAAAATTTTTTTATGATAGTTTAACATTATGGTTGATTTGATTAGCGCTTTATTGGGTTTCATGGACAGTGTTCGGTATTTAAAAAGGCGTGTGAGTGTAAAATCCGTATCTTCACACGCAAATATTCAGTAATAATCCATCCAATTTACTAAAAGAGCCACCCTACTACTATTAAAAATAATAAAAAATCAAATCAAATCATTAATCAAATGCATAATGCATTTTTAAAATTAAGTTATTCATTTGTATAGATATTTTGGGTTCTCAGTTTTTTTATTTTTATTATAGACTTTAAAGTGATTCAAATCTCAACACACAAATGCTGTTAAAAAATTATTAACCCCTTAAGGTTAAATAACTAATCTTTCATTGTTAAATACATTTAAAAAGCAACGGTGTTTAATCCGCAATTTATTTTTTCCTTTTATTTATTTAGTTATTTCTTAAATGAATGTAGTACTTGAAATTATCACTTTGAAAATCAAATACGTTATGATTGAGAACAAACTTTTATGTTACCCAAATACGGCGTCCATTAAAATGACATTTTTTCTTATTTTACATATGTTGAAACAATGCATTATCATTTAAAATGGTAATTAAAATATTTAATAATGCCATTTCCTTATTTCATAATTAACAAGATCATTAAGTATTACATTATCAAATAAGTTACAATTTTGATTTATACAAGTGTTTATTAACTGAGCGACTTTTAACGCAACAATGAAAAGAACGGTAATTTATTTTAATGCTTTTTTTCCTTCTTTCCAATTCGAATTATTAGCATTCATCGAAGATTATTTCATCGATTCCGATATTTAACTATCGAAAGTAATCGTTTTATCATCTTCATCGATTCACAGAAACAGTTACTTAATCATTCACAAGGCGATTACTAAACTAATTAATTGACTTAATTGCACTCCAGGTAGTTATTAAAGTAATAAATTAAATCCCCCCCCCTCACACACAGTAAAAACGAAAGCTTTGAGCTATTTTTACCTGCATTAGTTTGTTAGAAACTGGTTTTGAATGTGTAAATAAGGAGAGAAAAAAGAAAAATTTTATTATATTGAAAAAGAAAAAGAAATTAAACACATTCGATGCTTCGGTACCCAACGTGATTGCACTTGATAAGGTGAAGGTTACCCCCCCCCCCAAACTTGTCAATAAAATGATTGAAAAGGTATCTTGTTTATTGGTTTCACTTACGATGACAGTCGATATGCAAAGTACCGTACGACACTATCCTCATAAATGCGCACAATATTGCGATGCTTCCCAGATAGGAAGTTTCTTTTTTTTTTCTTTTTTCTTTTTTAATAACTCTCTTCAAATAAAACGAATTATTAAAAAAAATTTTTACAGTAAATATGACATTTGAAGAGAGTTATGTGCCTATTATCTACTATCTTATCAATAAAATATTCACAGAGTATTTCTGTTTTATTTATTAAATAATTGGTAATATTGTTAATTAATCTGTTAATATTGGGATCATGAGTTAGAGACATATTTTTATACACTGATCTAAGATTTTGTGCGATCGGGGATATTTAAAAATATTTGTATTTATCAATATTTATAGCAATGTGATCTTTATATATCATCACCATCATGTATTTGGAAAAAAATGGTTTCTGGTTATTATTATCATCCCCGAAAAACTATTAATATGAAATCATTGATTTCCTTGCCACTTTTCGGTTTCCATTTTACAGCGGCTTTTATTTTTTTAGATGTATTGTTATTTATTACGGCTTAATCTCTTGACTCTTTCATTGGTTTTCATTACTTTTGATGTAAAAATGCTCAGTGACACCTAAAAAATAATGTGTTTTAAATTTAGAATAATAATGATACCATTTGTTATAATAATTTTGGACTCCAAGAAACTGAGCAGCGATTTTGTGAAATGTTTTATAATTTGCAAAAACAACTCCTAGATTGGGGAGGGGGGGGAATAATAATAATATGCTTTACAAAATTGCAAAGCATATTATTTTGGTGTAATATGCTTTACAAAATTACAAAGCATATTATTTTGGTGTAATATGCTTTACAAAATTTATCGTGTGATATTTTAAAATCGCTTTTTAAGTGTGTGCTTTTTAAAATGTTTTCCATCCATTGGCTTTGTTGATGACTAAGATTTTAATAATTATATATGCTAAATCAAAATCCATTAATATTTTAGAGATATTTTTAGATTTATCTTTATTATGAGGTCTTTTATTCCCGAGTTGAGCAAGGTCGATTTAACCTTTCATCCCTTCAGTAGGTCGATAAATGAGTATCAAGCTTCCTTGGGGGCTAAAACACTGGGGGGGGGGGTTCTCTTCAGATTGACCACTTGATTGGGACATCTGCTCACGCACCTCAGCTCCCAGTGGCCACGTAATCTAGGATGGGCACAGTAGGCCCTGACCCTCATAGGCTGTTGCGCCACTGAGTTTGAGTTTGTATGAGGTCATATACATGGATAAAATTCATGCAAATAAGTTTCGAAGTTCACAGTACTTCTTATGGCCACATTAGACAAGTAGTCATGGTCGCGAGCTCGTGACCAGCATTGTCGAGTCAAATTTTTGAAACTTAGGGTCACTGAAGACTCATTGTGTAGAGGGGATGATGCACGTTAAATCTGCCAGGGCTGAAATTCCTTCCGTTGTCGTGAAGTGGAAGTTTGGAGATGGATATCTTTCTCTTCATTTGACTGTGGTTCAAAATCATGAGGTTGATCTCCAGTAGCCTCCTTGTTATTTCATAGGGTGATGTGAATTAAAATTAATCAATCTCAGGTACTTTACCACAGTTTACTTCATTTATTAAATGTTTCGATTGATATTATGAAAAGTTCTGTAACACCTTTATTAACACTCTTTATAATATAACACTCTAAAGCGGTTATATATCTAAATTTGGATATTAAAAATTATGCTACTATACGTCGAACCAGTTTTCTATGTAACTATTCCCTCTTCTGTTTATAGTACTGAGTGAAATCCTAAAGATTATAATGGACAGGTATTCTTAATCTATTGATTAATATGAAAAAGATACATAAAAAAGCATTCGAAAATGCAAAGATCATTAATAAATTCAGAGAATTATGATCAAGTTATTGCTCAATTCAGAGATCTAAATATAACTTCGAAATTAGAACAAGAAAAGCTATGCTTAGGCTTAGCACATTTATTAATTTTTAAATGTTATTAAATTAAAGATAAATTAATATTAAATAAAACTATATTTATAATACCGTGTATTTTTTATAGCTCTATATAATACTGTAACTAATCTAATAATAATTTTTTTTTTAGAATTAAAGTTTTAACTGGTTATCTCTAAAGTTAAAATTGATAACCTGTTTTTTTTTTCACTCATGGTTTTTTTAAACAAATCCATGTCCCTCTGCTTACCATATTCTGACTAAATTGAAAATTGTACTACAATTTATATAATAACTGAGAAATATTAATTTCATTTGCTTATAACCTATATTTACTTTGAAGTAGATTTCGATTTAAAATATTTCTAATATAAAGATTATATTTCATTGAATATAAATAAAAGAATTCATCCAATATTAAAGTATATTATTTAAAGCTTATTGCACTGAATTTTTAAAAATACGTTAAAATTATAATGTATTTAAAAGGATATGCTTGCTTATTTTTTTTCTCCCTCATTCGTTTTAGTGATAATAATTTTTGATACCATGAATGGATGAACACTGAATTTTAATCCAATACAGAACAAAACTACAGACATTTCCTAATTTTATTATTTTAATTTTAATTTTTAAAAACTTTTATACTTGAAGGAATAGGTAAACAACATTTGCCTGAAGGCGGCTTCCCCACGATTAATAAACAAACAGATAATTCGACAGTTTCAGTTCGAATTTACAGTCTTCAGTCAGCGAGAAACACTAAAAAAGAACTCCTGTTTTTCTCTAAAAATTAGGTGTTCTATTTTTGACAAAATCTAACGACCCATAGACGGAAGAAACGAATATTCGACACCTTTTCGTTCCCAGCTGCGAAAATTTTCGTGTTTATTTTCTTATGTCGGACCATTTTCTTCCTCTCATTGTCCCTTAACCATGAGAAATATTTCGAACCGAAAAAAAATATATATAAAAAAGGGTGTCGTTGACGCAGGCAATCGTCGCCTCGTTTGTCAGTGGTCTTAGTGGTTAGATGGCGATAAGCTCTAAACGGCGAGTATTTGGTGAAGTTTGCGTGATTCTGTAGCCCTGTCAACTAAGTAACCGTTGTTTCACTTCCCGGTGTTTGGCACGAGAAAGTTGCAGTTGGCACGCAATTGGCGTTCAGCTCTAATTCGCTGACGTCGCCAAGAGCAAACACGCAACCAGATGAAATTCCTTAAGTGTGTCTTTTTTTTTTTATTATTGTTATTTTAGCGCTTTTGCTGCTGTTTTCTCACTATATCCTTGTTCGGGAAATGGGATTAATTTTTCAGTTACGGAAGCTACGCGTTAGTCGAGAAGAGTGATGTGTGTTTTGTAAGCATTAAAATGCATTTAAAAATAAAAAAGAGTAGAAAATAACTTGCAGGCACAACTGATGTATTTCTTTTGCATGCAAAATGTTTCATTATGGGTGATTTAATAAATACTTAGTAATAAACAAAGGATTGGTTTTCGAAACTTGATTTATGTGGATTGGTTTTCAACTATTACACGCCTGCCGAAAAAGTGGATTAGGAATAATAAATTACGTTAAGAAACCGTGTAATCCATAAATTTCTAAATTTTGACATGACTTATTTGGTTACATAAAATGGCAAGGAAGAAAGAGAGAAGATAAATAATTCAAATTGTCCCTTTTTTAATCGTTTTAGCATATTGCATTAGGAAATCGTTTATATTGAGCTAATTAATATTTTTCTTTTAAAAAATATATTAATACGTAGATAAATATAGCTGGCCAGAAAGTGTGAACAAGATATTAATCATTGTGTGGCATGGCCAAGTAATTTTAGCGTGTTTTTCACATGTTGTATTTTACAATAATGCAACTAATGAACTTTTTACTAACAGAAAGTAGTGTACTGTACCACTCCTCTAAATGTACTACTATTGAGCTGAAAAGAAATAATGATACAAATCTGTATCAGCTCTATAAAAAAAGCTAACAAAAAATTTTTTAAAATGATTACATTTAAATGATTCGGCTCATCTAGGGCACAAATGCGACCAAATGCCGAAAACCCAAGGTCAATTGGTTGCTTATTGGCCGAGAAAAAGGTACGACAAAATATGGAATGAAGACGAAGACGAAATTTGCTTCCTAATAGCGTTTTTGCTCCACTACGTGAAAAACGCGCTAAAAAGGGGCCGTGGGTAGCCTAGTGGTTAGAGCATCGGACGCCAGACTGGAAGGCCTGGGTTCGATGCCCGATGCCACCAAATATTCGCAGAGTACAAAACGGAGCACGTGCTCATTAAATCTGTGGGACCGAATCGTGTCACCGTCTATCGTGAGCAAAATCGTGCTGTCACCTTCATGGGCTCAAAGCTTAGGCTAATGACAGACGTATCTCTAGCCCGTTGCCATGATGAATTTCGTGGGCCTAGATCTGACTACGTCAGACAGGTGGCATAAGCAACAACAAGTGTGAAAAATGCATGATGGTGCACCAGTTTTTCGATTGTGGTGCGAAACATCTCCATGCTACATATCCCCGGAGGTGGATTGAACGGGACCTATTTCTTAGCCTCCAAGCTCCCTGGACCTCAATCCCTTGAATTTCTTCTGGGGATGTCTAAAGTTGCCTGTGTATGAGATGCCTGTATAGACAGTGGAGGATCTGGTAGCACGGAACGTTGTCGCTTCTGCTGACATGACCAGCCCACTGGATTTTGTTTGAACGCGTCCAACAATCTCCTTCTTCCATCGGTGTCGGCTGTGCTATGACTTTCCTAACAATTTCTGTGACAATCACTTGCCGATGCATTTCTGACATCGAGTTGTGATGTATTGTTCGTATTATAAACATGTTTTTCTTCTAACAAATCTATTTCTTACGACTTAATGCCCTTTTTTTTCCCCACTACACCAGGGGGGGGGGCGAACCTTTATGGATCAAGGTTCCATTTTTTTCTTAAAAAGTGTATAAGATACAGACGTGCCTTCAAATTATTTTGACTTGTGATTTTTGGGGAAATAATAAAACTAAACACTAACAACATAAAACTCTATTTACTACGAAAAAATACCTTTTGCACTGTATAGTGATAAATATTTTAGTTATACGTATAATTCGAATTAAAGTAAACATTAATGTGACTTCTTTTGTTGCATATTGGATGACAAATAACATATTAGAATTGTAACATGTTACTTTTTGTTGAATGCATGCTGAACTGGAGTCATCTGCCAAACGGGTTCTAAGCAATTACTTATTTTTGCTGTGGCTCATTTTTTTGACACGAGGATTTGTGATTTGTTTCAAAATGCTGTTTTACAGACGATGTTTTTCATACCATATTCCAGAACATAAAACACACACCTCTTTGTCGGTTTTACTAACTATGCCATATTTCTGTGTTCCGTCAAGTTTGAAATTCTCTGTTACACTTACTTTATTGCACTTTTTGTTCTTTTGCTGAACTAGCCATGTTAAATAACAATTAAAAATCGTAAATATAACACAAATAAACTTTAAAATACAGTTGTGTCAAAGAATTTGACTATGCTATACGTAGACAAACTTTGCATCATTACCAATTGTAGTCCATAACGTAATCAAGACAAGACAATAACGAGCGAATATGCTCCCCGTGACCGATCACTTGCGATTGCTCGTAATACTTCACAGTGAACTTTGTTATTTTGAAATAAAATGCAAACCCTTTTGATCATTGGCGTGCCCAAAATATTGTGTCATGTGCCACTAGTTCGCCATCCCTGCACTACACTCTTCGAAACTGTTAAGAATTACTTCAACTAAATGTAATGATGCACCGTGTTCTATGATGTTTTGTCGATCCAGGCTATCTGCTATTGCCTTTCTAAATTTGTCGGTTGAAATCGGCAACACCTTGTATATATCGAATGGAATTTGTAACAAAATG
Source organism: Trichonephila clavata (assembly GCA_019973975.1). Taxonomy (NCBI): domain Eukaryota; kingdom Metazoa; phylum Arthropoda; class Arachnida; order Araneae; family Nephilidae; genus Trichonephila; species Trichonephila clavata. The sequence continues at coordinate 609,240 of BMAO01013261.1, read as the reverse complement.
ACAAACTCTTGAGCAATGCTTCTTAATTAAAATATATGTAAAGATTAACGATTTGCAGGGAACAGAGAAAGGGAAATGTATTTTATGACAGGTACGCAGACAGATCCGACAGGACATCATGCAAAATACGACAAACCAGCTGCTCACCATCTCAAAAGGGGCGTTCCAACCTTACTTCCGACTGTAGGAAAATCACTGAAAGAAGGGCAAGGGACTGCCAAATGGGAACTACTTTAAAAGAGAAAAGCGTTAAAATTGGGAGGGCAAATAGCAGCTTGAGGGCCACATGCGGCCCGCCCAAGACGATTAGAAAACAAAATAGATGGTAAATGTTATCTGTATTTGGGTCAATATACATTTGTGAGCAAACTTTTTCTTGTACGAAAATCAACAAGAGTAAATATAGTTGCAAGTTTGACTAACATTAACTTGCATACTGTGATGAGACTTTCGACAAGCCCTCTTACTCCTGTTTTGCAAAAAAAAAAAAAAAATGTAATAAAATTTTATAGGGTACTTTGTCTAATTAAACTGATTCTAAAATTAATTGTTCTTGCAGCTATAGATAGGAAATTAGCACTAAAGGAATAAAACTGCCACTGTTTTATTTAACTTATATTTATTTTTATGGGATAATTTATATTTTTTTATTAAGATGCAAAGTTTACTAATGAATGCAATCATTTTAAAAAGGTGCTGCTTTCCAATATAGTCCTCTTCAGTAGCGCACACAAAAAATTTTCAAAGGGAGGAGGGGGGGGGGTCTATGGTCGACTCGTATCTTGCCTCAAGACAACACCAATTGATTCCTCTGATTTTGTCGATTTTGTTAACAAAAAACAGTAAAAAATAAATTATTGAACTACTAATTAGCATTAATTAATAAAATAAATCGTTAATTACAAGTACTTAATTAAATTTTACTTTATATATATATATATATATATAGGCTTATCATCATTCGAAAAAAACTCAGGAGCTTTAGGGGGGTGTCCAGACCCCCAGGACACCCCCCTCTTGTGTGCGCAAGTGGTCCTCTTCCATAATGTGTCAAATCAATTGCCCTCACCTCGTGTATTTAAATACATTTTTTATGAATAAAGGTTGAATGTGTTTTTATGCAGGGGTCTTCAATCCGTGGCCCGCGGGCCGCTAATGACCTGCTGAAGGCTTATTAGAGGCCCTTCATTTGAATCTGAGGAAATTTCTGGAAAAATTGCCTTGACTGTTTTTTGTCGGAAAAAACGATCTTTGTTCTGTTTTTCTTGATACCTAAAACATTTTACTGATAAGCTTGATATCTATTTGAGATAAAAAAATTTTAAAAGGATGAATTTTTGAAAAATGTCATTGTACCTTAAATAATTTTTGATTATAAAAAAAATCTGACTATGCACACAAAATCTCAGAAGTTTTGAGAAGAAAATGCGGATTTTTATCTTTAAAACTCAAATTATTTTAATTCGACTTCCATTTAACGTTTTTGAAACCGATATATATATATATATATATATATATATATACACACAAATCTGTAACACCGTCTCTTCCCTTAGAATCAGTTTCTTATTTAAACTTCCTGACTACGTTATTTTTTTTTTTACAGTCGTATGGCCTGCGGATTATTGTGGATTTATTGATATAACCTTCTCGCGTTAAAAGTTGAAGACAACTACTTTTAAGCACATTTCTATCTTAATGAGACTTTATAAATAATAAAACTTATAAGTAACAATTTAAAAAATGTTTTATATATTTTTACAAGCATAAAAGCAATGAAACTTACGATACTCTTAAAATGTATTGTAAATTTTTTTACTTGTTGAATAAAATCATACCCTCGCCGTCCTTCTTCAATTCCTACTATTAGTTCACACTCTCCTTATTATTTATTTATATATCTTGTTCAAATTTTCAATAGCGTTAATAAAATATTTTTTATTCATCCACTTAAGTTCAAATACACTTTTTAAACTTTGTAGTGGATGACACTTGATGTTCATACATTTTTTTTCAAATATTAATTCATTAATTTATTTTAATTAATTGTAGTTTATTTCAGTCGATATTATTCCTCTAACCATTGGATAAAACGGCTTTTGTTAAATTTGTGATGAGGATTTAACTTAATCTGAATAATCATATGCATTCCTTTTACACTGGTTTTAAGATAAATTCTGACCTATAATATTCAACTTTGATTTTAAAAAATGTAATTGCAAATTTTTTTGTGGTTAAAAAGTTTTTTAATGTTAATTTAAAAGGTGTTTTGCCTCTTAATTTTGTGATTCTGTCATATGTATATATACATATTTATATTAATTGTAAATTTTAAATTAAAGTAACTAAAATTAAATTTTGTTTGTTGATCTAGTAGGAATTGTCGTATTTTTTATATTACTTGTTTCTAAACTGGATGCACACTTCAGTAGCATTTTAAATAATCAAACATCTCTTTCCGCCGGAAATCCAGCATCGCCAATCCATAAAATTCCGCCGATCACCCACATAGTTGCGAAGAACATTGACCCTTTTTTTGAAAAAAACATAACTTTAACTGTTCGTCCTTCGATTATAAATGAAGAAAGCGCTCTTTTTCTCAAGATAAATTTCCCTTTATTACGACATTTAGCCTGGGAAGGCACAAGTGGAAACGTCTATTGCTGTCCTGCTCGAATTGGATCGACTTGAATCGCACGCTGCATGCAAATCATGTGAACTGGGACTGCGCCAACGGAATAAGTCTTAGATTTTTTTTTCTTTCTTTCTGATCAACATGAATTTGTAAACTGCGCTTTTTTTTTGTTCGTTCTCTCCAAAAGACTCGTTCTAATAGACCGAGAATAGCCGAATAGTGTAAACGTTTAATTATGTAGTTTATGTTTGTGAGTGGCGTGTGACACTTGAGATTTAGGTTGGAGTAGCACTTTCGAGTAAACAGTAGCTACGGCCAAATGGATAGTTATAGCTAGTTATTTTATAACCTATTCGAATGTGTTATTTATACTTTTATGCTAAGTGTTTTCTGTCTGTCTATTTGTGGATCATTTGGATTAATGGGAACAGTACATATGGATAAAACCAAAGTGAAGCTATGGTATGTTTATTTAACCCTCTGAATAATAACTCCTTTTATAATTATTTGTATTTCATTTCATTTTATATATGAGGTGGCGTGGCTGCAGCGGACGTGGTTTGAGCGGACACATAACATTTCGTGGGCTGAGCGGACACTTTGAAACTCATCGTGGTTAGAGCAGAAACATTTTCTCCCAATCTTAGTACAGATTCATTTAATACATTTAATATATTTTAAACATAGCGAAATGTAACAAAAATTAAAAACTTTCAGAGGAATATTTAAAAATCAATACTAAGTAACAGTATAATGAAGGATATGTAAAACTGTGGATGAAAGAATTAAAAACATCCCAAAAGAAAAAAAAAATTCGAAACATCAAACAAAATTTAGAAAAATGTCTAAAATCTTTAAGTTTTGTAACTAGGTTGGACTAAATCCAATGTTTAATGATATTTAGGCCTTTATAATAAAGGTTAGTTATAGTGTTTATTTACTTGCATTTATTTTTCTTTTATTTACTTGTATCTTTTATATTTTACTTCTAGTATTTATTCTTACTTACATTAAGGAAACTAATTAATTTTATGGCAATTGCATCTGTTCTAATATTTATTTGACTCTAAAATACAGTTTTAAATAAAATTCCTGAAATTCGTTCATACCCTTCATTACATTGTTACTTACTATTAATTTTTAAATATTTTTCTGAAATTTTTATTTTTATTAGATTTTGCTATGTTTAAAATATATTTGCACTATAATATCTTAACAATTTTATACAAATAATCAAATTTGATTGGTCAAAATGTATTTATCCTTGTAATTCGATAATCGAATCTGTCCTAAGATAGGGGGGGGGAATGTGTCCTCTCTAACCACGATGAGTTTCAAAGTGTCCGCTCAAACCAACTCCGCTGTAGCCACGCAACCATATATGAGCCATTTCATTTTTTTTATGTTTATCATTATATATATCATTCATTCCATTTTTTTTCTATGTTGTATTTATTATACAATGACAAGTGTGGTATTCTGTTATGTTAGAGCAGTGACTCTCAACCATTGTGCCATGGCACTCTTGTGTGTCACCAAATTCTTGAAGTGTGCCACTCAATTTTTTTTAAAATTATTAAATATACTCTGAGAAAAAAAAAATAAAACCCCAATCCGAATTATTTGGCCCTTTTATAGAAATAAACTGAGAGTATTTAACATTGGAAATTATTATCAAACTATTTTATATAATGGATTGGAGATAAGTAAAATTCTTTAAACTTATTTTACTGTTAGAGTGTACCACCAAATATTTAAATTCTTAAAAGTGTCCCGCAAAAAAAGGAGGGGAGGTACCATTGTGGTAAAGAACATTCGAATAAGTTATAAATGCCCCAAATGGAAAAACTTTTGCAAACGACTACTTATTTTTGAATTTCACGAGCTGTAATAGGTAAACAATAACTTAATTGCTATTTATAAATAATATTCACACGTTTGAATATGTTTTTAAAGGTTTACTTAACTTTGTTTTTTAAATTAATATTCTATTTAAAATTATATATTTGTAAAACCAGGTAGTCCAGTGCTAAGACGACAGTTTTTCTAAGCGTTAAATATATATATTTCTTTATTTTAGAATTTATTCACATACCTAATGAGTCATATTTTTATTTCGGTAACTATTTGATATTTTTGTAAACATCATGAACTTTACTGAACAAGATTCGATCACGAACAGATTGATAGACTGGATATTGAATTTTTGATTATAAATTCTTGTTATTTTAGTTGTTTTTATCTGATACAACTTTATTCGTAAGTTCATCCTATATTTTAAATCTAGAATCTGCACAGAAAAGGAAAGTAGTACAAATACGAAGAAAATTTTGCAGTAACCATATATGTGCACACTGAAATGAATATCTGAAAATGTCTTCTTCACGTCCTCTTTTGAAAAAATTAATAGAAAATTACGTTTTAATATTTATCGGAATGCAAGTAGAAATATTTTGTCTGCTTTTTTGAAATTTTGGATGTGAGTTTCTTTATACTTCTCAATAAATATGACATTTACATATAATATATTTCAGAGTTGAAAATTGTTTTATGAATTATAATGAAAAATTCATAAATAATAAAATCAGATTCATTATTTATTTAAACTTCCTTATTGTCTGCTGTTTTAAAAACAAAATTCCTTTGCAAGAATTTTAAATTTTTTCTTCTTTTAAGTTATTGGCAAACAAAAACAAACAAACAAAATTACTTTTTATAGTAATTTTTATGGTTAATAAAGCGAGTTTGATGGGAAGTTTATGTAATAAACACCACTCGCAAGAAAATGCAATCCTAAGTACAGAAGTAAATGAATTTGACTTAATAAAAATATATTGAAGTTCACCACACTTTAAAGTAATAAGTATCCAAAACTACCATTATATCCCCCCCTCTCCCTCCTTTTCAATGGCTATTGGCTTTCAAAGAATTTTAGTTGTCAAAATATAATTTTATTCTAGATTTAAAAATAAAAAAAACATTTTTTTCGAAAATTTTTACGATGCAAATTAAATTATTATAAAAAGCATGAGTCAAAATCTAAGTTAATAAACATATAAGAAACAAAATTTGAATTCAATTTAAATGCGACTAAGATTCCTGATTTCTTAAATAGAAAATAACACTAGCATAACGCAATTTCTTTCAATATTATGTCATGTCGATTCAGTTATGTCTGATACGTATTCCGATTATTTACAAAATTTAAAGGAGATAGCCTTATAGATCTGAATATATCAAAGCATCATAATCATCATGTTTGGATCAAAAAGGAAAAACGTTTAAGGGAGAAACGGAAATAGAAGCCTCCATAGAGGAAAGGGCGTACGTAGGCGCAGTCGTTTGTAAAAAAGAAAAAAAAAAGTCCGGGCATTAATTGACCGGTTAAGTGAAGTAAGCAATTCGCATTCTGTTAGAGGGGAAAAAGAAATTCTCACGTAGCTTCATTACGGGCCGATCATTCCAATTATAAACGCGTTTTAAGTCCGCAGCAAAAAAATAACAGTTCCGTGCTTCTGGGCCTTGTTAGTCTTAATTGCTGCTGTGAAAGCCGCTCTTAAGATGACCATTCATTGGCGATTTTTTTATTTTTTTTGCCAACTCCTTTTATTTTTATACTGATGGTGTATGCGTAGCTTTGGCGAGTATGAATGGGACTACCTTCGAAAAGACGTTAATTATAACAGCGAGGAAAACTAGTTAAGACCCCAGGCGGAAGACGGCCATCTTTGTTTGCTCGGAGCGTGAAAAAAAAAAGAATTTATCTTGGTGCGGAGATGAATTCAAAAGTAGTAGGACTTGTTGTAAAGGCCGTTTAATGGTTGCTTGTAATGATATTTGCATCAGATGGAACGATTAGAAATGATCGTATTTGTTTTTACGATTAATAAATAAGTATTTTTTCGGAGTTAATTATATCGTATGAACTCGTTATTGTCACAGTTATTTGTTTAAAGGTGCCGTGTGATTTAAAAGAGAAATTTATAATTTTATTGTTTTACAAAGTTGATAAAATATGCATCAGTTTGTTTATGATCTCTTTTAAAATCCTTTTCGTATTTTTTATTTTATTTTATTTTTTTTCCAAAGAGTTAGGCTTGAACTTTGCGCGTTCGAATAGGAAGCTGACACAGAAGACTAAAATGCTTTGTCATCCTTTTTTTTAAAATTTAAAATGTGACTCACTACATTCGAAACAGTCATTTTGTAAAAGTGTATATATATATATATATATATAATATTTAGTGTCAATTGAATTAGAACATAAATATATAAAGTTTCTTTAAGAATATTATTACAATAAAAATTATTTAAATGCTTTTTTGTTGCAAAAAATGAAGAACATTGCATTTAAATAACCTTACTCTCTCTCTTATAATAATATTTAATATATATATATATATATTATATTTATAAATAATAATTTTTTATGTAAACTCTAATTCAACTGACATTAAATAGCAAAATAATTATTCATTTTTACGTTTTTTTCAAAATCACGGTTCCAAATGTAGTCAGTCATCTTCTAATAATTTATCGTGTTCTCTTCAATAAATATCAGTGGCGTATTTCTTTGTAAAATCCATCTTGGGGGGTGGGGGCCCAAAACCTGACTTTGCAGGGAGGCGCAAATGTTCTCAGTTATGCCACTGATAAATATGTATAAAATTTTTCAACGAATTTAGACGGGGCTGATAAGGTTTTTATTACTTTTTAGTAATTTAAACTTTTGAGAATTATGAGAGTGCATATTTTTAATAAATTGTTTTAATATGAATTTAAAATTGCACCGCAATATGAACGAAAACAGCACCGAGAAACGTTTTGTATATTTGTAAATACATATATATATATATATATGTTGCATTTTATGAAAAGGTAAATTGAAGTTACATTAAATAATTTGGTTTGTAATTAAATTAAGTTCATTTTTCAATTATAAATAGTGGCACAAATAGAAAGCATTATGTTCCAAAAATCCAACGCCATTTTTAAGGCATCAATGGTAAGATATTGATTTTAGCACTATTTTGGAATTTGTGTTTGTATAATTTTATTAAAACTTTTCGAAAGCTTTAATAGAAGTTTCGAGCTTTACCTACATGCTTTGTTATCTTATCAGAAAATTGTTCTTTTTATAAATAAATAATCATAATTCAAGAACAATAAAGTTATTCGTTTCATTTTTGATAGAAATATAGTTTTTCTACTTTACTGTTTTTGTTCACTATGTATATAATCTAAAGCAGTGGTCTTCAAACTGTGTTCCACGGAGCCCTGGGGTTCCACAGTATATAACCCAGGGGGTTAACGAGTCACAATAAAGAAATCAAGAAGAAATAAATTTGTATGCAAAATGCATTCACGTTCTCTAGGAAGTTTGTATAGCTACAAGTATCTAAAGCTCACCCCCCCCCCCAATCATTAAAAATGAAAATTTATTTATATATAATAACTTCATTTTCCAACATTTTAGGAATTTTTATTATAACATAATAAAAGAATATTAAAACGTTTTATCATTATATGCTTCCTACTCGATCGTGAATATTCTACTTTGTTTACTATCTCGGGTTCCACGAGATAATTTTATACTTGTTCGTTAGCACTATGTCTTCAAAACTATATAGTTTTTTAAAAGAAAATATACTTTTGTAGAAAAAACACCTGTAATGAAGGAGAGGAAACAACTTATCATTATATTAAAAGACTCGCGATGTTAAAATCTATTTTTAAGCAAAAACAACTTCTAAATTTTAAGGTTGAAAATTCATGCGTCATACACGGGATTTTTCACACAGCAATAAACGTTTTAATGCTACTCAGAACATTGTGTTTAATTGAAATATATTTTTCAACGTATAAGTTAAATTTTTATTTATTTACTCAAAACTGAATAATTTTATTTAGAACAAACAAACAGTAAAATATTTTGGGTAATCCTAAATTAATACATGAATTGAAATTAACGGAATAAAAAATTATTTAGGTAAATGCACTTAATATCAACTTGAAAGAATATAATGATTGTAATTACAAATAATTTTAATCGCATCTAGAATACTATTACGTAATTTTCTTTAATTGAAAGACAAAATTAATTGCATATATATTTATTCAACTTCCATACCATTTACTAATACACGAATGTAATATTATGTAAGGTATTGCTTATTCCATTACATGCAAAAATAGAATAATCATTACATAAAGATTGAACTATATTTAATAAAAGGTACATATATCATTCAGAAAGAATTTTGTTTTAAAATTGGTACTGAAAGTGTGTTTTTTTTTATCTGTGAAAAAAGAATTTTTAAAGCCAAAAGCGCAAAATTTTTCAAGCAAAACTTTTTTGAATTTTCGTTTTATTGGATATTTCTTTCCACTGACATAGATTGTGCTGAAAAAACACTTCTTATATAAGAATACTATTTACTTAATAAAATATTCATAAAAAATCTATCAAAGTGCAATAAATTTCATGTTGACAGGAACCTCCGCCCAACTCTTACCAGAATGTATCAATATATTTTTTTCTCTATCATTATCGCCACAAGTGGGGACAATTTCTCATCAGCCCACACCGATTTCCTCGCCAATTT